>KK122535.1:122154-157994 GCA_000611955.2 Stegodyphus mimosarum
TCAGATTGTTTCCGGTGTCGTTCCTCGTGGCTGTCCGCTACTAAAACCCCGGATAGCTGTTCCTGTAGTTTGAAATTGTCTCCAAAGTCGTGAAACTATGCTGTGAGCAATTCCGAAGTCTGCAGTCACACTTATTACACTGCGGCCTTCCTCCAACTTCCCAATGATTCGACCTCGGGTAAAAGCATCCAGATGTCATCTAACAGATTGATTATTCGCCATTTCTCGCTGAGGCAGCAAATCGGTGTAATTTTAACTGCTATACGGCATGCATTCTCTTTGCCAGAAATACTGATCTTACACCGACAACATGCTTTATACTACTCAGACACTCACCCATTACGTCTACCAGCATATCTCCGCATGTGCTGCCGTACATCACCTTACGTAATCTCCTGATTGGTCTTTCTGTCCGCTCTGCCTCTTCGTTCAGCTGATATGCTAATTTTTCGACTTCGTCCTTAATTTTTGCACACCAGTGTAAATTGCTTTCCAGTAATTTCGAGAAGCAGAAAGTACTAGAAATATTTCGGCGGTCGGTTGAAAACTATTTAAGGCCGAAGAGAGAGCATTTGCTCTCTGTTGCTTACCTGTTGTTGTTCGAGCTGTTAGTTGCGCGTAAACTGAGATATCCGAGTTAGCTTTCTATTTAAATGCGCTTTGCATTGCGTTGTGTCTAACGTTCTTAGTAGTTTGATGCATAACTGATGATTGTACTCTGTGGTATTGTGAACTCCTGTACAAGTATTTTTGCGGAAGATTCCAGAACTTCGAAGTGTTTATTTTGATAAAAATTGATTTTTATTAACCTCTTATGGGACCTGTGGGGATTCAATCTATTACGATCCCGTACGCACACAACAATATTTTACAATCTTTGGAATAATGTAATGGGCTCATATAACACAAGTACAAGATAAACAAAGATTTTGCGCTATTCTGTGAAAAGAAGAGCAATCGCTAAGTACGTCAATTATTACTATAAGTATTAAATTACTAAACATCTTTTGACATAACAAAGAATTAATATTCAGTAAAAAAATAATAAAATTGTGTTGTTTTATTGTTTGCGTAAGGCTCTTTAATAATTATTTGCGGGCATTTTTTCTTCCCTGAATATAATGAAGGTTTTTAAGTAATCGTTGCTTCAAAAAAATAAACAATTTGAGTGTAAAAGTAGGGAACAAAGGGCATCGTTAAGACATTGATCGCTTCATTTCATTTAACATTTGTTTTCATAAGATAGAATTTGAAAATGCTCTTATACAGTTTCAGTTTATTATCGTCAGTAAGAAAACATTACTTAAAACGTAACGCAACCTAATTTGCTAAAAGCCTGCCGTTATTATTAGAGCATCAAAAGCAATGGTGAAGGAATGAACACCACTCTTTTAAATTTATTTGTTTATTTACGGAAGTTTAATGGCTTCAGTCAATTCTAAATCACGTCCTACTCGAGAACATGAAAACAGAATAGCAATTATGATAAGCAGAGACGGAAAACAGGAGCTCCGGAAAATATTTAATTTTTGTTCCTTGAAGGATAGGGAAAGTAAGTAAAAAATATTTTGATTAATTTTGTAGTTTTAAGTTAAAGAATAGTATAAGAGAATAATATATCGATAAAAAACTTCATTTTTATTAAAAAAAATTCTATAATTTTCAATTTTTTTTGGTAATTGGCTTATTAGATGCCAAATAAAAAAAGTACATTTTGAAATCTTTTCGTTAAAACCGGAGATGTCTCTATTCACACGCTTAAGCGATTATTCACTTATTAGTGTTTGTGGGGTCCAAGGATTGTAAACTGTATTAAATAAGTAAAACCACACAACACATACACAAATAATATGTCAGAACAGATGCAACAATATTTCGGTCTTATTAAACCAACCAAGAAAAGCTGTCTTATTAAAGTCATAAAAATAATCTAATACAATAACCTAGTATAATCTTACTAAGCAAGAATTTTAACACGTAACCTAAAACAATTCAAGGATACTGTAGCTTACAAGTGCGAAAAACTTTTGAAAGCTGAGATATGACTCAAAGGCGTAGTAAAATATCTGCGATTTAATACATGAGCTAAATAATTAATAAGTAAGTAAAAAAATCTGAAAGGTTTCAGGTTTAAACGGTCGGCCAAAAGGGTTCATTAAGGTTTTTTACACTCTCGCTGAGCTCGCAGTCTACCAGCTGCTACTGCTACTAACTCATATTTTTTTTGTCTTTTTAGCTTTAATATTAAGCAGGATGTCTTTGCACTTAACGCCATGTACAGCAAAATTACAAAAATTTTAAAAGCAACATAGAACGTTTAGGTTTCCCGAGGCAGCATTAAGTGTTGGCATATATATTTCGGTTTTATCCAGTCTTTTCTCAGTTCATCATATCAAATGTTGAGTTTTTTTACTAACTTTTTTGTCTTCTTATTATTATTATCGTTTTGTGCGTTTACTTTATTTATTAAATACCACGTTTCTTGTGTTTATACCAAATTTGATTCAACAGCAAAATCCCAATTATTTAAAAACAGCGTATCTTCAGAATTTCCGATAAACACTTTCGCGCGCTGGATATATAAATGTTTTTTTCCACACTGTATTGTCACTGCTCGCTTTGAAATGGTTGAGTTTGTTAACCAAAACTTCGTTAAAGTTTACAAAACATGAACTAGGTAATACAATAAAATAAATTCGAAATTCAAATTTCGGGCTTCCAGGTTCCCAAACTTGGGGGGAGGACTACGTTATTCAAAATTTGATGGCTGTAGGTACCGTTGTTTTTTCACAGGGCGAGAAGCAGGCAAACATTTATGTAGATTATTCATAATTTAATTTCTTTAAATCTAATACAGGGCGATAATATTTGGTGCCATCAATGTAAAATGTTAAACGCCGTTTATAGTGATTCAACGCAAAATGCCGTTTGAAGCCTAATATCCCATTCGGGACTAACGTCCTTTTGTGAACAAAATGGGTGAACAGGAGTGAATACAACAGCAGACTAGTAGACTGCGAGCTCAACGAGAAGGTAAAAACCTTAACAAACCTTCTTGGGTGACCGCTAAAATTTAAAACAGTTTAGGGTTTTTTTCCTTTTTTTAGTTCTTCTAGTTTGTTTCTTCAAATGTTCTCGCGAATATCTTGCGCTTGTACTGAGATGTAACATTAAGCTTTAGGGAAATCTGTGAGAAGGGTATTCTTGATGACCTAATGATGCACTTTTATTTTGAATTCGGAGATTATTTCAGACACTGTTGAGAGTCCGTAAGAAGAAAATCTTTCCACCCCCCTCTACTATAATTCATTCAGTAACACCAATTCATTGAATAAAATATAAACAAAATTTTCAAACATAAAAACAGGGTCTTTTTAAGACGAGAATGATTTGACAATGCATTCATCCACATTTTGGAGAATTTCCAAAAAACCTTCAGCCCTATAAATCATAAGAAAAAGTAGAATAATGCATAATTAAAAAGATGCAGTAAAATGCGTCTAATTTCCTGAATGTTTTCCCTTGTTTGTCTCAAACATTAATGAAAAAAAACAACGCCACAAAAATAAAGATCAGTATTATAAAAAGAGGTAAAGGAGAAAACTTAATTTGAAGAGAATATTCGCTATTGAATAAGAATGTTATGAAGATATATTAAAGATGACTTGAAGAAGGATTTATTAGTCTTTCTTCTGTTTCAGCTTTCATTTTCCTTCACACAGATGTACTTGACTAATAAAGCCTTTTATGATGCCATATCATTAAAATTAATCGTATAAATTATCTTTCTGTATACTCCAAAAACTATTTATGTAATTTTAATATATGTATTTCATATATTAAAATTAAAGAGAGCAAAGTGTCAATAATTAAGTGTACCTTCACAGGCATTTAAATTTGATGTGTCCGGCACACTTACACCATAAGAGTACGCAATGAGGAAAGCAGTAATACCTTATATTCTTTGCCCCTTAAAAGGCATCGGGAATACGAAATCAAGTCCAGGTGGTGACAAATTATCGTCCAGAAGATTTTAGTTCGGATGCTATTATAGAGATTATTAGGTTTTCGGGAACCGTAAAACGTTATTAAGAACCGCCAACCGTAAAACATCGAGATTCTACTCACGTATCTTTTATTTGCTAATTGGAAGTATTAAGCTCTTGCGATTCCTGGAAAGACACAAGGACGTACTATAATTCCTTACTGTATCATTTAAACTACTTATAATACGTTAAAAAATTAAATAAATGAACAACAAGTTTTGTTTTCCTTGGAATAGTTTTAAACAAATGTCGGGATAATTGGAAATACCGATATCACCTTCCAAATATCTGAAATCAGCATTACTGCACTTCAGCTTTATTGTATACAAATTGGATTTATTCAAGACAATCCTAAAATGTTGCTCTCTTTCTTAAATATTAAATCAGAAATATCTCTGTTTTAGAGAAATTATAAAATTGTTGGAGATATTAAAGCATAAAAACCTGAATAAGTTGTATAAGGTTTTCAACTACTATAAAGCTACAAATTTGCAACCTGCGTAAGTTGCATAAATTCAGAATTACGAGGAGTCAGTTTTGAATGTTTGAACAGAGCTTTCTCCTTCTGCAGCTGCAGGAGTGGAAATGACGGAGGAGAAACATGTGCTCACGAGATAAAAAAAATTCTAGAAAGTTCCAGTTTAGAGAAGAAAGAAAGTTACTGGAGAAATCTATTGACAAGCAGTGAATACAAGTATGAAAACATTTTCTTAAAGGCCGAAGGTACACTGCGGGGGCGGGGGGAAGAAAAAAGAGACAGTTCTACATCTCCTGTTCTACTGGGCGGATTGACGAAATTCAAATTGCGTTTTCCATGTCTCGAAAGCGCGTCTTAGGATATGTACTAGATTCACACATAGCATTGTTCAAATAAAGGTATTTTGACACACAATCAGATTTTTTCTGAAATGAGAAGCTAAGTTTTTCCCATATTTCGATTCTACGATTCAAATTAAGCCAAACTTCGAAGTTTTGTAAAAATCGCGCCGGTAGTTTTTAAAAAAGTAGTTCTCAAAATTTTAGCTCCTCAATGTTAATTTAATTTGGTATGTATTTATTAATATATCTTTTTTATTTGATTCCTTCTTACACAGTTCGAAATTTAGGTTCATTCCAAATAAAATTCACGCATTTTTTATGATTTATTTTTGAAATTTGTATTTTTAAATAATTTTTGTAAATTTTTCAAAAAAAATTTGAACTATGTCCTATAAAAGTTTTATGATCATCTTAAAAGAGATTTATTTATACCTGCCAAAAATTAGATCTTTTTATTCACAATTTTCGAAGGTATACGTGAATTTATATATTGACGCATTTTGAAAGTTGGCATATTTGTTGAAAGCGATAATAACGAAAATTTAGTTTACGCACTTTGTTAAAATTATTTGAAAGAAGGACCGATGTGACTTTTTTTTCCACTCATGCACGATATAAAAAGGTAGGAATAATGTGACTTTTTTTCCTCTCCTGCACAATGGAAAGGATAGGAAAATAGGTTGTCATGTATTAAGAAGTTTGCCAAGTGAATTATTCTTGGCGCAAACTGAAAAAAATTCAGCAAGTTAAATTTTTGAATTTCTCCGTAAATTTCGCACCAAATTTTACAAAATTTAATATTTAGGCATAATTTCAGTCCTAGAATCGAAATATGGAAAGAAAATTAGTATGTTACTTCAGAAAAAGACCCATTTTGCGTCAAAATACCTGTGTTAGAACAATGCTATATATAAATCTAATATATATCCTAAGTCGCGCTTTCGAGACATGGAAAACGCAATTTGAATTTCGTCAATCGGCCCAGTAGAAAGGGAGATATAAAACTGTCCCATTTTTTTTTTGCGCAGTGTATAGATATATTAGAACTGGATCGCTGGAACTGGACACCCCTAGGAAATCTATATCGTTCATAAACACACGAACACAGCAGAAGATAATGCTCAGTAAAACAGTGCACTTATATGACGAAAGCTAAATTAACCTACTACATTTATGTCACGCCACGTGCTAATAAAATTTGCACAGTTTCCTGATCTGAGGGAATACTGTGATAGAAGGATAAGATAGACTTTTACTCAAGTGTACCGAGTGGAATCCGGGAGAAGGCATGGATGTATGTTCGTGTATAGTAGAGGTTCCCAATCATTTTCTACATGGACCCCCGTTTAAAAATTTGATTTTCTTCATAGAGCCGTTTATATTTTCTCTATAATATACAGCATACAGCATAATCATATCACAAATAATTGAGCATAAAGAACTCATAATAACAATTAAACTAAAAATACGAACAAAAATTTACAAAAAATGGTTTATTAGATTGATGTTTTATCAGTTTTTGTATTATTTTAATTTTTAATTTTACAGATATAAACAAATTTCCAGAAACACATAGTTAGAGATTATAATTGCGTAAAAACTCGATTTTAATTAATGTGAAGGTTACGTACCCCGTTCTGATGTATTTTTTTTAATATTTGGCATAAACCTACTTCACTTAATTCTTAAATCACCTCGTTCAGAAATATTCAACCTATTTTTTGTTTTCCCCAATAAATTAAAGACTTTACTAAATTCAGCCTACTTATAGGAGGAAAAAGGCAATAACGTTGGTTTCGTAACAACTTTTATTTTTGGATATAAAATCTAGGCCTTTCCAAACGGCCATGGCCAGATTCAGAAGTGGGTATATTCGATGCCTGAAATTCAAAGAGGGAGAAAAGACCTTCCCCTCGTGTGCTTATTCCCTCCCTGCCTCTCCCGCTCGCCTCCTTGAATTTATAGGCGTCTCCCTGAGACAGCTGTCCGGTCGGCTGAGCAGGATGACATCAGCGATTTGCTTGTGCGGCAAGGTCTCTTGGACTTGGGGTAGGCTTTCCTGCCCCAAGGGGATTTGAAACAACAACAATATTTTTGGATATTTTTCTTGTATGACTTTCGAAATGCAAAATTAGTCTACACACGCGTTTTTGTAATCAATGGGATCTTGACTATGCTGATTAATTGCCCTTACATGTTCGTCTGTCGATCTCTTGATTATCATTAACCTCAATAAAATCTGAGTGACTCCCAGAAGCTCAGGATGGACTTTGTTGGGAACCCTTGGTGTACGGTGTGTGTATGGCATGTTAGACCTTAAAATACTGGCAAGCTGAATGTTCTATCGAGTGGTCTGGTAGAGCTTGATGGGGTCTGTAAAGATGGGAGACCCTCGGAGCTGTGCTGCATCAAAATTGGGGACGAACTATACAGTTCTAGTAGTAGGACTATACCATTGTGACTAACTTGGTATTCTGCTTACTTATTTCTGTTCTGTTCAGTTACCAAAACGTAAGAATAATTGTAACCAATTCTTACAAAAACGCAAGAATAATTGCTACCAATCTTTTCTTGTCACCAATTTTATCTTAGTTTTATACTGTTTAAAAGTTAATTTTTTTAGACATGTTATACTAATTATAAATGTACAGCTAATGCATAATCAAAGGATTCAGAGAGAACAGAAAATTGTCATCTGAGTAGATAACAGGCAAATGGGAACTGAAACAAACTTGAAAAGTTTAGTGGCGTGTGTAAAGACAAAATCTTCCCCTTCCCCCTACGAGTGTTTGCTTAAGGAGGAAAGAAGCTAACATTCATCTCGGAGGAAAGTTCAAGGCTCTGTGTTTCAGTGTTTTTTGTCTTTTGCAAAGTAATGGATGACTTGCTTTTAAACGTGTATATTTTTTATGCATATTTTCTTCTTATTCTTTTAAAAATTGATTTAAAATTTTAGAAATAAGAAGTGTGTTCGCTACAAATACTAAGAGCAAGAAAGTTGTTTTAATGTTAAAACAAAAGCTTACATTAATCGAAAGATTGACGATTTTACCGTTTTGGTCTTCTCTTGCTGAGGAAGATGATGATTTAATGAGGTACGTATTTAAATACGTGAAATAATTTAGAGGTACGAAAAGTACGAAAGCAATTAAAATGCATTTAGTTCAAAAACGTAGTTTATAAAACTGTATTTTAAGTATTTATATTAGTCAATATGAATAGTTTTATTGCATCTGTAATACAATTTACTTCAAATAAAAAAAATTAAAGAACCGTCGCAGATTGAAGCGTTCTAAGACTCAGATAGTTCTTATTAAAAAACGAATTTTTTTAAAGTCTGCCCCGAAACTGAAAAAATATTTTACTTTACGAGGGAGGGAAATAAAATATATGCATAATAAAAAAGGTAATTTTTAATCCATTTGCAAAAATTAAGAAAAGTAAAATTTGAAATTAGCAAAAATAAACAGTATTTGAATAAACAAAATAAGTAATAAAAGAGCCAGAAGCTATTTTGAAGCAGAATTTCATCCAAAAGTAAGGCCCCCAGTGGCCGAATGGTTAAAACCCCTAAATATTGGTAGTTTGATGTGGCTTGCTTTAAAACCCAGGCGAACGGGCTTGCTGCTATGGTTGATTTTCGTGGTTTTCCCCATGTGTAACGTGAATATGAGCCAATGTCCTTCAAAACGTCCTGCATGAAGGCATCATTCTTTATCATCTTCTCTAAAACAGATAGCTATCATGGCCTTGCCATATACAAATAACCTAGCCTAGCCTTATCCAAAAGGAGCGAAAATAAAGCACTGTGTTGTGTCGCGAAATTTAAGTGTGTTTAGTCATTTAAGTAATCAATTATTTAAGTATTTTATTTTTATTTGTATTTGATTTTTTTATTTGAAATTCTGAAGAGCATACTGAATATTTATATTTATATATATATATATATATATTTGTAAAGGGCCCACCAGCGGCCGAGCGTTAAAGACGCTGAACACTGGTAGTTCGGTCCGAGGTTCGAATCCCGCGAACGGGCTGGCTGCATGGGTGTTTTCGTGGTTTTCCCCATGTGTAACGTGTATACGAGCCAGTTTCCCTTAGAAAGTCCTCCACGAAGGCATCCCTCCCCTTAGGCAGACAGCCCTCGTGTGCTTTGCCATAATTGAATAACCTAACCTATATTTGTAAAGAGTGTATTTAAAATCTTTAGGAAATTATTTTTCTTCAACGGTTCAATTTTCTAACGAAGAAAGGGGAGCGTCATTTAACGGAAGTAACATCTGTGGAAATAGCTGTTAAGATGAGTTGGAACTGAGGGCAGTATAGTGTTGTTTTCCATGTCTTTTGTTACGAAGCAGTAAAATGGAAATCGTAATTGGCGTCCCGCATTTCACTTGCACTCTCGCTTTGAACTAAATTGTTTTGACTGTTCTGTGTTGATGTTAAGTCGTCAAAGATATGAAAACAAAATTGACTGCTCAATGTTCTGTCTTTGATTATTTTTGATTATTCGTATTCGTGTTTTTGATTATTCGTATTCGCTCTGCATTATATTTTGTGATATTTTATGGTATAAATGCGAAGAACATGGTATTTAATAAATAAAGGTAACACACAAAATGTAAAAAAACGTTCCTTTGGGCATACTATAAAATCTGAAAGCTTTCAGACTTTTTTACATATTTTTATTACAGTCTGGATGATATGTGGAAGGTCTTAAGTCGAATTTATGTTGCTTGGTATCGTGTCTTATTGTTACTTATATGTTAATATTATTTCCAGCTTTAACGGTGATATCAATATTATTTCAGATAATATGATTCAGGAAAACATGGCGAGAAAAAAAAAGTGTGTGGTAGTCAGCTGACCAATGTTTATGTTTACAAGTAATGCTTCCGAAAATACGAATAATCAAAAACAGACAGAGAGAACATTGAACAGTCAATTTTGTTTTTATATTCTGGACGACTTAACATCAACACGGAACAGTCAAAACAGTTTAGTTCTCTTCGTGCGCTCGACGAATTAACATGGCTACCATCGCATGAAAAAAGATTATTCAAGGCAGATTGCTGGGGGATGAAATCAAGAATAGATCTTTGGGGAGGATTCGAGGATGTTGGTTGGTCATTTTAATTTAAAGTATTATTCGATTCGTTAGTTCCAGTGCTTACTAGGTTTTTACAAAATCACAATCTTGTTGCCAAAGACTTAGATTTGTTTCCTGTGCCTATTCATCCTAAATAAAGCAAGCACAAAGAGAATAACTGTTTCTTTTTAAAGTGCGTTTGCTTTAGACATGGATATAATTATAAATCATTTGCGCTTAAAAATTCGAATATCAAATTGCCTTTGCGGCGAAGTTGTTACAAAGAAGAAACTGCAAAATGACTGCGGTCTCTCATGGAGAAATGACATCACAGGAACAGACCCTGACTTAAAAAGTTAAAAATCTTAAAAATAATGATTCCTAATGGGTCCACAATGACCATTTTGCTTGTTATTATAAGCGAAACAAAGGTATTTTGTATGATTATACGAAAATTTTGGGGCTTGTTAAGTTCTGGGGACTTAGGACAGAGTGAAATCAGGTAGTAATCAGGCCGCGCATGAAATGGATCTCTTAAAGTATAATATTGTTTTAATATGTCTATGCTTCTTCTTATGATGGAACCTTTCCAGCAGAATCAAACAAATCTCCTCTAAAAATAAAATTCTAAGCAAGAATTGCATGAAAACGAAAAATGCATTTCTTGTTTGAAATGAAAATACTAGTTTAAATATATTTTTAATGCTAACACTGATTCCTTAGGGTAACAAGCAATTCGGGAAAAGTTTTACGTCTTGATCTGGCATTCTTTCCTTAAACACCTCAAAGAGTTACAACTTATTTTATGATGGATGAGAGTGTGGATAGCGTATAAATGAAATAATAATATTTGTACTACATTTTAAATAATTTTTCCCTTTCAAACTTTGTATCTCAACTGATTTTTGTTTTATCTTTTGCAGATTTGGAGAAGAGAATGCAAGGAATACTTTGATCGATTTGGAAAAGTTATTACATTCCTTTACATTTAAAGAGAAAGGAAATTAATTCTAAAAGCTGATTTATTATTCTGGCATTCGTTATATTTGCTGAAGGATTTCGCTCAAACACAGATCGCATTTTTAAGCAGAAATGTATTGTTTTCCTTAAATTTCCTTTAATGTTTCATAATTTAGATAATGTTATAAAAATAATATAAACATATTTATTAGAAGCAAAATTTGGCAACAAGGCAAGGTGTAGATTTCAATTAATTGATATGGCTTCTTTTTATTGTTACATATTAGTAATTTCAGTGTTTGTTCTTCAGAATCTCTGCGTTCTCGAGAATTACATTATTTGTAATAGGTTGTCACTAACCATTCCGTTGGAACACTGTAACACCTGGAGTGGTTTCGACTACATAACTAGTACAATTAAAACTTCAATAAGATCTTACTTCTGATATGAGCAGTCAATTATCAGCACCAGAGCATCTAACCATCAAGCAAACAGACAACAGAATTAAAACACTTTTAGTTTATTCTACCTCGCCACTTGTGAGTGCTTAAATTTAAATACACAATACAAAATTACCAGCCAACCTAGACCTGGTTTCAACATAAAATAGATCTTTAGTAGAAACTTTATAGTATTTAGGGAGCTTTATAGCTTCCTTTTAAGAAGCCTCGTGAGTGGACGGGAGGAAAAAATGCTCTATATGCACGGGCTGAGTCTGTAAGACCCATTATGCTTCACATCAGATAGATCGTACTCGCATCGTTTTTAAATGAAAACAATATAATCTTCTTTTAGTTTATAAGGAAATTCTTCCGTCTTCTTAGCATGCCTTCGTGGTGTAATGGTCAAGCGCATATTCGAGAGGTCCGTGGTTCGAGTCCCGGCGAGGGCATTGCTCATTTTTCACATCTCCTTTCAAAAAATTACCTAATGTCACTACAGTGGCGCCCGAACTAAAAAGGGTGGTGGATGATGATTCTCCACCACCAGGATTTGGTGATTGGGTCCTCTAATCCCCAGTCGTTCTTTAAAAGGGGGAGTATATAAGGTGCAGTGAAAATCGTTTAACACTAAACTGAGGCGACTGATATATTTTTTCGTGTTAAAAGAATTTCGTGTTAAAGGATACTGGGAAAAGACCCCATATATTCAACAAAATTAGAGTAAATTTTATTTAGATTAGAGTACATTTTAGTTGCACAGATATGTATATATGAATGCATTTAAAAAACATCAATTAAGCTAAAATATCCACAAGAACTTACAAAATCAAATACAAAATTTTCAAGTTTTTTGAAAAGCAAAACGTTTATTTAGTTTTGGGAAAATAATCTGTTATTTTTTTTTTGCATTGTCTTTTTTTAGCATCAAAATGTTCGATGTCGTCCATTTTGTTGTTCATTCCATCATTGGAATCATACGTCTAAATGACTGCGCATACTTTTTTTTTTCATGATGTTTCTCATTTCGGATGACGTGGGAACATGAGCTGCATCATTCGTTTCATTTTCGTCGTTGGAATTTGCATTCATGAAATTTTTTGAGTTTTGAACAAACTCCAAAATGTCTTCGTCTACTATAATAGGGGTTGTACACACATTATCATCATCTACTGCAACATATTCTTCCAATGATACACTAGGACAGTCCAATAATACAGAAATTTTCTCAAACATTTCATTAAAGTGTCTTTCAGTTTCAATATCCTCCATTTCTTTTGGCGCCAAAGAATCTGATACTTTCGAAAATCCTGCATGACGAAAACAATTTTCAATCGTCCTTGGAGTCAGTGGATTCCATCCAGAGTGCAACATATGAAGAGCACCTAATAAATTGATCGAGAAATCTTCGATTGCGAGTAAATATTTTCGAAGCAGTTGCTTTCGGTAGAAAAATTTCATGTTTTGTATAATCCCTTGATCATAAGGCTGAGAGAAATTTATTGCATTTGGAGGCAAAAGTATAAGCTTTATAGCTTGCAATACAACATTAGGGTAAGTCGAACAATCATTAATTATCATTGACACCTCACGCTTTTCTCGTAAGAATCGCTCATCTAACTTTACGAGCCAATCGGTGAGCATCCTGAATTCCAAGGTCAAATGATGAGAGACGAGATGCTTTTATCTGAAGTTTGTATTGGGTGGAGGGTGAAAGTAGCTTAGGTAGACAAAACCGGATCATGTCACAGACTGTTCCGAAGATATTGCAAAGCTTCTTTTTGAGAACTATGTGAACGCACCTCTCTTTCATTTCGACCCCCTCTTAAATATTCCCTGTGCGGCTGGTTCCTTACTTCGTTCATTCGCAGAGGGGCATGATGACACATGATGATTACCCCTTCTAAATTATTCTGGCTCTTATTTTCGACGCAAAATTAAAACCTTGCTGAATTTTTACCTTTTTTCTCAGTTCACTTAATCTGAATGCTTTATTAGGCGTTTTCCAAATTTTCCCGTATTAGATGAACCCTTGCTTTCATGATATTTAATCCCTTTGATGATATAGAGGTACAGGCGTTTATGGCTAAGTACTCCGTAACATGCACTTCCTTGATCCTTAAGGGAAATCTTTTCGTGGTAAGCGATTTTCGTTTCGTGTTAAGAGAAAAAATGTCTTTTTTTGTTCCAATGGCGGGCCCTCAGCCGACTTCGGCTTGGCCACTACTAAGGCCAGAAGTGGTGGTCACTTTATTATGGAGGTACGTAATAGGTGGACCACCTTTGCCTCCTATGAAGGGACGGACAGTCACAGCCATGCCTTCTCCAGGATTCGAACCCAGGCCCTTTGGCATCGTAGCCGGCTTCCCTAACCACTATACCCTCTGGGCGGCTCAGAAAAAAATGTATGAAAATAGCGTTTTCGCGTTAAATGTATTTCAGTTATTTTATTCAGTTATTTTCGCTTTCTTAGCATGCGTTCGTGGTGTAATGGTCAAGCGCACTCGGCGGTATTCGAAACATCCGTGGTTCGAGTCCCGGCGAGAGCATTGCTCAGTTTTCACATCTCCTGCTTTCAAAAAAATATCTAATGTCTCTTCATGTTAAAGATATTTAAGACCCTAAAATATAAATTTTTATACTTTAATGCAAAACAAAATAGTTAAAATAAAGTAAGCATTTGATAAAGGTATTTCCTATTGTTGATGAATAGCTGACTCAAAACGATGATTCATATTTCATTTTTACATTCAATACAAAAAAAGAAAAACGCAGCATGCTCTAAACAAAGATACTTTTTGTACTACTCCCACATGTGTTGAGTTTTTCTGTCATTAAAATAGGGACACGGGCCCCTTTTACCTATTTCGTTTCGATGTTCCAACTCTACAACTATTCCTGACAATTTTTGTGCAGCAATATGAAGTTCCTTGGAATGGGTTTTGACATTGCTCTTTCTTTTATATGTCTTCTGTCAAATCGAACATGAGTTTTTCTGGTTTTGGCTTTAGCCTTATCAGATTTGAAAATTAAATAGGAATTATAAGCTGCTACATTCAGTAGAGCATAATAAACGACCATTGCCCAACGTTTCGTGCTTCGAGCAACATTATAAAATGCCACTCTCTCTTCGACACAGTCAACACCCCCTTTTTTATTAGAAAAAGTTATGATCTCAGGTCTTTGCTGATTACCAATACTTTCGTCAAGTTTGCCATGATGTATGGATGACAAGAGTTTTAGTGTTTTACTCCACTTTGGGACATACGGAACTTAAATCATATCATTTTGGAATCCAAAGAACTCCTCAAACAATCATAGTGCTGCGGCCAAAACGTCAGGATTATTGAGATTTGAATTTTCCTGAAGTCCTACAAACACATAAAACAGAAATTGAGTGCCATACAGTTTTCTTAATTCTAAAATTTAGAAAAATAAAATAAAATGAAATTTTGAAAAAAAAAATACGTATTTGGACGGGTTGGGTCTCACAGACCGAAGTCGATTAGTACGATGAAATAACTTCCGCCTGAAGGAGGCTGTTTTTTTGGCAATGCATGCGTTAAATTTTGCACTAAAGTTAGGAAGGTAGATGGGCTGATAATTTACAGATGTACTGCTGATGTTCGCAGTAATAAATAATAAAGATTTAATATAAAACGCATTTGCCTAGGTTTCCCACACACAGCACGTGTACTGGCGTGTTAAAAAGTAAAACCTCATAAAGCTTAACTCCGGCGCCAATCTTTCTGATACGCCAAATTTATATGTTAAAATAATTAACTAGTAAAAGAACTAAAAAGGTAAAAAGCCTATACTTGAGTCTCACAAGTATTCGATATGCAGCATTATTACACGAAGCCAAAGAAAAGTAATTAAAATAAAATTTTATTTCACTAATTTATCAACAATACTGTAATCTAGAATATTTATAGCTGGTACTGATAACAAAGAACAATGTTTTTAAGGAATTCAACCTCTTCCCCACTAGGTGCCTTCTAGGTTAGCATGACCGGTTTGCAGTTGGAAGATTTTGAGTTCGAATCGCTTGTTTTCATTCATTTCTAGCTTCTGAAGTTCTAAATAATTGGTGCCCGACTAAAAATGTGGTGGACGATAATCCTTAAAATGTGGTGGGAGAGTCTGATTTTCCCACCTGGATTTGGTGACTGGATCATTTTTCTCCTCAGTGGCTCTTTCACTGTGGGAAACGCTGCTTTTCTTGGAAGTGTAATTAGAAACACGTTCGGTTAGAAATCGGAAGATTAGAGATGATATCTGGACCCATTCTGAAAGGAGTGTAATGTGAATCATACTATGGATGATAAAACGAGTGGATGGAGAAAGAATTAGGAGCGCCAGTTTTAAAGTTAGGTAAAGAGAGTGTAAATCATATTTTAAACTTTTCTTTTCCTGCTTATTGTATTCAAGGATTAAATAGGATGGAAGGTGCTTAAGAAAAACTGGACCTAGAATACTTCCGAAGCTATTAGATGCAACACTGTGTTGTGTCGCGAATTCTGTGCTTTTAATTTAAGTGTTTTTAATGATTTAAGTAATCAATTATTTAAGTATTTTATTTGTATTTGTATTTGGTTTTTTTAAGTTCGAAATTGTGAAGAGCGTAATGAATATATATATTTGGAAAGTGTGTACTTCAAATCATTAAGCAATTATTTTTTCCTTCAACGGTCAATTTTAACGCAGAGAGGGGAGCGTCTTCTAACGGAAGTAACATCTGTGGGAAATGCCTTTTAAGATGACAGTTGCAACATTGAGTAATATATCGTGGTTCTCTTGTCTTTGTTACCAAGCTGAAAGTGAAGACTGTTGTCGGGCGTCCCGCTGTGATGTCGCCTGGTTTATGGCCTCGGTGGAAGTTGTAAATTGAATCTTTGAAAGGGCAGTTTTTGTTGTTTCTTATATTTTTCGCTTGTTAGCAGGGGGGGTCGAATGTTTAGTTTCCAGTTTTTCGCAGGTGCTACTGTAGACAATGACTTAATTCTGATTCGTTTGGGGGTTTGAACTTGTCCTATTAAATTATATTGAAAAGTCTCGGATTGGCAAGAATTTAATTTTATGTGTAACTTTGGACCTATAATTGTAGGTGGGAGGAGAAACCGAGTTTTCCTCGGTGGTTGCGCGAGTTTTGAAGTCAGTTTTTACCAGAGTCTTCGAGTTTTTGGAGTTGAATATTTAGCAGAGAGGGCCTTTGGCCTGCGGCCAGGCCTACCCGGGCTTGGGTGGCTGGCGCTAGCGTTCTGCGGACGAACTCGGCTTTTAGCTGAGGAGATTTGCGATGCTGCACTTGTACCCCGACGGGTGGCTCACGTTTGCGATGCGGCATGATGTGATTAATAGAGAATTTTCTTCTAATTTGCGAGAAGTAGAACTCAGAGCGAACTCTTCCGAGTTTGAAGCGGGTTTTCCCGTAAAACGGAAGTGTAAGGGCTCGTACCTAAATGAAGCTCTCTGTTCGTGAGAAGGAAAAGTATCATCGTTCTGTACCCGGAGGTTCTCCTTCAACTTTAATGTTTTAGAATTTTGATTGCCGAGTTTTCATCTTTGAAGTTCTACAAGAGGTCATTTTTCGTGGGCTTTTTGAATTTGATTACCTAAGATCCAGTTCAAGGCGGAATTCATCTGCAGCGGTTTCTCCTTCAACTTTAATGTTTTAGAATATTGATTGCCGGTTTTTTTTTTCATCTTTGAAGTTCTACAAGAGGTCATTTTTCGTGGACTTTATTGTAGCTCATTACCAAGATCCAGTTCAACGGCGGAATTCCTCTGCAGCCTATAGCTTCTTATCATGATGATCCCGAAAGTCAACTGTGAGTTTTTTCATAAGATTATATTTTTTTTTGTAATTTAATTTAAACTGTTCTTGCTTAATCTGGGGAGAAAGAGGAAAATTTAATTGAAAAATAAGAAAAAATAAAGGGGGAAAGTTATTGTCAAAAATAAGAAGTTTATGTAAATTGTAATTTCTATAGAAGTTGTTTTAAATGATTAATTTAATGTATTTCAGTATTTCTAAGTAACCGTTATTGTGTTAAACAAAAAAAAATTGTTATCTTGATAAATGACTCTTGGAGAAATTTAATGTGGAATATTAATTGCATTTGTATGTAAGGGTAGTCTGGCCAGGTCTCCCATAAACTTATCCTAGATAATTAATAAATGAGTTTGATTATATGTTATTACTTGCATTTGTTTTTTTGTGTGTATGTAGTTGGTCTGTTCAGTCACTCCATTTGTTTGAGCCGGGAGGCTTTTAAGAAACATGGAGATTATTTTTGCTTGGGGTTATTGAAAAATGTTCATGCATTTTAGGGTTCTCACAACGCGCCCTGTTTTAGCAAATGTGTACTAACCACTTATTAATGATACTTTGAATGTGTTTTAAGATAGAATTTGAAATGACTTTTAGGTGCCAGGACAGTTAAATCTAGTGCTTGATTTTTAGTAGCGGAACTGATTGATTGGTGTCTGAATATTTCTTCTCTGGTGCTTATGAGGTTTTTGCTATGAAATGAATATGAATTATTCTTGAGTTTATTTTAAAATGAGTGAATTATAGAAATGCTTGGTTGAGATTTAGTATTTAGTTTTACCGAGTTCCAGAGAAGATTTATTCCAGCTTCCTTTTCAGGTTAAGTTTATTAAGAAGAATTTGCTTTGTCTTGCTATGTGTGAATTAACTGCTTTAAGAAAAGTTATACTTAATATTATTATGAGTCAGATCAACCAATTAGTTCCTTCCTCTATTTTCTAACAAGTTCATCTTAGTAGGGTTTATTTTAAGTTTAGTTTGTCCGGCACCTAGAGGGAGTGAGTATGAGTTAAAATTTTAAAGAGTTAAAAGTAGTAAAAACCCCTAAGGTTTAAAAGGATTATTTCTCTCTATTTAACAATGGTGCCGCGTATTTCTCGATTTAACAATGGTGCCGTGACCTTCGCGACTGACAGACCACAAAGAATATGTTATTTTGAATTTTATTATATGCAATTTTTATTTTATTTTGTATTTTATAAGTAATGAAATGCTCTGCCCTCTCTAAGATATTTGATCATTTATCACTTAATTTGAAGTGTTTGAAAATTGAATTCTCGTTAATGGGTTCATTTTGATAATTGCATTTTTTTTAAGTAATTGTTTTGGAAGTTTCTAGTTTTAATGAATTGACTTAATGTTAGAGCCGTATTTATGTGATCAAGAAATAGTGATTTTTTTTAATTGCTTGAAGTATGGTTATAGATTTATGTAATTTGTGCCTTTGAAGATGAGTTAAAGATTTGGGTTTTGATTTTGTTTTAGAAAAAAAAAACTGAATTGTTAGTATCTTAAACTTAGTTTTGGTTAGATTTGTAAAGTTGCGCGGGAACAGTGATAGTTGGCTTAGAGATTCATTGATTTTTTTTTTGGGGGGGGGAAGTTAGTTTTCAGCTGAAGTTTCTGTCTTGTTTTTATGAGTAACTGAATTTCTGCCTATTTTGTGAAGAGTTATTTTTGTCTGAGAAAAGTGTCAACAGTAGAAGTTTGGAATTTTACAAGTATTTGGAATTGCGAATTTATGAGAATTTTGGAGAATTTTGGTGACAAGGTAGAATTTGTTGTGGTGTAATTTAGGAAATGAGGATAATTACTCTTCTGCAATTTTTGTACAGGCGTTCAAGTTGTTTAAGTACTATTCTGGTGTGAAAATTATTCAGTGAATAGTTTAACTGGGTTTTGAACCATGAACTTAATTGTTATCTGATTAGGGAATTTGATTTTCATTACTTTTCTAGCATTTGTTACTGGATTTTAGTTCTTGATTGAATTTTTTGCAGATTTAAGGTTAATTCTAATTCGTATTTGAGTTTTGTGCTGAATAAGATCGTTGGTGTGAATTGAGAATGAATACTTATATGGGAGACTTCAGGTTGCTGGAGCAGACTTCAGGTTGCTGGAGCAGTTTTGTGAATTTGGTATTTTGAATTTTTATTTTGGTATATATTATGCATTTTCAGTTATTGCCAGCGTTTTGTACTCACAAGACTTGTTGCTTGTAAGCGTGGGTAGAGACACTGCCAGGTTTCGGTGTGGATTTTTGCTTGGAGCTTAGTGTACAGATTTGTGGAGTTTGGGATTGAGTTCGAGAGTGCCGCGTATTTCTCTATTTAACAACTGAATGCTTCTAAACTGCGTATATGAGTCTCGCAGTGACAAAATAATTAAAAAAAATTTTAATATTATTAGAATTTCTCAATGGGTTAATTTTCAGAAAATTATCCAAGTGTGTGTGCATTAGTCAACGTAGCTTTACTTCCACATCTAGCTTCTAATAAATTAATAGCCGAATCATGTTGTTGCGTTGTTACTTATGCTCAATTGTGTGACAGTAACATCAGCCCAAGCGCAAGAAATTCCTCGTGTCAAGGAGCTCAAGATACACCTGTCGTTGGTAACCTGACAGGTCACAGTGCGATTTAGCTGTTCCACCCCCAATTTGGATGGAGAGTCCTCCCCCGGAGGAACGTTTCCGATGGCCTCCCCCCTCTCCCCTTCCACCAAACCACACAAGATGATTTTCGGCTTTACAGTGCTGCCATGCCGCACCGACACTATACATTTACAAACATGCCTTCTCTGGGTTTCGAACCCGGGCCTTCCGGCATGGCAGTCAGCGACGCTAATCACTATACCGGTTGGCCCGAATCGTAATTTTCGGAAGAAAGTGAAAATCCTTCTGTTGAGCTTAATGTAATTTCTTCCTGAATGCGAACGCAGGTAAATAAATTTATATGTTTTCCCTAAGGATTGAATTATTGGGAATAGCATGTTCAAAACAGTTCCAGAAAGAAAGCCATTGGTTGGCAAAACCATTAAATTTTGAATAGATATTTTCGGTAATTAATTACGTTCTCGTTTATTGCTTTCTAGTGTTTGAGCAAATAATGGAGAATTAGATAGGGTTATCTCATTAAGAGTGAAATTTTTTGTTTGATAACCAAATCTGTTTTTTTCTACGTAAATTTCCATAACACAGTCCTTTTGCGATATTATTCTGCAGTTTGAATCTCATCATCTAATTCTTCCGATTTTAAAACATGTTCGAATCGGGTAACTTAAGAGAATTCAGAGTTTCAGAATAATTAAAAAAATTAAAGTTTCAGAATCGGCTACCTTAAGAGATTGAAGTTTATCATTCAGCTATTCTAAATCTTCTTCTAGCAAATGCATATCAACAGAAGACTTATCTAGTTCCGATTATTTCCGAGACTCTATCCTGAACCTCTCGAATTCGCGCCAAGTGTGTCACCGTTACGCCGCGAAAGCATGCTGATAGAAAGGAGGAAATACCTTATATATGCTTACTTCCCCTTTTACAGGGCGATTAGGTGTTAGGGGACTCAATCGACAAATCCTGGTGGTGATGAATTATTTCCACCACCTTTTAGTTCGGGCGCCATTGTATAGTAAGTAGGTTTTTTTTATCTCAGGAAACTGAAGAAACCCGCAATTGCCTTCGCCAGGATTCGAACCTGGACCTCTCGGATTCGCTCCGAGTGTGCTACCTTTACGCCACGAAAACATACTGGAAAGAGGGAGAAAATACCTTATAAGCTATAAATGCATCTTTCATTAGTAATTTTTAACACTCTATCAGGTGCTCTAAAAGTATGTTGCTGTTAAAAAATTTATGATTGTTTAAGTCACTGATTTTTTAATACGAAACCCTTCATAACTAGCGGATATACTGCGATCGACGCGATACTTTGAGCAAAGCATGAGATCAGGTGTGTGCATGAGTACATATAGTTATCGTTGTCCATTGTGTGGGAAAATAGAATTATAAAAATCTGAGTTGTGTTTATAATATTAATATTGGTCCTTAAAGTTTTTAAATAAGTTGTATTTTATTTACAAACAATCAACGAGAAATGATAGTTTACTTAGCCGTTGCTATTTGTGCTTATGTGCTGGCCATATCAAATTTTTTTCTTTTATTAGTCTCATAGACAAGAGGTGCACAGCAGTTAAAAGTATATTGGCGTTAGTACCTGTTTATATTCAGATTTCCCAAATTATATAAGATTCAAACTGCACGCGGAGATATGTGATATAATCAATAGTGTATCGTGCCTTGTGCCCACCTAATGAGATAGTGCTTGAAAGAAAATTTCCATTCCAAAAAGTATTTTTTAATCTCCTTTTTACTGCTTCATTTTTATCTCATTTGCTTCATACTCTAACGGTTATTTTACTACCAATCCTCAACAGTACACTCACGTTTGTGAAAATTGCAACACCAAGAAGGAATCGTCATAATTGAATGCAATTTAATACACAGTTGAGTGGTAGTGGTACAAATAAATGATTAAATGTTCAAAGCAAACAAACAAGAACAAGAGATCAGAATCAGTATTTTGTGTGGCCACCACGCGCCGCAATAAGTGCTGCTACACGACGTGGCATGGAGTCAAACAAAGTTTGAATGTCTGACTGAGGAAGAGCATTCCATATCGTTTGTACGCGTACCCAAAGTTCGTCTGCAGACGCAACAGGACGAGGATCACGAGCAAGACGCCGACCAATGACATCCCACACATGTTCAATTGGCGACATATCCGGGGAACACGCAGGCCAAGGAAGAAGCTGTACCTGCTGCGCTGCAAAGAAGGATTTAACAATCCGAGCAGTATGAGGGCGGGCATTGTCCTGTTGAAATACAGCGCCTGGCAAGCTTTGAAGGAAGGGAACAGCTTCGGGCTGTAGAACTTCACGGATATACCGGTTGCTGTTCAGATTGCCCACAATTCGTAGCAATTGAGATCGTCTATGATATGCTATGGCGCCCCAGACCATAACTCCGGGTGTTCGTCCACTGTGGCGTTCGATAATGCACTCCGGAAGGTGGCGTTCACCGGCATAGCGTCTGACACGAATGCGGCCATCATGGTACCACAAATTAAAGCGGGATTCGTCAGAAAACACGACATGCTGCCAATCAGCACGCCAGTCTCTATGCTGATTGGCCCATTGTAGCCGCAGGCGGCGATGGTCGTGCGTTAGGGGGATCCTGTATAAAGGAGTCCGTGCGCGCAGTCCACACTGCAGCAGACGTCTACGAATTGATGAAGCACACAATGAAACACCTGTAGCTATTGACCACAGTGCTGCCAATTGTCTAGAGGAAGCTGTACGGTCCGTCCGCGCCATGCGGACCAGGTGTCTATCATCGCGAGCTGACGTCACATTTCGGGGTCCACTCCCGGATTTCCGAGTTGTCCGACACTCGTCCGTCCACTGCTTCCAAACGCGCATCACTGTGCTGCTGTTACGCTGCACACGAGAGGCTACTGCACGATACGACAATCCAGCTTCACGAAGGCCGATGATTCTCCCTCGTTCAAACTCTGTAAGTTGTTCAAATCTCGCTCTCTTTCGTCGACGAGGCATAAGTACAGATTGAGTTAACGTTTACCACTAGCAGATAACCACCGATAACCATAACGCCTCGCTACCAGCCGTCTATTTATTCGGATCCATCAGCCGTTCAGAGGGCGCTGCTCAGCATACGCATGCGCTACGGATTTGCAATTCTAATCATTTGCATATCATGCGCTACTTTGCATTTCCTGAAAATTTCAGCTCACTCGCGTAAGTCCTTCATGGTGTTGCAATTTTCACAAACGTGAGTGTATATTTCCAACAATACTAAATCTCAAACAATCTAATTTATTTACAATAAATCTAGATGAGAAGGATTCATAGGGATGGAAATAAGTACAATTATTAGAGATTTTGGTGTTGAAAAATGGTGAATAGCAAAGTGTAGAGATGTAATAATAAATGAGGGATAAAAAACTCAGAAACTGTCTATCATGTGTTGTCTCCTCAAAAGCGGGGGGAGGGGGGTAACATTTTCAGAAACATGACCATTAAAGATCACGTTTTTGAAAGTACAGCTTAAACCTTAGATAATTTAGGAAATTTAACCAGCAAAAATTGAGTAAAATAGAATAATACTATATAACGCAACATTGCTACAAACACTTGCTTTGTTTAAATGGGCCAAGTTCAATAAAAAACAATGTCTGTCTCTTTGCTAGAAAACATACTCAGATCTATCCTCCTCACGTTCATCAATATCGGATGCAAAAAAGTTTTCATTTGCATTGTTACAAATTTTATATCAATGTAAATAATTTTAGAGAAATTATATGTAAATTATACTATTTCTTGTATAATATTGCATGAAAAGCCACTGCACACGAAGCATGATCAGAAACATGAGGTTACGAGGTAAGTCTGTTGAGCTAAATAGCCATCTTGCAAAATTAGCGAGATAGAAGCCAAGCTGGCGATGGTTTTAACGACTAATGTTTATCGCCAAATTTGGCGAGAATTCACTAAATGTCGCCGAACTTGGCGACATTTCGGTCCGATCCCTGTAGAACTGTAACTGTGCCTCCTTATGTAACTATAACTGTATTCGGCCGTATGCAACTATATATGCCTTTCAGTAATTTCGAGAAATCGAAGGTATTGGTAATTTCTTGCCGGACGGGGAAAACTATATGAACCCTGGGAGAGCATTAGTTCTCAGTATAAATGGCGCCATATGCTACGTTACATTTGTCAACTTCAAAATTGTTTCTCTCACCGAGTGCAGAGCACGTGCATTGACATTTTGAATTTTAGATCTTCAGTTGTAATATATTGTATATAATTGCTCTTCGTCAACTTCAGATTTGTTTCTCTCACCGATGTGCAGAGCATATACACTGACACTTTGAATTTTAGATCTTCAATTGTAACATATTGTATATAGTTGTTTATCGTCAACTTCAAATTTGTTTCTCTCACCGATGTGCAGAGCATATACACTGACACTTTGAATTTTAGATTTTCAGTTGTAATATATTGTATACAATTGCTCATCGTCAACTTCAGATTTGTTTCTTTCACCGATGTGTAGAGCATATACACTGACACTTTGAATTTTAGATCTTCAGTTGTAATATATTGTAAATAGTTGCTCATCGTCAACTTGCGCTACGCAGAAGGAATTTAGACTGTCACACAAATCCTACAATTTCATCTTGATTTTGTTGTAGAGGGCAATATAGACTGTTACTATTCTACTAACTATCCATGTATTTTCTCGTAAGTGATACTATTTTTCTTTATACTCTAGGTATCATTATTTTAATGTGTATCTGCATTTTATTGTTTA
The DNA here is from genome assembly GCA_000611955.2 of Stegodyphus mimosarum. Taxonomy (NCBI): domain Eukaryota; kingdom Metazoa; phylum Arthropoda; class Arachnida; order Araneae; family Eresidae; genus Stegodyphus; species Stegodyphus mimosarum. The sequence goes on from KK122535.1 coordinate 146,735, forward strand.
ATGTTATCATTCATCAATAGTATTGCTTAAATTATCACAAATTGGCCTCTATGCTATGCTATAACTTCACACGATCGATGTTCTGTGTCAACTTCAAGCTTACTTTTTCACAAGCTTTTCCACAACGTTTGTGAATATTTTTAACGAGTTCGAACAGCTTTTGATTCACATAATTGAGGTGAAGTTGTTTCCTTCGTACTTTTATTTTTTTCTTACAATGCATTTAGTGGCTCAAGAGCGTTTACTTTCCATTTAATCAATGGCCTCTGAGCATATACCAAACACAAGCTAAAACACTAGTGGTTGTAGGCTTGATGAACCTTCAAGTCTAGTTTTCAGTTTAGTTTAGAGTTAGTTGAGAGATGAACTTAAAATATTGAGAGATCTCCTTTCGAGTATCGCTCTTTTTATGCCTTTTGCATTGCGTTGTGTTTAACGTTCTGAGTAGTTTTAAGTGGTAATTACTCCTTGTATTTTGTCATATTGAGAAGAGCTGTACCATACCTGATGAAAAGTTCCAGAATTGTAAAGTGTTTTTTCAGGAAAATAATTTGTATTAAGTAATTGTATTAAGAATGCAATTGCATTAAGAATGCAACAAATAAATTGTATTAAGAATATAATTTTTATCCTTTCTATGTGCATTCAATCCATTATGAACCGAATACTGGAGAACGTGCTGGCTGCATGGGCGTTTTCATGGTTTTCTCTGTACATAAGCGAATTTCCCATAGAAAGTCTTCTACGAAGGCAACCTTCCCCTTAAGCAGAGGGTCCTCGAATGCTTTGACGTGATTAAAGAAACCAAACTATTACGAATTTGTACGCACGTAACAGGGTATAAAATTGTTTAAGTTTGCACATGCGCAAATGCATTGATCATAAGAGACGGGCAAGGTTCATTGCTAATTCAGGAAACTCAGTTACATTTTTAACTTTATTAGCCATTTGCATTTCCATTTAAAGAAATAAAGGTTTATTCGTAGCAATAAACGCTGGAGGTTATTTTTAGTAAATTGCAAATCTATTAAAAATGCAAAGAGTTTTTCTCGCGAGAAAATGTTTTAGAATGCCTCGTATTTGTTCGTTTTTTATTAATTCTTCGTCGAGGAAAAACCTATTATGAAACTGAGAACTTCAGTCGATAATCACAATGCTTTCGAAGGAATTAAGTATTGAGAATAAAAAAAGTTAATAATCCCTTACTGAAATGGAGTTAAGAAATCGAAGAAAAATGCGATCGCAGTTGTTTGATAGAAATGCAAATTTTGTTCCCCGAAAATTGAGTTTAAAGTGCTAAGTGAGCAAAAAGTACTAATACCAGATCTTAAAATTTCTCGTCAACGGCGAAGGATTATTTGGTTTTGCGCAGAGGACAAATTGATTTTAATATATTAGCGAGCTACTGAAGTTTTTAAAAGTGCGGAAACATCAAAAATGAGAATTTCGGAAACAAACATTGCAAATACGACATTATTAAAAAGCCGAAAGGTGAAAATGAATGTGACAAAATTTGTCAAGATTTTGAACATAACATTAATTTCGTAAGTGTTTGAAAATTTCGATTTAGAAATTGATTGCTCAGGTACTGAATATGACTTTATTGGTTGGGAAAAGATTGCATTTAAATCATTTGTTTCTTGAAAGAAATTTCAAATATCAAGCAGAATAAGGTAAAAGGTAAATTGTTATTATCATAACTGCTGTATTTTCAGCGTTGTAACTTTAAAAGTAAGATGCTGTCTTCACATAAGAATAAATGTAGGAAACTGAAATTTGAAGATATGCAACAGAAATTACTGTAATTTATAGTTTATAAAATAAAATTAATTCTTATATTATATTAGACATTATATATTATTATATTTTAAATATTTATATTTTTAAATATATTGGTACTATTATATTTAAAATATAAAATTATGAGTAATTTAAAATTTTGGTTTTTATATGAATATGTATCACATTGCCTTTCCCCCTGAATATTCTTGTGGTGTAAGTGGTAAGCATATCTAGTTGGAGATTTAAATAACTGCGGTTCGAATCCCGATGAGATTAGAGTTGATTTTTCATATATTCTAGATCGAAATAGACTCTGTCATTAACGGGCTTAATTTCGACATTATTTTATGCTGTTTCATAAATCTGTCATTCCATATACTTAACATCACCTTTCATAGAAGATTTTTCCCATGCATGTGCATACAGAGCGAAAGAGGCTTATACTAAGAATAAACCTTCGCCGAACGCGGACTTGGGGAACGCAATTTTGCGTATACACTACGTTATTTAACGCTATTACGTTATTGTAACCTTCTTCATTTAATTTTTCAGCGCGAGAATTTCAACTATACGTTGTACGCTAGAGAACGTTGGCAATAGTTTTCTTTAATGACTGATTTGAAAGTTTTTTCATTAAAGAAGTCAAACATTTCTTAGGACAGCAAAGTCTAAGATTTAAACTTTCCTAATTCTTGATAATTCTCCAGGACACGGAGCTGAAGCCCTCGCAACAGTGCATTCAAATGTAGAGGTATTATTCCTTTCACCGAACATCCTTTCCTTAATCCAACCAATGAATCAATGAATCATAAAAACATTCAAATTCTGTTACGTCAGGTGGTTTATATTTCTGTAAAAAAAGCACTAGACCATAGGTTCCCAACCGGGTTGGTATGCTCTCCTTGGACATCAATAAAACTTTAACAGAAATGAATATGCTTCAATGAATATCAATGTGCCTATAGCTGAATATGCACTGGTAGTTTATCGGTATAATCAGATCCCATGATTACAAAACTAAGTATTGAAACTGATAATTGATATAAAGCTTTTAGAGCCATTAGGTTATTTCGAAGCAGGAGGTGTGAGAAATGAGCAATACCCTCGTCGGTACTCAAACCACGGACCTCTCGAATACGCGCCGAGCATGCTGACCACTGCACCACGAAGGCATGCTAATAAGGCGGGAGAAATACCTTTTTAAAGGGCGACTGGAGATTAGGGGACTCACTCGCCAAATCCCGGTGGTGGAGAAGCATCATCCACCGCCTTTTTAATTCGAGCGCCATTGTAGAGATATTAGGTATTTTTTTTTAAAGCGGAGAGATGAAAAATGAGCAATGCCCTCACCGGGACTCGAACCACGGATCTCTCGAATACATGCCGAGCGTGCTACACCACGAAAGCATGCTAATAAGCCGGGAGAAATACCTTATAAGCTATGTTACACAAATTAGTCAGGGCTTATTCGAAACACACCGGTACGTTAAATTTAGAATTTTAAATTCATTTGACAGAAATATCCCAAAATTATTGACTTTTGCCTCTTCTTACCTAGTGGAAGCAGGCGAAAGTCAAATCAACAATTTAATACGGAAAACAAACAAATACTATTAAATATTTTTGAAAGAAATGATTTAAAAATTATGCTAAGCAATATTTTTACCAAGTATTTAAAAATTTTCATCAGACAATACGATCAGCCTTCACATTAATTAATTCGAAAATTTTGTGCAATTAGAATTTGTGATTTTATTTCTTGATATTTCTTATATTTGTGAAATGAAAATTGTAAAATTTAATAAAAACAAATGTAAAAAAACATTTTTTCAAAACCTTTATTCATACTCTTTGTCTAATTGTTAATTTATGTGCAATTATTTATATGCTAATTATATTATATTCTGTATAAATTGCTCTGGAGTATTCACGGGTGCTGCGATAGCGGTGACAGGTGAAAATATTGGTTTTAAACCATCCTGTTAAAGCTGCTGGTAATGAACATGTAACTTTCACTCGCTGCCTGATCCACCGAGAGACCCCTGCAGCATAAAAGTTACAAAAGGAATAGAATTTGTTGAGTAATACCTTTTGGTGCGAAATAATCACATACCAAATTTTGAGAAAACTACAAGTTTTTAATCTGTCTACCTAATGAACATTTTGCCAATTTAGTACAAATATAATAGTAATTAGGAAATAACCTACGCCCGATCAATATAATGCAATATTCGGTCTCTTAACTATACTGCGAGGTACAGCAAACATAACCTAAATAATAAGGTAGCCTTGCTATACAATTCCAAGGACATAATTATCCATTAACATATTTTTTCGTGCGTACGAGTTCATAATGGATTGAAGCACAAATCGTTAGAAAGTTAATAAAATGTTTTTGTTTCACAAGAAATGAAACAAAATGCTAAAATATTTCCTCAGAGATATTTATACACTATCACAATATCTCACGGTAGTTATATTTTGAACTACTATAACGTTAAACAGAACTCAATTCAAAACAGAGAAAGCTAATTCAGTCTCACCGCGAATTCGCTACAATCAATATCAGCACCAAGTAAACAACTACACTTCGCTTAATAACAACTACTGAGCTGAGATGTTTTAATCCGGCTTTTATAAGCTTTTTAATCATCACGAGAATATTCTGGTATAATCTATTTTCTCGATTTTTCTAGATAGCAAAACAGTACAATTACGAGATATCTATTTAGTAAATGTTAAAGGCACGCGCTCTTGTATTTTTACTTTTCCGGCGTAGCTTTTTCTTAAATTTCTTCACGCGCTGCATTGCACGGGAAAATAAAGCAGTTTTTATTACAGGTCTATTAAAATAGCAAAATAAATACAAAATCCCTGACAATATTAAATACACAAAAAAATCACAGTTCAGAATTTTGTCCTATCTAAAATAAATAAGAAATTTGAAATTAATAATCAAATACACTTTGAGGCAAAGTAGAAGGACTTACGGTAGCAGACTTCGGTGTCCTACGCTATTGGATTTCACTAGTCACATTAAACTGAGAGTCATTTTTCCATCGCACCCTGAGAGTCAAATTTCAGTCTCTTCTTTTTCTTCCGGATTAACTCCCGATCGTGGCACATCACACCGTCGAAAGCCGATTTTCTAAGTCTGGAGTTTTGCACGTTTACACTCATCATCTGTTCCTACTCTTATTGAATAACAGTCTATTGAATAACAGTCAGTTGAATAACATAATCTTCCTCCGAATATGGGCATCTGGAAGTCCGAAATTGAAATTTCGTTTATTATCGATTACATATTTTGTAAAACTTTAACGAATTTTTGGTTAACAAGCTCAAGGATTTCAAAGCGAGCGATGGCAACGTTGTACAGAAAAACATTCTTATCTCCAGCGCGTGAGACTGTGTATTGGAAATTCTAAGGATATGCTCATTTTGAAATTATTTTGCGGTATTGCTATCGAACTGAATTTTATGGTTTAAGTGCGAAGGGCATGATATTTAATAAATAAAGGTATCACACAAAACGTTAAAAAAGCTCCCTTTTGAGTGTAATGTAAAATCTGAAAGCTTTCAGATTTTTTTTTATTTTTTTATTTATTGTTTCTACAAATGCATTTAGATGCCATACAATTGATTTCTGCGTTGGCGAATTTTCTGTTGTTACCAATGTTTTAACCATTCAATGCCCCTTTATAAGTAATTTAAAATCTGAAACCTTTCAGACATTTTTATTTACTTTTTAAAATTTGTATTTTTTAGAAATGTTTATAAGGTTTTCGAAAATGTTTCGTATTATAACGTTTATTTATATCGTAACGTTTTTCTAAGCCTACTTTCCAATAACTAAGAGCTTTTTATTTAAAATTTCATGAGCTGTACATGAATTTACATAAAGGAGGGTCTGGAAATTTGGCATTTTTGTTTCAAGCAATGTTAATGCCAAATTCTGTTTACGAATCTAAAAATAACAACTATTATTAAAAAATATAATATAAAGAAAATTATTTGAAAGTATGAACGATGTAACTTTTTATCTGCACGTGCACAATGAAAGGGAAAGGTAAGTAGGTTACGGTAAATTAAGAATTTCGCCAAGTGACGAATTTCTTGACTCAAACTGAAGAAAAGTGCGCCAACAAAAACGTTTGAACTTCTCGGTAAGTTTCTTGTCAAATTTTACAAAATTTAATATTTAGGCGGAATTGGAGTCAGAGAACCAAAATATGGAAAAAAAGGTATATAATTTCAGAAAAAGTCTGATTTTATGTTAAAAATACCTATGTTAGGACAATGCTATGTATAAATCTAGTATATATAAAAAGGCCCGCTTTCAGGACATGAAAATCACAAGTTAAATTTCATCAATCGGCCCAGTAGAACAGGAGATATAAAAGTGTCCTCCCTTTTTTCCCGTGCAGCGTATAGGATTACATTCCTGATTGACGGTCTCAAAAGCCAAAACAGACTCAAGACGAAAAACATATCTTGGTAAAAAGCGTATGTCTCAATTAAGCCAAAAGCTGTAGTTTTCGTTTATGGCTTATTTGATAGTTAAAGCAGGCCATTACAAAATATAATATAAAGAAATTGCAAAAAAAAATACAAAAACAAATTTTGAAAATTGCAATTGTGTTTGAGCCACAGTAGAGTATTAGCATTACGCAAAAATACGCAGTATTTTGATGGCATCACAAGTGCCGCATCCACGAATTACCTTACAGCACTGTTCAGTTCTATGTTAGAGTCGACGGCGAGCGGTTGTGGGAGCGACATACTGGTTTTTTTTAGTACATATAAATATATTGTAAAAATAAACATAAAATGCCTAAAAATAAAGGTGCAGTAAAGAAAACAATTCAAGAGACAAGGAGGAAAATTAAAGAAAGATTTAATTAAAAGAAGATAATAAAGAACATTTAATTGCAAAAAGTAGAGAACACAACAAACGATATTATGAAAATAAAATCGACTAAAGTTGTTTGTTTTTAAATAAACCAACGTGCTTCAACGCTTTCTACTGTTGCCAATAATAAATTGTTAAACTAAGCTGTACCTTTACAGATTCTAATGAACATATTCTTCAACGGTTTATGTCAAATAAAAAAAAACTGATCAATTGTTTACACAATATTGCGCTAAAAATTTCAAATGTAATAAATGCGGAGATGTTTGCAATGTTTGTGACAGTTTGGAGTTTTTGAAAAGCGTAACATCGGGTAGTAAAATTGAAATGCTTTTGTCCTTATTGCAGACGTCGACAGGAATATACCAATGATTATTATGGGAGTTTAATAACCGCTGTATAAAGAAATGAGAAAGCGTTCAGTTTCATGAAACAGCACTTTAATCGTAACATGGTACCAACCAATTATCTGAGAATTTCAAAAATAGATCTTACTTTTACAGTGCTAAACTATAGAATTATGCTTGTTATTTTTTCCTATCATCAATCAATTTTGCATAAAGTTTTAACTACTCCACGTTGTATTCATAAATATTGTAAAGAAATGAGCAATTAATGTATTACTACATTACATATTACATACGGTTTTAATTGTAACTGTAATGTTTTAAGCATTTCTATTGTTTAGGAGTGTTTACATCCCCTCATCGCATTCTGCAAATGACAGAAGCACCGTAAAAGATGGCCTCGTTCTATAAACGAATTTGTTGGCTGCTGTCAAACATATTTGCCTGCCCCTAACCAAAAATGTTACTAATACTGTTGCTTCAGGCTGTAACGGTGAAGACAGTTTCATGGCAAAGCACTTAAGTACAACTCCCAACTCGGTTTGGTCGCTTTCAAGCTAACCTCTAAACTCACGACACTACTACTGAATCGCAGACACTCTCTCAAGATACACTGCAACTTCGCGCACAGGCAGGCTATTTATAGCTTTTGATTTGCCTTCGAGAACATTTTGAGGAATACCTTAAAAAAGTCGCTCTAGAATGTTCTCACTCCGGCTATGGCTATTCCGCCAATTTTGTCGCCAAAGGGGCGATTTCGCGCCCTATCTGGGATTCCTGCTTTTCCTTGCCACTTTCTGCAACCCTAACTCTGCTTTGCGGGGAAGCTATCTTACCGAGCTGGGCATTTCGTAACCATACGATACTCCCCCGGAGGTCGATTGGGAGCAATCCCGGGTTCTGGGTAGGTGAATATCTAGATAGGCTCGACTTCTGGGGAAAAATTAACAGTCTTCACAGTGAGGAGACCCACCGTTTGTTCTGTGGTAGGTTCAGGCTCGGCAGGGACCATACGGTACTGTCTTGTCTGCCCTTTGGTTTTGGGGACGTTACATGGTCAGATATAGAAGGTTGTCTTCCGGGTTTGGCTCCCCTTGGTCAATAAAGGGATGCGTTCCCATTATGTTTGACTTCCGTGCTTATAACCCAGACTGTGTGAAACAAAAACTGTACCCCTGTTCTGACCGTTAGGGCGTTTAATTGTGTTAAGGCAGATCCGGGCTAGTCAGTTCTGGGTGCCCCTTCTTTCTAGCGCACTAATACGACACTCATGTCCATAAATTAACGATAATTCAAAATCACACAGAAATTGAACTCTAAAGTAAAAATTTGAGATGTAGAATTATCCCGCACATCTTCAAGAATAATATGCAAATTACAGGAAGTCATCAGATGACACCGATAGTACGTCACAATGATGAGAATGTAAGAGAAGTGTATATAGGGAACGGTAGCAAAGAAGTAAAATTGTTCACAAGCATTCTGCAAGCAGCTTAGTGCCACAACCGAAGAGTAATGACACAGAGGACGCATGTGGATGATTTCTCACATGGTAGAATTATCGGCCGTCTGGAATGTGGGCGTACTCAGATGGAAGTATCCGAGGACCGTGAAGTAGCCCAAAGTGTCATCTCTAGGCTTTGGCAATGATTCCAAAGTGATGGAAATGCCAGTAGACTTTACAGTATAGGTCGCCTCCAAATTACAACGCCGAGCGATGACCGGTATTTGGCAAAAACCGCCAAAAGAAGGAGACGGAGCAGAGCATCAGACCTGTCTTTTCAGCTATCTTCAGCTACGGGTACAACAGTTTCGAGGCAAAACGTGTGCAGATGTTTGGGGCAGATGCTTTATATACTCTCAGGCCTATCAGATGCGTTCCGCTCACCGTAACTCACTTTCCCCAGGGGTTAGCCTGAAATAGAGGGCATCCAATATAGACAACTTCACAGTGGGCTCTCTGTAATATTTTTCGACGAGTCCAGGTTTAGTTTGCTGTCTGATGCACATAGGAGTTTCATATGGGGAACTGCAGGTACCCTCTACCACTAAGACAACATCATTGAACGACACCGTTACGGTGGTGCAGAATTGCTCATTTGAGGTAGAATTATACTGGGCTCCAGAACAGATCCGTTTGCAGATTGGAACCATGACAAAGAAATTTATCGGGACATCATTCTGGAATAACATGTACATTTGTTTAGGAGGAACCATGGACGCAGAATTTGTGTTTATGAATGACAGCGGCCTTCTTCACCTTGCAAACATTGTGAGAATGCCTTCAATCTGAGGATATCACCCGTATGGTATGGCCAGCATTCTCACCTGGTTTGAATCCGATAGAGCACGTATGGGACATGCTTGTCCGACGAGTCGCAGCCCGTCAAGCACTTTCTACATATGTACTGGAACTTCGGAGAACATTGCTTGCTAAAATTCAACTCGATAATTTGACACTCAGCATGCCTAGGTCTTATACGGACTGTATTTCAGTAATTGCTCCCGGGAGCAAAGTCGTAGCTTTTATGAATGGTATCATATATACACCCTCTTTTCTGTTTTTTTTTTGTTTAATAAATGGGCTTTATGAATAAGTCACGTTTGTTTTGTTTCAGAACTTTTATTTGCGGATCTGGTATTATCCTTAATTTATTGTCATGAGTGTATATATGAATGTCCGAACCTTAATTTTAATGGACAGAATCATTCTTCTTAAATGCAGTATAAGTTTTGCATGTGTCATAAATTTTATGATATAAAGGTTAATTAGGGCTCTTTGAGATAGATATTAATCCTTCATCATATATATAAAAGAAATTTGTATAATGCTACGATGGGACTATCCCCTTGTTTCATGTAATCTTGCTGAAATAATTCGGACGAGTTACGTTGTAGGTTATTTTAAAGCAGGAGATCTAAAAAATGCGCAGTGCCCTCGTCGGAACTCGAACCTGACCTCTCGAATACGCCCCGCTTGTGCTACCGATACACTACGAAGGCATGTTCAAAGGAGGGATAAATAACTTATAAATTTATTAGTTATAATAAAGTATAGCTGAATATGTAGGGCGACACTAAATTTCTAAATTGCTTCTAAGGAAAATTGCTTTCATATGATACTACTTTTAATATACAAAAACTGATAGGATGTTGAAGATATTGTACAATAAACTTAAAAAATAATTCGAACACCATAGCCTTCTGATAAAACATTGTAGGTAGGTCTTTTAATATGACATTTTAAGATGCGTGATTACTAGAATGAATTAGTATCACTTGAGTATAATGAAACGCGGCAGCGTCAAAAACAAACGAGGGCCAAGCAATATATTGGCGAGAATTAATTCTACCTAGGTGTTCAGATGCAAAAGAAGTCTTAAAAAGATTATGTGCTAACATTATACTTGTGCTTCAGATTCTTTTCAGTATGTTACCTTCTTTTATGGAATATACTCCTGATAATATTGCCTAATAGGTAAGCCTGAAGCTATTTGAAACATATAAATAAGTATTTTGTAAGTTCTTTATTTCAACACTTCGATTTGAATGTTTGTAAAGACGGTTAACTTTGATTTGTGTTCTATCTGAACTAAAAAAACTCTCTAAATTGTTAAATGAAGATTTTATATTTATTTTAACTTATGATTGTTTAAACTAAAACTGTGCTAAACAGAGGATAGTGTACTTTGTAGAAACATTAGGTACTTTTTTTAAAAGGAGAGATGAATAATGAGCAATGCCATCACCAGAACTCGAACCACGGACCTCTCAAATACGCGACGAGTGTGCTGACCACTACACCACGAAGGCATGCTAAGAGGGTGGGAGAAATACCTAATAATTCAAAGCCCTTAACTGTGTTAAGTGCACAGTTAAGATCTTTGAGTGATTAAATAAGGTAGTGTTTTTTCTGTATATTGCATTTAAACACGGTTATGGGTTTCAGAGAAACATTTCGAGAATTAAGTAAACGTTGCATTATATTCAGATCAATATTTCACCATTTTATTCTGAAATTCTTTCTTCATTCCGAGTTCTCTTAAGGGAGACTGTTAACATTTGTTTATGATCAATTACAGTGAGAGTAACATTTATTTATGATTAAGTACAGTGTATGGATGTTAACTACATGTATAAGTTAGACATTTAATATTTGATACGGTAGTTTTATAACATTTTTTTCTGTGTATATATTCAGTTATTATAACTGCATTTC
>KK122537.1:2995-170532 GCA_000611955.2 Stegodyphus mimosarum
TTGTTTTTGAATGAGCAATAAACGCGCCAACATGGGTAACTCCGTATATCCGCCAACATGGCTGACTGTTTGTACGTTGCCTACATTGTGCAATTCGCTGAAGTTTTTTTTAAGTTTAAAAGGAACGCTGTGCACATGGCATTTTGTTGTAATTTATTTTCGTTATTCTAGCTTATTTTGTTTATTTGTGTACGTTGCCTACATTGTGCAATTCTCAGATTTTTTTTTAAGTTAAAACAGAACGGTGTGTACATGGTATCATTTGCAATTTTAATGCCCTTTTAAAAAAAATTCCTTCTTTCTGGGATGCCATTTTGGTTACGTTTTCGCGGAGCGTGTCGGGAAGGTTATGTAACGGCATAAAATGTGTAAGTATTACAACATAAAATGTAAATTAATTTAAAGGTAACTGACAAATATTTTAATGATCGTAATGTTCGTTTTGCATATTATTTTATTATATTTTTGTGGCAACAGTGTCCATACTAATTTATGGTTTAGAATTCTATGTTTTGTTTACAGTAGGTTTTCGCGGAGCGTGTCGGGAAGGTTGCAATTAATTGCAAAGACGTTTCGCAGAAACGCGCCGAATTGGCGATTTTCAAAACATCACCAAGCAGTGGGCTAAAGCACATTTTCACCTAATAAAGTTATAACCATATAAAAAATTATTTGTCATTTTGAAATATTCATAAAAGGTAATGGTATTTGAGAATCCATAATCATTTATGAAAAATCCTACCAAGCCCTATCTGTAAATCCTGCAGTTGAATTATTTGTATTAACTTCTGGTTAACTCACAAAATGTTAGAAAAACGCTCCTTTGGACGTAATTTAAAATCTGAAACCTTTCAGGTTTTTTTTTTCTTTCTTTTTAATAAATGCTGTGTTTATCATTTTGCAGTGAATTAAGAAAACAGTCATTGGTGAAAATGCGCTTTAGCCCACTGCTTGGCAATGTTTTGAAAATCGCCAATTCGGCGCGTTTCTGAGAAACGTCTTTGCAATTGCAACCTTCCCGACACGCTCCGCGAAAACCTATTGTAAACAAAACATTGAATTCTAAAGCATAAATTAGTATGGAAACTGTTTCTACAAAAAGATAATAAAATAATATGCAAAACGAACATTATGATCATTAAAATATTTGTCAGTTAGGTTTAAATTAATTATTTACATTTTATGTTGTAATACTTACACATTTTATGCCGTTACATAACCTTCCCGACACGCTCCGCGAAAACGTAACCAAAATGGCATCCAAGAAAGAAGGAATTTTTTTTAAAAGGGCATTAAAATTACAAACGATACCATGTACACACCGTTCCGTTTTAACTTAAAAAAAAATCTGCGAATTGCACAATGTAGGCAACGTGCACAAATGAACAAAATAAGCTAAAATAACGAAAATAAATTACAAGAAAATGCCATGTGCACAGCGTTCCTTTTAAACTTAAAAAAAACTTCAGCGAATTGCACAATGTAGGCAACGTACACAAATCAACAAAATAAGCTAAAATAACGAAAATAAATTACAAGAAAATGCCATATGCGCAGCGCTCCTTTTAAACTTAAAAAAAACTTCAGCGAATTGTACAATGTAGGCAACGTACACATGCTATACGGAGTTACCCATGTTGGCGCGTTTATTGCTCATTCAAAAACAATCGCCGCCAAGCAGTGGGCTAAAGCGCATTCCAACCCAGTCATTTAGGCTAGCCATTTATTGTAGTTATATTCGCCAAAATATCGTTGATTATTTTGATTTAGTTTTTAATCATTATGTAAGTAACTTTATTTTAATGTTATTCATATCATTTAATGCGGCTTTTTCCTTCTAAATTTATTTATTATTAGTTAATAGTACTTTCAAATTTCACACAATTTTCTGTGGCATGCTCATGAAATTTAATGCACATATGTTTCACTTATGTATGCAGCTAAATAAATATAAAATACCTGAATTTATTTTAAAATTTCATAACATAGATTTCTTTCTTTCATTTAGCTGGAAAATGTCTGCAAAAATAGACATTTTTTAATCCAGATTGGGCAAATTCTAATTTCAGTCTTCGGTGGAGAAAACAACTCCTGTTATAGTTCTAATAGTAATGCTTAAGTCATATGTAATTGGCAGATTTTTTTGTGTTCAAGTGGTACCATATTTACCCCTCAGCACACTCAATGCGCACTATGCAAATAGATTGTAATTTTCTTAAAACACACCTGGAAAAGTCAGGAAATTTCATTCTCCTGAGTGGCAACCCTGATATAAGACTGGAGAGAGCATCAGTTTTTAGTTTGGAGTGTTGATACCTCTGAGCTTCCGCTGTTTAGGGGGCACTTTGTATTGCATTGTGTTTAACAATCTTAGTAGTTTGAAGTGGTAACTACTAATTGTGTTCTATCATATGAGAAGAGCTGTAAAAGTATTTTTATGGAAAGTTTCAGAACTGCAAAGTGTTTCTTTCTGTAAAATACGTAAATTTTATCAAGCTGTGATCAATTCTGTATGCACTCAGTTCAAACCCATGCACATGTAACAATAGTTTGATCTATAATTTTAATCATAGTTGTTGCACTATTAAATATATCACATTTATATTTTTGTTTTAATTGCCAATATAAAATGGATGTCTTGGAATATTATTGTGCTACAAAAGAATTTTGAATGTTTCAAGACCATATGCACATAAGCTCTAGAATAAAATTATTAAAAAGTCAGTTCTCATAATCAACCATCATCCAAGCTTTGAGATAGACCGGCAATTTATTCTTGTCAGTGCTTTAAATACTTTATAACCAGACACTGATGCAGCTTGTTTCTAGATGGAAGTTTCTTTGGACAATTTCTTCCAGAACAGTTCATGTATGTTTGACAAATGACCTTCATCTTTTATCATTTCTTTTAGACTTTTCCTAAAATTTTCAACAGCTTCAGAATCAGAAGCAGCAACTTTTTCTAAGTACATTTAACACTGGTGAAATAAATTAAGAGAATTTTCATATTTCATCTACGATCTCCAGAACTACTGGACAGATTTTAAGAAAATTTGGTGTGAACATAGGTTGATATAATATAAACAAGATAGACATTCAACAGTTATAATAGACACACATGTTCGTGTGTAACACTCATGGGAGTCTGAAGGTCTGAAACAGCGGTTGCAGGAGACACAAAAGAAATGGGTTAATAGGGGATATGATCCCCTCTTACAGCCATATAGAAATAAGGCAGTTTATCAGTGCCTGTGGCAATTGGTCCACTCACTCAGCAGCGCTGTTTTCAGTTTCCGGATGATTCTTGGAGGGGGGTTGCATTTGCCCTCCCCAGAGCATCCCAGACATGCTGTATAGGGTTGAGGTCTGGAGACCTGGCTGGCCAATCCATCCGGCGAATATCCTCACTCTCGAGAAATTCGTTGCCCAAAAGAGCTTTATATGGCCTCATGTTATTGTCCTGTAAGATGAACTCGGGGCCCACTGTTCCCCAGAAAAGGTGAACACAGGGCTCCAAGATCTCGCAGAAGTCACAGAGCCTCTGTCAAAGACGTGGAGAGGTGTGCGACCGTAAAACATGATGCTTGCCCAGACCTTTACACCGCCATCGCCATAATTGTTGATCTCATGGACACTGGAGGATAGGTAGCAGGTCCCTGGCTCTCTCCATATGAAAGTAGAGCGAGAATTGGTGTTTAGGCTAAAACGGGACTCCTCGGTGAACAGAACAGTCGCCCATTGCTCCATTTTCCAATCAGTACGCTGCGTGCACCATGCTAATCGAACTCTCCTGTCCGTAGACATGAGCAGGACACAAACAGTCAGTCTTCTGGCAAACAATCCTCTCTTATTCAATCTTTTGGAAACAGTCACCCTTGTTACATGGCTTCCTGTAGCTGCATACAGGTCCCGATAGAGCTGAGAAGCTGTAGCCCCTTTGTTACGCCTCGCTAAAATGGATAAATAGCGATCTTCTCTCAAAAGTCATGGCTCTTGGACGACCTAGCCTAGGCTTTCTCTCGATGGATCCAGTATCCTGGAACGGTTTCCATAGGTTACACATGACGCTGGGTGTTGAATTAAACTCTCTGCATATCTGGACTTGTGATTGGCCTGCCTGTAGCCTCCCCACAATTCGCCACCTCATTCCATCTAAACGTTGGTGATTACTCATTTTTGATAAAATGCAATTCGATAAAATTAGCAAATTCTCTTAATTTATTTCACCAGTGTGTAAATTATATTGATTTTTAAACTGATAAAACTAACTTTTACTACAATAGATGACGCTTAATGCAGTTAATGTTGTTCAGATACTGTTACTGAATTCCTGATATCCTGTCAGTTTGCATACGAAAATATGGAAAATGCTTCACCTTTTTATGATAAATAATTTGGTTAATATTATTTAATTGTTTTGAAATGCATTTTTCAGACCATGGTAAATTCTCCAGGTGAAAAGTAATTTTAAAAATTGTTAAATGACTGAAAAATGCCATAAAGTAAGGGCTTAAATCAAGAAACTTCCTGGATTTTACTTTAGCTGGCCTTTTAAAACTAGGCCGAAAGGCAGCCCTTTTGTGTAGTTTGATGCAGAGTTTTAACAAGTCTGTTGATTTGAGAAGGTCAAGCGCAGGTCCCTCTTTTTAAAATAGAAGATATCTACTAAGGGCTTTCTGAAAGAAATTCAAGCATGTAACATAATAAACTGTCTGAAGAGTGCAAAGATGAATTCGGTGAATGTTTTACAAATGGTGATACAAGAAATGCCCTATGAGTATTAAGATTAGAGGTATAACATTGCTTGGTACTATTCCGTTGGAACAGTGTCAGTTAAAAATGCACCACCTTTTTTTTTGGCCACTAATTTTTACCAAGTATAAAATTATGAAACAATAACAGAGTTCAAAAGACTAAAATTACTTTGGCTCTACTCTGATATAAGTCCCCGGTTGCTGCCAGGATATATGTGGTCGCCAAGTGTGGCGATATGTGTTCTGTGCTGGTTTTTGGCACGATTGTGTATTCCGCGATGGTTTTTGGCGGGATTTTTTGGTATAGCAACCCTTTTGACGTTGAAAGTTGAGTGGGTGCCGTGGTTTTGTTTTGCGTTTGGAGTTTCGGTCTGTGCGTGGGAATGGCGTGTCTTAGATTGAAGGAAGTGGTTGAAAAGTTTCAGCAGCGCATTATGGATTGTGTTCGGGATAAGTTTAGTTTGAGATGGTACGATGTGGGTGTAGTTAATGAATCTTTTGTTCACGGCTGTGTGTATGGTGATAGAAGCGTATTTTTGGATTTTTTATGGGAGTCCGGGTTTTTGAAACGAAATATGGCGTGTCATAAGTCCGAAAGAATTTTGAATGGTAAGTGAAGCTATGTTTTTTCTCGTGTATTTCAGGGAATGTTAATGCATTTTGTAATGTATTTAATGAATATTGTATTTAAGATGATTGTGTTATTAATGAATTATTTCTTCACGGTTTGTGTTTATGCTTACAGTATATATTTTTTAAAATTTATTGTTATTATTTTAGCGAGGTTTGGAGAATGTCATGATTTCTGCTTAGTGCCACGAATTCTGCAATTCTCTGATGTTTTTTAAAGTTAAAACAGATCGCTGTGTACATGGTTTTTAAGGGAATTATGTTATTAATCGTTGTGTAGGTTTTTAAGGGAATTATGTTATTAATAATGAATGATTTGTTCACTGGTGTGCTGGTAGAAGTATATTTTTGTGGAAATGTATTGTTATTTTAGTTTATTTTAGCAAGGTTAGAGCTATGCAATTATTTCAGCACAGTGCCACGAATTCTGAAATTATCTGACATTTTTTAAAGTTAAAACAGATCGCTGTGTACATGGTTTCCCGTCAAAAATTTTTGGTGAGAAACTTCACACTTTTACTGTGTAAATTTTTTGTTTTTATTTCGGACTTATAGCGTAAATTGTGTGTAAAAACGTGGTTTTTGCAGACATTTTAGGCTTAAAGTCCGAAATGTAAACAAAAAATTTAGATAGTAATGGCATGTCGTGGAGTTTCTCGCCAACCGGGGACTGATATAAGAGTAGTTCCAAAAAAATTTCAGTTTTTGTATATAATCGACACCACATATCAAATATGGCTCTAAATGGTGGCGAGAAGTGACCCGCTGAAATTTATTTCTTCGCTAAGCACTGCCTGACAAATATTCCACAGTTTGGGTATGGCATTGGTGTCTACAAAATTATAACTGTGATTCACAGTGAAATGTTCAGCATTTCTTAATTCCTCTTTCTTATATTCTTTCCAGCAGTCTGAAAATATTATGCTGCCATCCACGATGTTTTCCTGAATAGCAGTCATCAATGTTGTAGCTCATCGATTGGGAACGGTGATCAGAAAACATTTCTCGGCATAAACCCCCGAGTACCCATTATTCCGGAAGAACATATCCAGTGTTGTTTTTTCTTTTTGTGAAAAGACTTCCATCTATTTCTATGATTTTGTTGGCTGCATCGATTTTACTTCTTTTGTGAGACATCAAGCTATTTGCACATACCTCCCTCAAGTAGTTATTCCAATCTACTGTCCTATTATGGCTGATTTCTAACTGAAGTTGGCAAAATTACGACATCAGTTACTGACACCACACATAGATAAAAGGAACGACACTGAAAGAAAGACACCAGCCTTTAAATTATGTTTCGGTTCTTAATCCTTTTTTTTTTTTTCACACCAAGAACATACCTAACAATGCCATACAGGAGCTTTGTTCAAGTCAGAAGTTAAATTCATCAAATGATTTTAAGAACAAAGGCAATTGATATGAATTATTCCTTTTTTCTGAAGGAATCATATGGCAGCCTCTTCATCATTAGGTAGTTTCCAAATTATGTAGTCCATCGCACTAAAAGAAATTCCGAAATATAGCAAAAAAAATTAACATATGAAAACTGGAAATCTCGAGCCACAATATTTGGTGTGTTGTTTTAGCATTGTTTTCTTCTCATTCTTTCTTCATTTTTAACTGACGCTACTCTAACGGAATAGTACCCATTGTTTAAATAACTTTCTGAAACATTAGACACAGTTCAGAAATGAACTTTTGCATAACACTTGCAGACAGTCTACTAATAACATTTTTTGGAGTTGAAATGCTATAAAAATAAGCATTTATGTGTTTCTACCTATATTTGTATTAAATTAATTAAATTCTGTTGCTGATTTAAAGGGTATTTTTTCATTATTGAATGTTCTCAAAAGTGGACTATCCATAGACGAGCATGATCACATTGATGAGCTCTTACTGTACCGTTAAATGTTTGTTTGTCTATTTATTGCTTGTCAGCTTTTTAACTTATTAAATAGGTCTTTTTTTTATATGGTCAATAAATTCAGAATATCCTTGTTAATATTATCATCCGTCCACATAATTTACAGTGTTTCCATTTCATGAATGGCACCTTCTTCCCCTTCCCCCTTTTGCATGTGTGTCATCACTGCATTTTTAATTATCTCCTTGATTCTGGTCCTAACTTTTATTATAATTGAAATGGCTGAATGTGATACTTTTTCTGCACAGGCTATTTCCGAAACTTTTTCTCCATTCTTTTAAGCCCTGGTAATCTTTTAATCTAAGTTTTCAGCCTCCCTTGCCTTCTGTACTGTAATGGAATTTGCATTAGTATTAATTCATGTACTAGATATTATGATAAGATATAATAATTGCAACAACTCTTACATATTCTTTGAATTCAGAGAATGTACTGAAGGACTAAAGATTGAAAAGCATTAGATGTGGGTAGGTCTTAGCAACTGCTAATGGGCTTTATGTAACAGGTCAATTTGAATTTATTTTATTGTTAATTTGTGTTAGCCGTCCAGTAGGTGTAATTGTTAATGACACCAGTAGGCTGATTTTGAATCCCAGAGAAGGCATGGATGCTTGTAAGTGTGTACTGTCTATGAGGCTAAAATGCACGACAAGCCGAAAGTCCTTTGGATTGGTTGGTAGTAGGGGAAAAGGGATAAGATACCCTCAGACTGGCTAGGTGTTTTCCTCAAAATTGGGACAGAATTTCACAGTTAGTGTGCGGAACTATAACTGGGTGACCAATTATGGCCTTCTCGTATCCCGCCCACTTATACCTGTATCTATTAATTTGTATTACCCACATGACATAGTGATCAGTGGCGTTGACTGCCATAAAGAAGGTCCCAGATTCAAATCTTAGAGACATCGTGGATGTTTGTCTATAATGAGTGTGCAGCAAGGGAGCACTCAAAACACATGGTAAGCCGAAATTCTCTGGAGATGGTGGTAGGGCAAGAAGGGTAGCAGACTCTCGGGCCATTCCCAAGGGCATTTTCTGTCAGAATTCCAAATTGGAATGGAAGCTTAACAATTAGCTAGTAATACCTCAATCAACTATGGTACTACAGAGGCATTGGCCTAGCCTTTACTTATGCGTGTTTTTAATTTGTGACAGGTATAGTGGTTAGTGATGCTGGTTGCCATAATTTCCAGGTTCATGTATCAGAGAAGACTTGGATGTGTGTAAATATGTAGTGACTTTAAATGTGCAGCATTTAAGCACTTAAACAAGCTCAAAGTCCTTTTGAGAGGTTTTTATTGCAGAGAAAGAGAGGTAAAAAACCCTTGGATGCCAGGGTATTTCCCAGGAAAATTGGGATAGAGGTTTACAGTAAGTGCATTCGGACTAAATCTGCAAAATTATTGTTACACATTTTTTATGTACCGGGTGGCCATAATTAAACTGACAGTGCTCGCAGTGTTCTGTAGCACGATCTATTTACTAGAATGACGCCACATTTTGTAGGAAGATTAAACAAGACGGGGGACCAAGGATTCCACGAAAAAACAAATTAGTTCTAAAAATCAACGCTAGGGGAATATTTGGCACTGTGTAATAGAAAATAGTGTTAACAAATGCAAACCAATACGGAAATTACCTTTTATTTTGCATTCAAATGAGAATCAATGTGGCTGCTGTTGTTGTAGACCACATATTGCATTCTGTGCACAGTATGCACAACAGCAGAAAGTAACATGTCTGCAGGAATCTCCCGTACAGTCCGTGATATGTTATCCTTCAACGTAGCCAGGTCCTGGACCACTCCTTAATAGACCTTGGACTTAAGGTAACCCCATAGCCAGAAGTCGCATGGGGTAAGGTCAGGCGACCGTGGTGGCCATGCAGTTGGAAAGTAGCCGCTAATGACTCTTTCTGTTGGGAATTTCTGTCGTAGCATCTTTTGCACCCGTACAGTAACGTGTGGAGGGGCTCCATCTTGCATGAAAATCATTTCCTCCAGGCATTGTCTTTGCTGAAGTGCCGGAATGACAAAGCTGTTCAACATGTGGCGATATTTCTCTCTGGTAACAGAACAGGTTTCTGGTCCTGTCGAGGTAATGATCTCATAGAAGAGTGGACCTGCTATAAATTCCGCTGTGCACACCAAACAGTTATCTTTGGTGAATGTAAGGGAATTGCTGTGACTGCATGTGGTGATTTGTCATCCCAAATTTCGGCAGTTCTGGGTATTCACAGTTCCATTCAGGTAAAAGTGGGCCTCGTCTCCCCATAAGATTTTCCACGGCCAAGCAGGATCCACCTCCATTCTGACAAGAAAGGTGAGAGCAAAAGTCAATCGCTTATCATGGTCGGGGTACAGTAACTCCTGTACACGGCTGATCTTGTACCGATAGAAGTTGATAATCTTTCGTAAGATTTTCCATACCATACTGTAAGGCATATCCATATTCCGAGCTACTCCACGAGTGCTAGAGGTGGCAGCAATATTGTCTGGTCCTCTGTCGACAATCGCCATGGCAACTGCTTCGATTGTATCCTGTGGTACAGGTTTTCGTCCTCTGCCTGACTGAACCTTCAGAGAACCTGTTTTCTCGAACGTCGCAACTATTGCTTTTAGCCCATTAACTGACACAGGACTGTTTCCTTTAAGCATTTTTTGTGCGTTCTGAAAGCACGAAGAGCGGCTGATGCATTGCACTGGTTGAGGTAAAAGAATTTGACTAGTAACGCATGCTCGACTAAAGAAGGAGACATTGCACATAAACTTTCAATCCGATTGATTCGAAATGTAACACATTGCCTTTTAAAACCCAAGTAGCTGTCACTGTGCCAATGGATGTAGTGTGAAATTTGAATAAAGAACTTCTTCTGCTCAGCGTTCGTGATATTGCAGATCACGAGACTTTATCGGTGTTTATGTAGATTTTACGCTTTTTTAAAAGTGTTGCCATATTGCACTGGAACTAAATCAGAAAATGTGCATAATAAAAGGTAATTTTATTCCGTATTAATTTGCATTTGTTAACACTCTATTTTCTATTACACAGCGCCAAATATTCCCCTAGCGGTGACTTTTGGAACTAATTTGTTTTTTCGCGGAATCCTTCGTCCCCCGTCTTGTTTAATCTTCCTACAAAATGAGGCGTCATTCTCGCAAATAGATCGTGCTACAGAACACTGTGAGCACTGTCAGTTTAATTATGGCCACCCGGTATATGTAAATAATTTTGTAAAATTATCTGAAATTATAGTACCTTTTGTATAAATGTAACAAGAAAAGTCAGAGCAAAGCTCTGCCGAAAAAATAAGGTTTCAGTGATAAACCTTATTTTTCAAGTCTGTTTAACATTGAGGTAAATGGCAGTTTCACTAAAGTGGCAAGATTTCTCCAAGGTGGCAGCAGTTTGGGTGACTAATTTTTCTCACCAGATTTGACGACAAATCGCCAAACTTGCTGACTATTTGAGACGTTTTGGGCTAGTCAACATTTTGCCTGTGTAGCTATAATTAGTATTGTAACTGAATAACTGTAATTGATTCCTGTATGTAACTATAACTGTATCCGTCCCTTATATGTAGCTTTAACCATATTTGTCTTCCAGTAATTTTGAGGTATGGAAGGTTACTAGACATTTCTTGTCAGCCGGAGGAAAGCTATATTAGCCTAGAGAGAGCATCAGTTCTGAGTTTTTAGTTCACAGTAACAAGAGCTTGTGCAAGCTTTGTTCTTTGGATGTGTGTTGCATTGTCTTGTGTTTAACGCTATTTGTAGTTTGAGGTGGTAACTACTGATTGTACTCTGTTACACTTAGAAGAGCTGTACAAGTACTTTCGTGTGAAGGTCCAGAACTGTAAAGTGTTTTTTCTGGGAAAATAAATTTTATCAAGCCATCATTGCTTCAGTGTGCGTTCAATGCATTCATTATGAACCCATTTGCAGAAAATAATACTGATGAAGTTACACCCACTTCTTCCTACTCTGTCCTGTTGTTAATTTATTAATGTTTGAATATTCTTGGTGCATTTCGCATACAGAACCATTGAATGTATGTATTGGCAGGTGATAAATTTAAATTAAAGGATTTTTAATGTGTCTTTTTGGTTGTCATAAAAGTGAGTCATCATTAAGCTGGAACACTGTTAAGTTGCAAACGACCTGTACATAATGTGTTACTTGTATATTGTCTGAAATTTCTATGTCTGGTCCACTGAGGAAAGTTTAAAAAAATAAAATAAAATTCACATTAACTGCATACACCTCAGTATTATCAAAGAGAAATTAAAGCAAATGAAGCGCAATCGTACTTATGTATTTTATTTTTATATTATCACATAATATTGTTACTTAAAGAAACTTAAGAGTTTGGAAATCCTCTATCACTTATCTGTAATGGCAATCATTTATCAGCTTTTCTCCCAAGACTGACATTTTTAAAAAATTTATTACTGATTATCCTGCAAAGAAGGACTTAAAGCACTTTGACTCTGGTGCTTCTTACCAGCATACATTCAAACAAGAAACAGGTATGCAAGAAGTGCCCAGCTCATCCATCTCATTAATATGAGTACCAATATTCATTTAATTAAAAAAAAAAGATAAAGGTTGTTCCAACTCTTACAACCTTGAGTTATTTAAAATGAATATAAATTTTCTTCTGTTAACAAAATTCTTTAATAAGAGTATAAAATTAAATAAATTTTACTTAAATTTATTTTGAAAATGTGTGCATACTGGTAGTAACATAAGCTAAAAAAATTACTTTCGAAGGGCACAAGAGTAAAGCAGTCTGCAGAACATTCTATTTTATAAAAGTACTCCCCAACTGGAAAAAAAGTGGGAGAGATACTGTCGTAATGGTAAATTCACTCCTGTTTTGTGGCTAGATTTGGGCTAACTTTCCTTTGACAAATCTGCACCTGACTGGGTTAAGTCAACAAAAGTTCAGAAAGCAATTAAGGTTGACATAACATTAGACAAAATAATGCAAGTTTTCCCCGTATTATTCCATTAGTGAATGCATATAACATGGATTATAACTAGCTTATTGTTTCGTTATTTATTAAATATTTCTTCCAGAGAAAGTTTTAAGTATTGATCTTTTGGCCCCTAATGTATCCAAACTGCATTAGGGGCCAAAAGATCAGATACTTAAAACTACTTGCAATCATGTAATTTAATTGGAGCTAAAGGTATCTAAGAATTTGAGTTGTTATAATGCTGTTTTCTGAATTGCTTATTTTATGAAATAGCAGTAAAGGTCCACTGCACCAAGTGGACGAATATAATCAATTAAAGTTGTTTGAAAGTGACCAGACCATACATGCTACTATAAGATTGATTTCTAATTCATTTTTCAATTTTAGAACTCTAAATTAAAAATAATTATCTGATGTGGTAATTTTATCCTTATTCAGGTGTCAGTGATTATGTCTTCATTTAAAATTTAAAATACTGTTTTCTTAAAGTGATTTGTTGTATCATTTGACTTGGAACACTTAGGTTTCTTAATTTTCTTAACAGAATTTTCGAAATCTCCTTTTGTTTCTGATGCAGTTTACAGAACTCTTAACAGTATCTCAAATCTTCATTATCTAGATTTTAGTTTGGTGATTTTTAGGCAGAAAAATTTTAATCTGTTAACTGTGAACTTAAAAGAGTATTGTTTGCTAAATATAGAGCATTGTTTAAGCATAAAAATAAATTGCTGGAAATAGTGACATCTGAAGAAACCACTGCTGACAATTTTGACTGTTATTACTTTTCAATCAGAAAAGCTGTAGGTAGACATTTTTTTTATTAATTTTTGCTCTAATGAAGCAGAGGGTAGGGTTTCTTACACAGGCACACTGGAATTTTCTTGAAAGTTCTTTATTTCAACCAACTGCTAATTTTGTAGTTTCTTGTTCATGCTGTAAGTTTTAATAGCCTTCTAGGCAGTATAATGACTAATCATATTGATTTCCATTCCGTAGGACCCATGTTCAAATCCCAGAGAAGGCATGAGTGCTTGTAAATGTGTCTCTGCAGCTAGAGACACATAAAATTCATGGTGAGTCAAAATCCTGGGGTCCATCCCCTGGGGTATTTTCTCTCGGAATTCCAGACTGGAGCAAAAATTGAACAATTAGTCAGATATCAGTATCTCAGTCATCTGTGGTATGCTAGAAGTGCTGGCCAAGCTTTTACCTATACTTTTTAATTTGTGAAACCATGATTGGTGTAGTGTTTAATGATGCTGGCTGGAGTATCATTTTCGGGATTGGAATATTGGAGAAGATTTGGGTGTATGTAAGACTATAGTGTCTTTGCAGTATTTGGGCATTTAAAACACTGGCAAGATGGAAGTCCTTTGGGAAGGTTTGGTTATTGGGGAAGAGAGGTGGAAGACCCTTGGATCCATTCCCCAGGGTGTTCTTGAACAAAAAATTGGGATGGAACTGTACTTTTAAGTGTGTTGGCACTTCATCTGTAAAACCATTGATAAAACTTCTGGTGGCATGCCCAGTTCTTCCCATCCTTTCCTGTAGTTAATTTATGTAATGTTTGAATGTTCATGCTGCATTTTGTATGGAGAAGCAATGCATGTATGTACAGGCTGGCATTGAATTACAGTTTTTAGTCCAAAGGGATTTGAATCTCGAAGGACTATTACTTTCGTTTTGGCATTTTGCGTCGTTTCACTTTTCAATTTACTGCTTATTTTATTTATTTATTTATTTTTTGACGTAGCTTTCTCTTCAAAAATCGTCTGCGTTGCACGGGAAAATAAAAAGGGAATATTAATTACAATTCTAGATAAATAGCCAAATAAATGTGAAATTCGTAACAATATTCTCTAAAACTTTAACAAATTTTTCATTAACAAACTCAAAGATTTCAAAGCCAGCAATACTAACGTTTTACAGAAAAACATTTTTATCTCCAGCGCGTGAGAGTGTGTACCGAAATTTCTAAAGATATGCTCAATTTAAAATTATTTTGCGATATTGCTGTTGAACTGAATTTTATGGTTTAAGTGCGAAGAACATGGTATTTAATAAATAAAGGTAACACACAAAATGTTAAGTAAATGCCCCTTTGGACGTAATTAAAATCTGAAACCTTTCAGTTTTTTTTTTTCGGGGGCCGTGGTAAAAGCGAGTCCTTGTGTTTGGACACTGTAAAGTCGCAAATGACCTGTAAATTGCAGGTTACTCTGTATATTGTGTGAAAGTTCTGTGTCTAGTCCACTGAGAAAAGTTGCTGAATTTCAATAATTATTGCATTAAAATATATGAAATGCATTTTCAGAGATCTCAGAGTAAGCATTCTTTTCTTGTTTCACTCCACTCTGTAAAATGTATGTAGCTTATTGGGCACTACCTTTTAATGTTATTATAGTTATGATACTTAGCAATGTTAGTTATTGTGCACTATGCAGTACTTTCTTTAATATTGTTCATAAAAATACAAAATACATTTGCAGATATTCGTTTAAATTTTTTAAAGTTGTGTAATACATATGAGTTTTTCTGCTTCAAACAGTTGTAAACTAAAAACATTTAAAAAGTGTTAGATTTTAAATACTATTTTCATTGCTTAATTTTGTATATATTTATAATAATAACTAAATATTCACTATAAATGAGAAAATATTTTCAACATTTGCAGTTTTGATTTACTTCAAATATATTAAATTACATTTGTTAACTAATTTGGGTTAGCTTTCTTTTACATATGTTTGTAACATAAAAGATAATAAACTCATTTTTATCTGTATTATGTAATCATCTGTTTTGCAGGGCTGATGTTAGGCATTTTGCCACTCAGTGTAATCTCTGTGGGTCTTAAATTTTGTTGCCTGGTACCTCTCCAAATTCTAAAAATTTTGCTGCTCGTTACATCTCTAAAAATGTTTCCACCCTTAAATTCTGATGCCTGGTTGGATCACATCAGCTCTGGCGTGGGGCCTGCCATTATAGTACTTGGTTTAATCCTGAGTTATATATTTATGAATAAATTGTTGTAAATATTTCTACAACAAATTACCAAAAAAGTAAGAAAAAGAACAATTTCTTCCTTGACTTCTTGGAAGTGCCCAGCATCATCGTAGTCTTGAATAATACATAAAGCAAGTTTTACGCAAAATTCCAAATGAAGACATAACTGAATAAGATTCATTAGATTTTTATTCATATATGTTAAGAGAATGTTTAATAATTAATCATTATGAGAGAGTTTTGACACTGTCCTTACATGTCCACATGAAGGAATGAGGAGAAGTAAAGGAAAAATGAGTGAATCGGTTAACTTTTCCATAGGGCAGCCAGATTACATCTTCTATTGTCCTATTGGCGGTTGTTCATCACTGCATACCAACATAAATTACACACTCGAAATTAGATAAAATATTAATTATGATCATTATTATCTTAAGTATCCTTTCACATTTTTTACTATTTGTAGTTTATGTGTAAATGATCATAAATCATAGCTTTGCAGTTTAGTTGTTGGAAACTTTCTTTATATAGTAAGTATTGCTGAAGATATTAACCTTTCTTGCCCTAACAAGTCTCTTAATTGCATTATTTACAAGCATATTTAATTCTTAACAATATTTCAATATCACAAAAAGAAAATTCAGGGTTGTGATTTTTTATGGTATGTATTGTTTGTGTTTCACAAATTTTTTGTGCTATTAAAATAAATTGTATTGGCTCACTTGTTACAATAGTAACCGAGTTATAAATAGATGAGCAGTGAACATATATATATATATACTAGTAGTGTGTTGTCAGTGAATTAGAGGGATTAGGCTAATCCCTTAACATTTTCAAACATGATTTTGCCTAAAAAGCTTTCCAAGACCATCCTTTTTCATCTTTTAAAAACGCATACTATTTGATTTTAGTTGAACCTTCACACAAATGAAACAGGGTTAAAGTCTTTTAAATCTTAAAAAGGGGGGAGTTACTCGTATGTGAGGTAGAACTAGCTGCCTTAGCCATACATCAGTGACTCATACTAAATTTTGATTTGTTCATGGCTATTATAAGTGAAATTAATTTTACTTTTAGTGCTCTATTTTAGTTCTTCTTTATGAAAACATTTCTGTGATATATGAGATTGTGCAGTAAAATATGTTGATGTAGCTATTCCTAGTTCAAACTATGGAGAGAGAAGGAGTGCAAAAAACTTGACCCCATACAAGAGATCATTACTGAGCATACGTGAGCAAATTCTTAAAGTGCTGATCGACTGCCAATACGAGAAGGCTGTGATCTTGATAGCTCATCTGCCATGCTTTTCATTATATTTTTGAAAGAAAAAAATGCACTCAAATCTGTTTTTGTGCAGTATATGAAAATGCCAGTCAAATTGGAATATAACTGATGAAGTAGTTATCAATAAAAATGACATTTTCTTGCAATCAATGCCAATTCTGGAAGAACTTCAAAATTCCAAAAGGAGTTTCAATCTTGTATATCTGCCTATCGATACATATACGAATGTCTAGTAAAGCAACAATCATCGCAAAAACTGATCACCAACTACATGGTAATTGAAAAAAAGTCAGCTCTAAATGAGTGTGAGATGTGTCTTTAAGTGACGAAAGCAATTTTGAACCAATTTACCACAAGAAAGTTTGCATATTGTCAAACTATGAAGGATAATGGTTATACATTTTGAAAAGTTTGGTATGTATAAAATAAGTACATATGTAAATAAAATATTCAAAAATGTTTCTCATGTGTATTTTCTAAATTAGATTCTAAAAGGTTTGGCGAGATTCCAGGTAGCTGTCAAGCCTCGTGTCATGATTTCATTTAAAAAAGCAATTCCTAGTTATTTCGTAAGGTGTTGAGTTATTTTCTACGCGAGACTTTTTTTATGTGGTCCCTATTCACCACATTAAAAAAAATACTCTTAATTATGTTGTGAAAACTATCTTTTATAGCTATTCATGAAGTTTTCTGCGATTTTGTTTTTTTATGTGGTCCCTATACACCGCACAAAAGCAGGTTTAAGTGTAATTACGAAAGGTAGATCTATTCCGTAGATCTTGTTTTTACAAACATAAAACATTATACCCATTATTCCAATGTGGAATATTATGCAATTTCAAAATGGTTAACAATATAGGTAGTTTCTGATTATCTCCACAGTCCTGGAAAGTTTTAATGAGATAGTGTGCTTTGTCATTAAAATATATTTATGTGGCAACCCAGGTATGCATGTGTGTGCACGAGGAGATTAGTGCTGATTTCCACCAAAGGCCACATTTCCACCTTCAAATTCAACAACCAGTGGTTTTTGTTGCGTTGAATGAATTTTTTTCTTGTAAAGAATTGTAGTGGGACTGCTTGCTGATCAAAGGAAAGAGAGAAAATTGGAGTTTGCCAGCTGATCAAAAGGATGGATTGCATTTTTTAAAAAATATGACATTTTGTTTAACAGGAGAGAATGCAAAAATTCACATTCCATGAAGATGTACTTCATAAACGATCAAAATTTGTCTGCTGATGCTGAATTTGAGCATTTGTATCCTTTTTTTTTAAGCGAAAACATATAGCTCTGTACTGGAGAGAATTGACATTGTGTACAGTCCTGAGCTGTGTGCGATGCTGAGTTTCTACAATTCTGTTATGATTAAGCTAAAAGTTTGCTGTGTACATAGGTAGAACAGCAGTTTATGGATGTTTCTTGCATTTTGAATTTTGTTAGTCACTCACTATTTTGTGTAATTTTTAGAATGCCACCATTTTTTGAAAATGGCTGTTGTCAGCTTGGCGAAAAATTAGTCATCAGTGTTTTGCAGATTTGGGGGAATGTGGTGTGTATAATCAGAAAGTATCACAATTTGCAGTAAGAAATAATGTTTTTCTAGTCTTATGCTCTTTTTTGACATAAAATAAAGTTTTAAATTAATTAGTTAAGCTTTATGATATCTGTCAGATTAAAAAATTGTTTTATTTAATATGGCATAAAAATTTTGTCCAGTCTTTGCGCAGTGGTCAAGGATATTATCCATTATTTAATATAGTAGTCTTCATGCTCAGAATGCGATAAACCGCTTCCCTAAAGTGATATTTCTGGAAGTGATCAATATATCTAGGAAAACAAACACTAGTACTGAATTTCACCTTTCTAAGAAGACCACTCCCTCTGATCATGAACAGATTGGTGTCTTAATGAGGATTATAATTTTTTTCATATTAAATCAGTTTCAATGAAAACCTTCACAGGTCACTGATATGTATAGTTTGCATATTTTGGAGTTATCACATATGTGTAACTTATGCAAACTATACACTGGTACAATATATAGCACCAAATTTGATTTCAGTGCATTGTTAATAATTATGATTATCAAGTGAGAAGAAAAACAGGCCAATGAATAAGTTTATTATTATTTTATTTATTATTGTCCTCTGTTCTGAAGATGGGCCCTTCTCCTTATGGTCCTTTCATTTGTCTATTCATTGACCCAGCAGTACCTGAAAACTGTGTATTCTCTTTACAGAAGTAGGATCAATTATGTAAAAAATGTGTAATGTTAATGCTATGTAATAGTGTGTGTAATGTTTATTTTCTTTCAGGTGTTGTCAGAATGCATAAATTTTCTAGATTACGGAATTTATTGCCGCATCAGATGTCATCTTTTCCTACTACCAAAAAAATTGATCCTCGATTTAAGAACCCATGTAGTGAACTTCAGCAATTTATAGAAGTCCCTTTATTTAAAGATAATGAGATTCCGTTTAATCCAAGC
The DNA here is from genome assembly GCA_000611955.2 of Stegodyphus mimosarum. Taxonomy (NCBI): domain Eukaryota; kingdom Metazoa; phylum Arthropoda; class Arachnida; order Araneae; family Eresidae; genus Stegodyphus; species Stegodyphus mimosarum. The sequence goes on from KK122537.1 coordinate 22,066, forward strand.
ATTCAAGATATGAAAATGGCTCAGAAGCTTTTCATTCCTGACAAGGATCATGAAATCAAATTTCTAGCATGTATATCCGAGACCGAAAAATTTCCTGAACATAATTTACCAGAGGTTAGTATTGTATTAAATGCCTTTTACCTCAAGAACCTGTTTAAAGTCTAAAACAGGGTATTATTAATATTTTTCTGTGTTAAATATACTGCCTGACAGAGAGAATGCAACACCATAAAGATCTTGCTATAGCATTAGGCAAATTATAAGGAATATTATCTCCATGTTCTGTGCAAAGGGATTGCAAGTTGATCTCATGATTAGTAAACAAGGTAAAAGAAATTAAAAAGTCAGATGTGCACACATTTGTCTTTTTTTTTTTTTTTTTTCCTGTTTATGGAAGTCTTTTTTACTCTGTTTTTCTTATCAGTGTAAACACCAAATTAAATATGTGCTTGTGAAATTGTGCAAACATTTTTTGATGATTTAACAAGGAGTTTCATTTTAGTCCAGCCTACTGCTGATTGGTTATACCATTATATTAGATCTGAAGTGCATCAAGTTCTTCGAATTAGTGTAGGTTTGGAGATGATAGATTAAAGAAAAGAATGGGAATTGTTATAAAGGTGCAAATGCATTTAGATAAACTTTAGAATGCTTGGATCAATGCATCTGAAAAATGCTTGGTTGCCCACACACTCCATTATTGTCAATATTCTGAAGTGCATATAGAGAGTTTCAAATACTGCAATATCAACAAGAAAAAGTAAAGTAAAAGTAGCTGACACATAAATAATCTTCTGCAGCGTTGCCAAAAGACTTTAGTAGTATCAAGACCAAAACTCTTGATGTAATGATGACAAAGGTTGATGTTTAATGACGAATCTCTTTGTGCTGTCTAATGATAGTTACAGAATGGGAGTCTGTTGGCAATATAGAGACTGAATACAGCTGCAATTGAATCCATACTGTGATTCATACATTCATATGTAAGTTACTTATTAAGATATGGAATACATATCTGTACTTTAGTTTTTTTTTTTTTAATCACATTCTTCCTACGTTTTCACGATGTTGCATTTTCTCTATCATGTAGTGTAGTCAAGCTCTTGGAAAGTAAGGAAAAAATTAAATTTTTTCTTTAAGACTTTAAATATTCTAAATGAATGGCACTGTTTGGTTTTTATGAAAAATTTTATTGTTTTATAAATATGTAGATTTCTTATTTTCATTATGCAAGGTCTCCCAGAATAAAGTCAATAAATGTCAAGAGTACATTTTATTACCAAAGATATGCAAAACATATACTGTGAGCATATAGGGAGGATGCATAGTTTATGAGTTAATATAGTATTGAAGATCTGTGAAAAGAGGATGTGAAGACTAGCTGCAGTCAGTTTTATAATGGTGCTCTAATCAGAATGCTACACATACCTTTATGCAAGCCAGCCACTCTGAAAAGACAGAAATTTTCATAAGGGTGCCCTGGCATAAAGGTCCAGGTATCTTAATGCTGGGGCATCACTACACTAGTTTAATTTTCTTTGTTTTACTGATGAATTAATTAAACAGTATGAAATAAATCTTTATTGCCTTTATACAAATTAATTTCACTTGTACAAAGGTGTAGCCACCTTTATGAAAAAGGGGACTTTGCATAAGCGTGCCTGTATCTTTATGGAAAAAAAGGCTGAATTATCATGAAGGTGCCTGTACCTTAACAGAAAAGCCAGGGTTTTCTTTTAAGGGTGCTCATGTTTTTGTGTTGGTTGAATTGAACACAAATAATGTTGCCTGTTATATTTCCTAGAAGGGAACTCATGTATTGGAATAAATATATTACTGTTTAATGTGATAATGTAACTAAACTTTATTTTTGACTAAATAATAACTGTTATGCATGTGAAAGGTGGAAGGGCTTTTTTAATTTTTTTAATAATCTTTTTCCTTTGGATCTGAAATAAATGTGGTCTATAAATTTAATACAATGATTTATATCTTATCTTTGGTGATCTATCTAATGTTCAAATTTTTATGCATTCTTTGTAATGGTCTAAACATCCTATCTGATTTTCTTTCAGCTTTCGACCTGGATCTTAATTTCAAATATAAAAATGTACTTTTTCTGTTCATAGCAGAATGTTGAACTCGAGGACCCTTAGTCAGTATTTTTTCTGGTTTAGTTACTTAATTTTTTTACCACTGGGACCTACAAGCACATAGTTTTTCTCTAAAACGAGAGGAAGAGAAAATAGAGTTCAAAAGAAAATAATGGGCCAATAGTAAATATAAGTAATTAAGATTTGGAATTTTTGGTAACTTTTTCTGCTTTCCTTGAGAAGCCAGTTAAAAAATTTGAATAACTTAAAGTGGATTTGCTTTTTCTTTGATTTCATTCAATGGTTATTTATAATTTTTTTATTACATATGGTGTGTCAAAAGTATTTGCATGTGCACAGAAAATTGATTAAACTAGAAATATTTTTCATTTTTAATTCTTCAAATAATGTTAGAAAAGGTGGACTGATACTGCTTGGTACTGAAGCTTGCAATTGTTTTTTAGAATAAAAATTTTATGTAAGTTTCAGTGAATAAGATCTTCATGTTGAAGAAAAATATATTATTCAAGACTTTTCATGACAGTCTTCATGGCAATACTTGTCACATAATCTGTTAACTAAGAAACTTTTTAAAACTGATATTTCATTTTTAGTTATGTACAAACAGAAACATTTTAATCTTCAATTTGTGTATGACCCCTGGGTATATCAAACTTTAGTCAATGATATCAAACTTTAGTCAGTTTTTATCATACAAGAGTCAGACATTTTTTGTTTTATTTGTAGAAGTGTGAACTTTTAACGAATATAACTGTAAGGATAAGAAATTTCATAAAAAAAGTTACATTTTGTAATTTTTACCAATTTTTTTTTTATTTAGAAAATGAAATGAATATTTTCCTCAATTTAAGCATTTTTGTAATTGGGAGGGTACTTACATGTTAATGCAACCACCTTAGTGATTTTTTACAGATGAAAATGGGAATATTATTTATCGGGAGCAAACTGGTCGTTTTCCTGAATGTTCTTAGAAAGCTCCCCAAACTATTGATATTTATCATAGGTTGACAAATGTTATCAATATATGGAAAGGAAACTAACTTTATCAGTTTAAAACGTAGATTTTTACAATTTAAGAACATAGATTTTAAACATTATAACGGGATATATTAAAAGTATAAATATGCTGTTCTTCTCCCCAAGTACATTGCAATCTTTTTTCACTTAACAAAATGCATCAAAGAATTTCAGGGACCTGGCATTGCTAAGATCTCTGCAGAACTGACTGTGTACCAAACTTACCTCCTTGTTTCCTTTAGACATTTTGCTCCGAAATTCCTTATTTCTGCAGAAATTTTACTGCAATTTCTTCCATTGCTGAAAAATTCTACAAGTGTATATTTTAAAATTAAGTGGAAGGCAAAAAAGATCATGGCTTGTTTATAAAAACCGTTGGTACTTGGAATACAACAAAAAGAAAGTGTATAAAAATGGGGATGTTGCTTGGCTTAAGGACTGTTGTCAGCATGATTTCCAGAAGAATGGTCATGTGCATGATTGCCAGAATTTGGCACATTTTGAAAACTACTAAGGTGGTTGTGCTAATTTGTAAGTACTATTAGCAGTAATATACACAGTCCAGTCACATTAATGTGACCACCAGGTACTTTCCATGTCAGAGTTAAATAACCAATCACAGAAGGCAGGTGGCAGCACAGTGCAGTTGAGCGTATATAAAGGGTGTGTGAGGGCTTCGGAAAACATTTCAATCGTTGGCATAATGCAGAAACGAAGCGATTTATCCGACTTCCAAAAGGGCATGATCATTGGCTTTCGGGCCAAGGGTGGAAGCATTTCCAAAACGGCTGAGTTTGTGAACTGTTCGCGTGCCGCCGTGGTAAAAGTGTACCGTGCATGGCAAAATGGGACTGTCCAAAATCAGCGACGTGGCAAATGTGGTGCACCACGGGCCATAGATGACAGAGGCGAACGACGGTTGCGGAGATGCGTTCGGGCAGATAGACGGGCTACCGTTGAGCAACTGACCACCAAAATGAACCAAGGGGCTACCAAAAGTGTCTCCCAAAGTACTATTCAGCGAACATTGCTGCGTCTGGGCCTCCGAAGCAGACGCCTGGTTCGTGCACCTATGCTGACTGCTGTTCATCGACGGCGAAGGCTAGAATTTGCACGCCAGTACAGCAGCTGGACGTCCACTGAGTGGCGACAGGTTGCGTTTTCGGATGAATCGCGTTTTATGCTCCATCGGACAGATGGACGTTGGCGTATAAGGCGTGAAACCTCTGAAAGGAACCACCCTGCAACCATTGCCGGAACGGTCCAAGCTGGAGGCGGGAGCATTATGGTCTGGGGAATGTTTTCCTGGCATTCTCTAGGTTCACTGATCATTGTGGAAGGCACAATGGATCAATACAAGTACGCATCTGTCCTTGCGGACCATGTTCACCCCTACATGCGCATTGTTTTTCCTCAGGATGATGGCATCTTCCAGCAGGACAATGCGAGGTGCCATACAGCTGCCAGTGTACGTGCGTGGTTCGAAGAGCACCAGGATGAGTTTACCGTCCTCCCCTGGCCAGCAAACTCACCTGACTTAAACCCAATCGAGCGTCTGTGGGACCATCTCGATCGAGTTGTTCGCGCCATGGATCCTCAACCGCGTAATCTAGCGCAGCTGGCCACGGCATTAGAGTCGGCATGGCTCAACATCCCAGAGAACACCTTCAGGGACCTATGTGACTCTCTTCCTGCACGTCTCGCAGCAGTCCGCTCTGCGAAAGGTGGTTATTCTGGCTTTTGACAGATGGTCACATTAATGTGACTGGACTGTGTATCTGTGGCCAGTGGTTGTGGATATAATGGTCTAATGAGGACTTTTATGGATATAGTCTCTCTATATATACATATAGCATTTATTTAGTTGTGGATAACTTGGTATTATAAAAGAGCCTGATTAGGAAAGGCACCAATTCACTTTTTGGTCACATCCAAGATAACTTAGCAGGTGATAGCTGTGATAGACAAATGGTTTATTTCATAGATGAAATGGCAGACTTGTAGACAGATGTGACTGAGTTCAACACAATTTTATTATTCGATAAATCATTTTTGGAGACACAATATTTGCTTCACACAGGATTATGGGTGCAGTATGCACCCCTAAATTTTGAAAACTTAAGCCTGTCTTCAGACAGCGGATGATACAGTGAACTGAGTGGCTCATACGAGCTAAAGCAAAGGGGCAAAAGCAAATGTGCAGAAAGCAGCTGATGTATTTATAGCGAGTTAAATCCTTTTGTTAAAACAGTTTTTAGATCTGGCACTAGGAGAATTTCGTTGTGACTTATCAAGTCCACAAATTTTATCATGGCTAACGGGCAAAGGTTATGCCTGTCATTGGTTTAGGCCCTTAAACATCATATATGTATGACAGTATGGATTTTCTGAGCTCTGTTCCTATTTTGAAGTAGAATCCATGGAGAAATGGATCCAGTGGTCTCCTTCCCTTTCTGTCAACTTTTGAAGAGGACTTTTAGCTTGACAGTATTATGAGTGCTCCCATGCTCAACATTTTTTGCCTCTTGTATTTCTTTCATCATTACTAGAAAGCAATTCTGTGTCTCCTTTCCCAAACTTGAAAAATACTTATATATATACTTTTATTTAGACTTGGGTTATTTTAAAAATATAAATTAAACAAAAAGTGTACAAAATGTTGGTAAATAACAAAACTTAATTAAAACTAATTTTTTTTATTTTCATAAATAATTAACAGCTAAATAGTATGCTAACTGCATTCGCCACCCCCCCCCCCAAAAACAAAATTATAGAATTCCTTCCTGGTTGACAACCCAAAACTATGGCAATTAACTTTATTACCACCATACCAGAGCTTTTTGCAATGTGAACTTTGATTTTGACATTGCCCATGTACAGCAGAAAATGCAGTTATCATGACACTTTATTTAAATCCATTGTGATATTACACACTTTTTTCATGCAAATTCTGCTGGGACAGTTGTAATACTTTCATGTGGCCAGCTACATATTCATTCGCCCTGCTGTTTTACCCAGTATGGAATCATTAATTGCCAGGTGAGCAATATTTGTAATAAATATGTTTATTACTTTTAAATAAAGCTCTGAAAGATAATCTAATTTGGTAAATTCCTCCTTCAATATTTTCTCGGATTTTTCATGTAAAAGTCTGCATTTAATTTAAAAGAATAATATATGTTTAATTAACTGGATTTTTTACTACAAAATGTTCATAAAAAAGTTAGATTTTGATATTTATGGAATCCTTGCACCTGCAACTGTGAGTTTGTTTTCATAAAATTCTCTTGTTTTATTTCGAGAAACTTTGTAATTGGAAGTATGTTTTGTATGAACATTTAAGAAAATAAAACCTGTATCTGCTTTGTTCCAACACTTTGTTTGCTGACAGTATTGTTTATAACTAGTATATGAAGTTATATCAATTATATGCATTTTGAAACTTTTTTATAATCATTTTGTATTAGTGCCTGAATACAACATGCATTTATTTTTTGCATGTGCTGTAGTTTTTTTTTTTTTTTGTTTTGTTTTATTGAATTTTCAATATTTTAATTTTTCTAAACCTTAAGGTGACTTTTATTGGCCGTAGTAATGTTGGGAAATCCTCTTTATTACGAGCTTTATTTGTAAAAGTGCCCGGATTGGTTGTAAGAACTACTAAAAAACTGGTAAGTATATATTTTCTAAATTAAGTCTTCTGCATTTTTAATAGTCTGATGAATTTATTTTGATTGTTAATTTTCATGTATTATGGGTGGTTAATTTTTGTGAGCCCAAGTAAAAACAAATTGTGGTTATTCATATGCTAAGCTTATACTTTTCAAAATGCTGAATGAAACATCAATAAGAAAGGGTAGGCCAAGAGTAATTTAAGTTGAATGTATAAGAATAATCCAATGAATAAATGATTTTTTGTGAGATATTTAGGAAATTTTCTGTCTGCTTCAAGATAATGCAAAATAAAAACTGATCACAATTAATAAATAAATGCTCAGGATTTTTTTTTTCCCCATGCTAGTGTTAGCTCTGCTTTTAGAAATGTGAATGTCCAGAGTGCTACATTTTTAAAAATAGACTGTACTGAACTTTTTAAAATGATGCAAATTGCTATATTTATTAAAATTCTCTGTTTAAAAAGCTAAGCCATAAAGACAGTAAGCTGTTGCCGAGTGCAGACTTGCAGAATGCGATTTCACTTATGCGCGATATCTTAACTATATCTATTTGATTTGTCCAATTCTAGAATTTTATTCATATACGATTCAGCATTTATTCATCAATATTGAATACTTAGTGGAATCAGTTCTGGCCAGTACTTGGCAATTTTAAAGGATTTCCATTGATTGAAAATGAAGCCTAAGAAATCATACAAACTGCAAAACCAGTGATGGTGAAAGAGTTCCAGATATGGAAGAAGGAGAAGTCAGAACATTACTAGAGAAATGATGAATGAAGAATTGGGTTATTTTATCACACGAGTTGACAGTGAAAGTAGTGGTAAGGAAGAAGTTAAAGCGCTTTTAACTTTGAAGAAGATAAATTAATGTTAAAAAAGGCATGTGAACTGCCTGATTTTGCAGTGGAGATTGAACTAAATAAAAAAAGAAGCATAAATTCTACGAGAAGCATTGAAAAACTCTGCACTTGTTACTGTGAACCTTTTAAAGAGTTGTGTCACATATCCCAAACATCCATTGTGTCCCTAACAAAAATCACCAGTGTCTATGCATTTCATATACTTATTAAGCAGCAGTAAAAATCCTTTTAATGAACATTCAATTCACATTTTTCTCTTTTAATTACAGTAATACTTAGGTTTATTTCAATTATACGTACTTTCTTAATCTGAATTATACCTAATGTAATTTTTCCATACGTGCAGTGTATTAATGATATAAACCCCATGTTTGGCAAGTTTACATTACTTTTTGAAATCAAATTACTGTTATATTCAGATTGTATGAAATTATGGTGGTAGATATTTCCTTGTATGAAATTTGAACTGTGATTTACTTTTGTGTGAGATATTCAGTAAAATCTGTGCATTAAAGTTAAGGCTGCATGTCTGCAAATTAAGAGCATCGTATTCCCCCCTTCATTTTGTGTAACAGTGATGTTTAAAATTTTCGGTTCCATGTAGATACTGAAGTACTTTTTCTCTTGGCTTATATGATATTGTATATGCAACTCTTTTTATTGGTAGAAAGTGTTAAAGAAGTTTTAAAGTTTTATTCTAAAAATTTCTTGCAGTCTGTGAATTAGATGAAACTTTACAGGGAATAAATTCCTAAAAATTTTATTGAAATTTTATTTGTATTATAAGCATAGTCAGAATATTTATTTTAATGGAAAAATTTTTAGTTTTAAAACTTATAGATGATGCTTCAGAAGATAATCATTGGAGGCTATTAAGAAAGAATTGAATGTCCACTCAAATCTGTTCCGAATCTGTCCATTTGAATTTGATTCATTTGTAAAACTAGTGCAAGGTAACATGTTTTTGTACCATAGTTTCTAGGTAATATTTTCTTTGTGAACAGAATAACTACATGAAAAGCTTTGGAAAAATTCAGTTTGCAGAAAAAATTTAAGGAAGGATAAAATTCAGTGCTTTCTCATCTAATGGCCTCCATCATAATGGTTCCAAGATTATAGCAAAGCTCGTGTTTACTTCTCACATACAGTTCCTGATTGCTAGTGCTTTTAATACAACATCAAAGGCATTTTCTCACTCCAAGGACTTTCGCCACTTTAATTCCGTGAGATAGGGCTCAAGATGATGATGAGCATGCTTCATTGTTTTTTTATTTTGCCTCTGAATGCAAACCCACAGTTTTTCAACATTACATGTATAAGCAGACATTTTCAGGTCCTGAAAATGGAATTTATAAGTCGTATTAGTGTGAGCATTGCCCTTCTGTTTTCCAGTTTTGTATACATTTCAGTAGTCTGAATAAATCACCATCCCTCTTATACATGATCGGTGATTTTTGCCATGAATATGGTTGCCCTTTCTATTTGGAAGCTCAACAAGAATGGACTAAGCAGTTTCTCAGCATAACCTGCCAAATATCTACTGTTGTGGAAGAAACCTGCCTCTCTCTCTTTTTTTTTTTTTTTTTTTTTTTTATGAATGGATGACTTTCATCTATTTCCATAATTTTCCCCAAACCATGTATTTGCTTATTATTTGGTTGTTTGATTAAATGTAGGGAATATATCTTTCTTATGAAACCGTCCCACTTAACGGTTATATTTTTAGAATGTTTTCTCACACCACTTAATAGATGTCACTTCCTCTGATCAAGAGTAAATAAATACCAGCACTGTTGCAGATATATTTTGGAACCACTGAACCATTTGCCAGAATGTATGCTTTTCTTTCACTTGCAACTTTTTACATTGCACCTCCAAATGCTTTCATTGATATATATTTTTTCATTTCATGGCCATTTTCACGTATTTGAATGTGTAGTAAAATGCTTCCATCTTGGAAGAATGATATATCATCTTCCTCAGTTGTCAGTAAGTCCAAAATTATTAATGTTAAAAAAAAAGAAAGTAAGTACATTTAAAAATGTGTTCCATTTACAACTCTTATCTTCCTTAGTCATCAATAAGTCAAAAATTATTAATATATATTTGAAAAATAGAAGACATGCTAGCATGCTGTGTATTTGCAGCTCTTCTCTTAACAAATAAACTAATAATTAATGTAAACATCAGTCCAGCTTTCAAATGTAATAATCATAAATAATGGTGAATTCAGCAAGATTTATGAAAGTTACATTGCTGAATAAACAATATCACACACAACAGTAATCATTTTACAAAACTGTAATACACATCTTAAAATTAATTCACAAGCAATCTGTTCTTATCTTTTGTGTTTGCAATCAAAAGCTTATTCATGAAGTGACTAAGCAGCCCATGCGCTTTTATGTTGCCAAGTTTAAGTGGTATATACTAGGATTGTTGTCGGTAATTTATCGCTATTTTTGGTAGCACTTTAAATTTTGGGGCTGCAAAAAGGAGGGAGTACTTAAAATTCTATCACCAATGCATTTAAACTCAGCTAGAGTCTACCACAGCCATGCTCTGCTTCTTCTGCATTTTTAAGGGAAATTTTAGCTCCAGATGGAGCAGACCAATGCCTTAAGTAAGATGAACTCTGACAATTTATCGTAGGACAGAATTAAAATGCGTATAGAAAATTCTGTTATTAGTGCACCATTTTATTTATCAGTTACTAAAACTGATAATGACTCTAGATATTAAATGTAAGCCCCTTTTTATTTAGAATAGCAAAATATACTTTAAAACATTAAACCTTAAACAATTGAAGAAGAAATAATCCATGTCAGAATGTGATGACTTCAGGAAGAAGTTTTACGGGCTTTGCACACCTGATGAAGAAAATTTTAAATGGATTAAAAACCAAAATAAGGAAGCAATTTTCTCTGGCCACAAAGAATATTGTTTAAAATACTTACCTTTTCTCCTCACTATCATATCTTGTTACTATTAAACTACTCCTTACATTGTTTTATTATTTTGTTTGATTTTGATGATACTTTTTAAACTTATTAATTTGCACACTTTTCATTTGTTATTTTATTTAATTTTCATGTACTTATCTTTAATTTATTAATATCTTTATCTTTCTATATGTTATTAGTTTAAATTGTACAATACGTATTGTTTTATTATTTATTTATTTTTATTCTCTGCTTCTGACAGCCTTCCGTATGGCTCCCCCATTCTTAAGATCAGAAATTAAGACCTATCTATCACATACGCTACTGAACCTTATCAGAAGATCTCTGAAGAACCTAGTCATTTGGAGATGCAAATGCCAGATGACTGCAATTAATTAAAGGGTTACATACACAGCAGCAATGTCTGCATCAAGTTAGTGAGCTTAAGTGAATTTTGCTTACTCTTATGCCCTGAGGAGACCCTTTGGTGCTAGGAAAAGGAAACTGGAACTAAGAGCAGTTTAGGTGCTGAAAGAATATTCTAATACTGATTCCTGTCATCAGCTTGCTATGCACATTCAGATTTACTGACAGAATGTTTTTCAGTCTTTCACTTCATTTGTATAAATTTGTGGTGAGTATATCGAGAAGGTGGTATGATTACATTAGTAAAATACAAACTGTCTTAACACAAGTAACATTTATTGAAATTTAACAAATAAAAATACAAACTAAAACAAGTCATAATGCATGCTGTAAACCAGTGGCGTACAAAAAAGTAGGTTCGCGATCACTTGCGAGTATATGATCATGTGAGTGCAAGGCTCTATAATTGGCCATGGTGTCTAGTTTCACTAGTGTTATCAACATCATAATTTCAGTAGCTTTTAAAGCATGTTACATTATATTATGGTATATTGCATTATCTTATGTTGAATAGAAATATATATTATGTCGCATTATATTATATTGTATCGGTGACAACTTATAATTATTTTCATCTGAGGGGTATGTGATCAAAAAAGATTGAAGATCATTGCTTTAAACTCTAACCTTTGTAGAAGCAATGCAACATTTTTATACCCCTGGTCATTGGAATTCTGAGGGTGCATATGCAAATGCACATACAGTTGCTTGTTGCCACAAATTATTCAGATATGCCCAGGAGTGCATCTTGCTATCATGGCATTTGCATATCGAAATGTAATATGTATTATTTGTTTTTTCGGTGTAGATTGTTAACATATGTTTAATATTTTTTTTCCATTTCGCTAAATCTTACATGATGCTTAAAAACCAAAATGAACAAGTCATGATTCATCCATTTGCTTTATTGTACACTGTTCGACATTGAAAATGCAACACCAAGAAGGAGTGGTCAGTAAGTGATGAAATTTGGAAAAAAGACAGAGACAGCGAGTAGCAATAAGTGATCTTTATTTCAAAATGATAGTCAGAATACAGAGTGAGAACAGCGTGGGCTCAGTAGGATGTAGGACCACTACGGACAGTGATGCACGAAGAAACACGTCTAGGCATAGAGTCAATAAGAGTGCGGGTGGTGTCCTGAGGGATGCCTCTCCATTCCCTTTCAACCATTTGCCAGAGTTCATCTTCTGAACGAGGCAGGGACAGAGTCTGCAAACGGCGTTCAATCACATCAAACACATGTTCGATTGGTGACAAGTCAGGAGAGTACGGTGGCCAGGGAAACATCTATATACCTTGCAGAGCATGTTGACAGATGCGAGCACTCTGTGGTTGAGCGTTACCCTGCTGAAAAATTGTATTAGGCAGCCCCTGAAGGTAGGGGATTGCTGCCGGCCGCAGTACATTATCCAAGTATTGGTGGGCCATCATAGTGCCCTGAATACGAACTAGAGGTGACCTGGAATCGTAGGCAATAGCACCCGAAACCATTATGGCACGTTGTCGCACGGTGGGATGTTCCACAGTTACTGCCAGATTAGATCTGTCTCCACGTCGACGCCACACATGTATGCGACGACTGTCACTGGATAAACAGACGCGTGACTCATCTGAGAACACGACGTTTCGCCATTCTCTCATCCACATCGCTCCAGTCCGGCACCAGTGACTCATCTGAGAACATGACGTTACGCCATTCTGTCATCCACATCGCTTCAGTCTGGCAACATTATAAACGTTGGCGTCTATGCTGTGGGGTCAATGGCAGTCTTCTTAACGGATGCCGTGAGTGCAGACACGCGTTCAACCAATCGACGAGAAATATTTCTCGTCGACACGGGAATATCCAGGGTATCTTGCACATGTTGCAGAATCGCGGTATAACTGACTTGCGGGACCGCCACAGCTTGTCGGCGAATGCGTCGATCCACGCGTGCTGACGTCATTCTGGATTCACCTGCCCCCATCCTTCTTCCCACATTTCCTTGTTCCAACCATGTTCGCCATGGCCGATGCACCGTGCTCGCATCCAGGGATAAATAGAAGTCTTTTAAGTCCTCGCTCGCATCCATGTGGGTATCAGCTGCGATTTGACGTAAGGACCAATCCGCCCTTCTCAGTCCGAAGTGTTCAACCAATCGACGGGAAATGGTTCTTGTTGACACAGGAACATCCATGGTATCTTGCACATGCTGCAGAATCGCAGTACAAGTGACCTGCGGGATCACCACAGCTTGTCGGCGGATGCGTTGATCCATGTGTGCTGATGCCACTCTGGCTGCACCTGCACCCCTCCTTCTTCCCACATTCCCTTGTTCCAACCATGTTCGCCATAGCCGATGCACCGTGCTCGCATCCATGTGGGTATCAGCTGCGATTTGACATAAGGACCAACCTGCTGTTCTCAGTCCGATCACATTACCCTTCGTAAAATCGTCTGTCTGCTGGAAGTGCCTTCGTTGACGGTGGCCTGGCATTCTCTCCTATTACACGTATCCTCTGGGACAAAAACCAACTTTCTTCGACAATTCGTCTGGCAGAAATAACAACATGAATATTGCCAATTCTGCACATTCCTTCACTTATATCTACTTCACGTGCGTCGGAGAGCTGTGCATTTCACATCATTCGCATAACTCAGTGATGTGTGTCTACTCTAAAATTTGCATAAGTTTCTGACCACTCCACCTTGGTGTTGCATTTTCAATGTTGAGCAGTGCATAATGATACATTAACAATTTTTATGCTTCACTAATAGATTCAGCTAATTGAATGCTGGAATTATTGTAAATTAAATACGTCTAAAATAGGAAGGCATTTTCAGATTATATAATTTAGTTTTGCAATGATAAATTCATATGAGTTTTATTTTTAAATATAAATCTGCTGTAAATGAGTGTGCACTTGCTGGATGTATTATTGTTGTTCACATAATTTTGATTTAAAATTCATTTATAAAATACTGCAGCATCATGTCTTTTCAGTTACATCCTTTACTAACATTAAAGTTTATGCAAATCATTGGAAATCATTTTAATTTTTTCCAGAATACATCTTTTGTTTGTTTTTTACTTTCTGAGTTTGAAGAAAACACTGGTGGTTACTGAGAGTTGAAATATTAAAACTATTAGAGGATTTGCTATTTCTTCATATTTTGTACATTGCATAATTCATGTGATCTTTCTCACTTCAGTACAGTTCATGTTTTCTTTAATTTTTCTTTGTAATTACTGCACTGAAAGGTACATTCCAAAAATTCAACAAATTTTCTGTTATTGAACTACATATCTTTGAGCCCCAGACTCCACAAAGGCTTTAATAAACAAATATTGCGCATAAAAAATTCTTTAAAGATGTTTTGATTTACAGTCATACATAACATTTACAGTTTTCCATAATTCTACCAGGCAAGTTGAAAGAATCCTGCATTCTAATACATGAGTTTTTAAAGAATATTCTTTTCAGAACTAAAATGAACTGAAATTAAATATTGTTGTCATTCGCAAGTTCTGTTAATAACCTATTGTTTGCATTTATGTAAAGCTAATGTGCTTATACTATTAAAATAAATAAATATTTGACAAGCAGGCGTGAACATCCTCCCACCTTCTGATTATATGTTATAAAGAGAAAATTGTACGTTACATTTTCATATCATTTTAAGTACAAATGCTGAACATGTGGCAACATATGTTTAAAAAAAATGACAAAAATTAGAGCAATACGTAGCATAAGTAATCTTTTCTACTTTTTACAAATCCAGTTTGTCAGGAACTTTTATCTACCTGATTGAGATATTTTCATTTTAAATTTTGGGATACTTCCACTGTCAACCAATTCCTTATTATCAATGCAGTTTACTTTCTCTGCTTTTAGGATGTCATTAGTGAATAAAATCTCTAAAGGATGCATATGCTGAATTGGATGTAGTAGTTTCGAATGAGAGGTTTATATTTTTATAAGTCGAACAGTCCATCCTTTCCAGGAATAAGTTCTGTTACTCATCCTAATGGTCATTTGATTCTCTTACTGTTGTCTGTTCCAGTTAGCACTATATCACCAACAGCTAGTTTAGAATCATTTTTCCTTTTTGCTCTATGAACAATAAGCCCTAGGTATTCACTTCATTTTCTCAAATCTCTTCGCATATTTTGTGTATATTTTATCCTTCAATTTAAGCTTGGATGGTCGATAGCATCAACATGTGGTGTATTACATTCCTTGACGGCTTGCTGAAAAAGCAAAGGGGATATAAGAACTAGTTGTTTGTCTCCAGATTGCTAGGTGAGAAGTCGAGAAATTCATTAACACTTCACAGATGTAAAGGGCTGTCACCCTTTCTTCATAAAGCAATTCTGCTCGACCTAAGATGTTTTTAATAGGTCATCATTTGAATTAATTCATCATTTGAATCAGCTGCTTTCTACTAGGGTACAGTTGGTGAGTGAGACTGCCTATCAATTGTGTTGGCATCAAATGGCTTGCAATTTTATTTCAGTCCAAGAAACAAAGTAGATTAGCAGCACCTATGAAATTGGCACTGTTGTACAATAAATAGTGTAGCATTTTCCTTGTCTAGTAACAAATCTATGAAAAGCCATAAGAATGCTCAGTAGATAAACTGGTGACAAGTTCTAGGTATACTGCCTGGTAAACTGCACAGATGAACAGCAGTACTTATGCTGTTTGATTCCATTCAATATGTAATGATTCATCTGCATCCACTCCTGTGATTTAGAAAACAGCAGTGTTTCAAACACGATTTTCTGGTAATGGTCCAAGATCAGCTTTTGGCTTTTTTGAAGTGAAATGCTTACAAATGACACACTTTGGTATGATTTTGCATATTGTTTTTCTCCCATTAAAAATCCAAAACTTTACACGTGGTATAGTATGCAAAATTTGAAGGCAACAATACAAATTATTCTTGTGATAATGTTTAGTGATAACTTCATTATTTGAGGGTAGAACCATTGGCTTTTGAAAATCTTTGTCTTTTCTGATGACAATTTATGTCTTGGCACATATGATTTTATCATCATCTAGATAAGTAGCCTGAAAGACTTATTGAATCATCTGTACTAATTTCGGTTCTGCTTTTTGAAATTCAGAAGTGAGCTCTCCTACAGTTCTTAATTCTTTCTTGCAGAGATGATTATTTCTAAATCTTAAAAATTCAACCCACTGAACTGTTTGTGAGTATTTAGAGAAGTACGAGTAGATCTTGTTACACAGTAATATTTTCAATGTTAACCAAAGATTTTGCAGATTTTAACTTCTTTTATATCTTTTCTTCATTAATATCTTCATTCAAGATGCTTCCACAATTCCAAAAATGAGTCAGTTCAATTAACCATTGCAAGCCCACCCACCATTAAGTGACAAAAGCTGTGTTGCTGTACAGCCCCTAGATGTCAATATGGCAGAATTCGGTTCATCAGGTACATCATTCTGTGGGAAAAGAGAAGTTTTATTATTTCTTGTACTTGATTTCGGACAAACACAGACCAGTTCTCTTCTTTTACTATCCATGTGAGTACAGTTGTTGAATCACTCCAGTAGTAACGTTTTACATCCTTCCAATTCACTGCTTCAGCTACTGAATTTTTCAATCTTGCACCCACCAAGCGAGCTAATAGTTCCATATGTGGTATTGTTTCACCTCTTAAAGGAACTACTATGAATTTAGCAGCAAGCAGAGACAGTTTAACAGAACTTTCCTCTTCTAATCTCAGAAATACTACAGCAGCATAGGCATCTGTGCTAGCATCACAGAAAGTGTGAATTTGTTAATTTAATTTGTTAGATGTTGTTATTCCTGGCTTCTGAGTTTCTCCAGAGCATTCGTCGATGGCATCATTGACAGAAGTATAATGCTTTTATTCCTTTTGGAAACATAGGAAACAATATTAATGTCTTTTTGGAATTCAAAAATGACGAACGCAGGGGTCTTTTCATTGTGGCACAAATTGAGGGGGTATTTGTTTTTATTTTTCTCATTGTACTGACCAATGTAATTTTTTTTTTTAAAGTTCTTGAGATAATTTATATCCTGTGTATAAATTGTTCACATTTAAATTACTTTCAGAATAATATAACGGATCTATCAAATAATTTACAACAACTTAAACTATTCTCAACTTGAGAAGGACTATTTGGTTCTTTTCTGATATAGATTTCCATATTCCAGGTATCAAACACTCTGTAACCTACCAATGTAAATAATTTTATGGCATACTTAGCTGGCTTATTTGGCAAATACTATCTGAATATGCATCGTGTATTCGCCAATAGGCTTTTTGGCAGTTTTAAATAAATTTCTGAAAAACATCTCGAATAGTAGCTAGTTTATTCTGCTCTCATCTACTCGGCCCATCATGAATATCTACAAAGCGGAGGCATCTCATTAGGAAGAGAAACCTTTCGCGTGACACTGTTTTATAAAGCATTTCCATGCCAGTTCCATCTGTTGCCCATAAATCTTTAACATTTACATGGGATGACTTGTATATACCATATATGTGTTAAAGTCCTATTAGTGCTTTAATTTCACTACGGAAAGTATTTTTTACTTTTAAAAAGGAAGGACAATGGAATTCTTATAATCTCCTAAAATGAGAGGTTGCTTTTTGATGTTTTGAGATGAGAATTTTTTAACTGCTTGGTTAATAATGTTGTGTGAGAAGCCTCTGTCAATAGCAACTTCTTTTAAGTAAATTAGCTTAAGAGCCAGTTTGGAGGAGTAAATTTGAAGTGAACTTGAACCCTCTCGTTTTAGGAGATTATAAGAATTCTGTTGTCATTCCTTTCTTTCCATCAATTAGCTATAAAACTGCACATATTTTTCAGAAATTTAAACTTTAAGGTCTTTTTTTTCTATCAATAAAATTCCCAGTTTCATACTTAAGGACACCATTCCAAATATGAATTCTTGGGGTATTTACAGGATTCCTTGCCAGTGTCGTTTAATTAACATTGGTCAAACTAAGAGAGCCTTAAAATTTCATGTTAAAGAGCATGATGTTATATATTAGGAAAGAGGAATCGCAGAAATCTTCTGTTGGTCAGAAAATCACACCTTCCATTTTTCTGCTGCTAAAATTATTTTAAAAACAAATTCCATTGGTGAATTAGATTTTCTTTTTATTAGGCATTTCACATTCAAAAAATCTCTCTGTTCTAGTTAACAGCTCTAATTCCAATCCATCTCTACCCTCCTTTAAGGAAATTATCTTTTAGTTTTCTCTTTCATCAATATACGGTGCCAGTAGCTTGACTTCTTTCCAGTTATTCTTATCTTATCCCCATATTCTATCTAGTTCATTTGCACTTAGGCAGCTGAAGAAATTGGTTTTGTACTTAAATGATTGAAACTAGCCTTGCAAAATTTAGAAACATTATGCTGATTTTTGTTGTTCGACTTCTCCAATAAGCACTTTCACTGTTAAACAATTACATGTGTGGTAATCTCGAAGCCATAGGGGCCCAATGACACAAAATGACCTTATCACTTTTAACTGAAACTTAGTCCTCTTAAAAAGAAAATGTGACTACTCCCCTTAAAAAATGTGACCTTCAATTCAGCTACTGAATGCTTTGTCTCTTTTCAAAAATGGGGGGAGGTATAGGGGTTTTTGTATGTGTAGGTGTACATGACATGTCCCCTGCATTTGTTGCTGGGTTAAAACAATGTAATTTTCAACACAGCTGCATTATTGTGAATACAGAAACTTTGTTTTAGTGTTTTGTTAACCTTAGGTTCAAAATCTTGACTAGTTTCAATATGATATTCTGTAGCAGAGGCAAGAAGGGAACGGCTGTTCTTACTCCAAAAACAACTCTTGTATGTCAAAACATTTAAGTTTCCTATCTTCTAAATTATTCCCCCAAAGAAAATGCATGAAGTCACTATCCCCATTGCAAACACTTAGCAGAGAGTCTTTTCTAATATCTGCAGTGATACCAAACTTCTTTCCTCTAAATTTCAGTAAAATGTCTAGAATAGTGGATAAGATTTGACCCACATTGCAGACAGTGGTTCAAGGAAAAGTAGTGTTGGAACTATGCTTACACATCAAATACTGGTTGAATGGGAATTGAATTGCTGGTTTCTTTTATGACAGGTCAATGAGGTAAGCAGTTCCCTTACAGAATCACTTCATTTGGAGTGACTTCCTCAATGACTCTTTCATCAGGCCATTCCAGAAAAACATTTTGATATCTGTCATAGAAGTTGTTGAACTGCAGTTGCCACTTCATCTTTTCAGTCTAAAACTATCAGGTAAAGGAGAACTATCATCAGCACATGACAAACAAACTTCATAATGATTATCTTGATTAAATTTTACTGTTTCTAGGAAGTATTCTTTAGTTTTTAGGTCTAACTACAGTTTTGACTTTTTCTTCATAGAATCCTTGATTTCAATGACATCTAATCTCCCGAGATCAGGAATTTCAATTTCCTTCATAAACAGTTATGTTACAGTTATTAGAAAGATTTCTCTTAGAGTATCCATTTGTGGGACTTTGCCCATTAATGTCCATCCAAGATGGCTTTCGAATGCAACTAAACCTAAAAAACTTGAAATTTTCCTTCCATTTGTCAAAAGCCTGCCAGTAATATCTGCTCCAATGAGGACTTGAATAAATTCATAAGAAGGGTTAGTTGTTAAAACAAGTCTTTCAATTCTTCTAACCAAAGGCTTTTGCTTATTGACAGTACACTGCCACATACAATAGCTTGATCCAAGGCTTCAAAACTGCAAGTGAAATTCTCATTTACTTGCTTTATTTTGTAATAGTTATACTTTATCTTACTTAGTAGAAATAATGCCAAACAAGGAGTGTGTGTTTCTTGACAACTTGCACGATATTTCATCTCTTCGGCAATATCCTGTAAAATGTATGACTTTTTGAGCCAGTATCACGTGGCAGAAGATATTCTTTCTTTACCACCAGAGATAAAAGTTGGCTTTAAAAGACTGAGGGAATATCTTTCGATTTGAACTTATGTTATTGATAAGTTAACATCTTTTCCATGAGAAATTTCATCTTTTCTCTTCTGGCTAAGCTTGTGCAAGTCTGCAGTTGATCACACATCAAGGGAACATTATTTTTTTTTACAAGTGACACATTTTGAAAACATGCAACACATTCTAACTGAATGACCAGTAACAAGGCACACAAAACAGTATTTCTTATCCTTTGCTATATTCTGCCTTTCTTCTAGTGTCAGTTTTTAGCCTTAAACAGTTATCAATAGCATTCTTGCCATGACAAAACATGCATCTTGGGGTTTGTTTGTTTTTCCCCCCTCCATGGATGTCAGCAGTATGGATGCCATAGGAATTTTATCTCTTTGAGGTTCCAAATTATATTTCTTCTTTCTGGGCATCTTCGTATATTTTAAGTTAAACTAAAACCCTTACATTGCTGAAGATATTCTTTACTTTCCCTCTCTGTCTGCTTCAGCCTTGAAGAATGGCATCAAGTTGTTCAGATGTTCATTCGCATTCTTTATAGAACTGGAAGAAGAGCTTCTGTTCCAAACATTTAGAAAGTACTCATCAAAGCATAGATCCACCATTGGATAAAAAAATTTTATATCCAAATTTCCCCCCCCCCCAACTAACTCTAATTCTTGAACCTGTGTCTTGATTCTATCAACAGTATTCTCCAAAATTCCTTTGACAAAATCTGGGTTACTTTTAATACTCATTTACAACAATATTCTTTAAATTGGAGATGTTTGCTGATGGTTGGCACTACTTCGCCAAAAAAATTAAAAGTCCTATAAATGGATGCTAGATGAAAGATGTAATCAAAAAATTCTCTGAATTTTCTGCTATTAAGCTATTTACCTGTGAGCCCCAGGCTATAATTCTACCAGACAAGTTGAGAGCATCTGACATTTTAATACATAACTTTTTAAAGAATATTCTTTTTAGAACAACAATAAACTGAAATTAATTACTGTTGCCACTCACAAGTATTAATAAAATATATCATTTGCATTTGTATAAAGCTAACTTGCTTTTATTAAAATAAATACTTAACAAGCAGTGCAGAAACATTTCCCACCTGCTTTTTGTTAAAAACAGCCCAGAAACTGAAGTGATTGTTTCGTATGATGTGGACAGAGAAAGCTCCCTCTTTTCTGCTTGGAAATGTTAAATCGTACTACTGTTTCATATGAGTTGCTGTTCATCTTCGTGTATTAAAGTGCCGCCACATCATTCACCATGAATGAATATAGTGTGGCTTCACTGATACCTGAATTTTGAGACATGTGTTGTTCTTAGAACTTATCTAAGAACTGATATTCGAAGACTTCACCTTGGTTATTTGATCCTGCTGTGTAAGCAAGTTGAAAAAAAAATGTGCTACCTAATTATATGCATACAAAATTGGACATATAGCTCACATTGCATCACACATAAATTTCTGATAGAAACAGGGCCCACCAGCGGCCGAGCGGTAAAGACGCTGAACACTGGTAGTTCGGTCCGAGGTTCGAATCCCGCGAACGGGCTGGCTGCATGGGCGTTTTCGTGGTTTTCCCCATGTGTAACGTGTATACGAGCCAGTTTCCCTGAGAAAGTCCTCCACGAAGGCATCCCTCCCTTTAGGCAGATAGCCCTCGTGCGCTTTGCCATAATTGAATAACCTAACCTAACCTAACCTGATAGAAACAGTAGGAGAACATCGACTTAACAATAGTCATTGCAAGATTTTTTAGCCACTCCAGATTTGTCATCCTTTGGTTTCAGGAATTAATATTTAAAGTTTGGAATTAACATTCTTCCTATTCCATGTTATTGGAACTCAATGATGCTATTTACTATGAAATTTGGACTGCGCTTTGAAGTTATTTGTAATATGTATTGCATGAAAGTATGTTATACCTTGTGTTACTGTTTTTGCATTGTACTCTCACTTGTAAGAGATTTAGTAACGCTGTGTTACTAATTTAGCTATTTTTAGAAGAAAAGGATTTGGAATTTGGTGATTGTTATTCTTTCACAGAAATATGATGATTTTCTAAAGGATTAAGAACTTGATTTTTTTTAATTTGTTAAGTCAAGCAAAGAAAAGTTGTAATATTGTCAGAAATAAATTTTGCTTATAATAAGAAGTCAAAATATAGTAAGTTGTTGTATTTCGTACAGCTTTGATTGTAAAAATTAATGTATTTGAATTATTATTTAGAAATCACTATATTGCTCAAATGATAAGTGCAGTAAATTCATTCAAAGCCAGATCTTTACTCCAGAAGTTGCATCCAATAATAAACTTTTTAATCACATTTTGGAGATTTGAAATCTAAAGTGATGCCTGTAACCTTTTATTTTCTCATTTCGTACTGCACACTGAATAGCTCTTGAAAGAATGTAAATTCTATATTTTTGTACTTCAATTCTTGTAGTTTTCACTGATTCTTACATGTGTCATTCCCTTTATTCTATGCATGGGCATATCTGATAAAACAGCAATTTGTTTTCAAATTACTATTGTGAAAGTTTTAAAAATTATAACTATAAATGCTGACATTTTTTTTTTAAAGAACATCAGAATCATGAAACCTTGTGTAAAATAATGAAAGTAACTATTTCACATAGAGGAAAAGGAGTTTTTGCAAGTACACTGTGCTATATTTCTTAATTTAAAAGAAAAAGGCTTAAAAAATTCAGTTATAGAGCAGTGTTACCAGATCATGCGATTTTTGGCAAACTCGCTACTTTTAACAAACTTGTGCTATTAAAATTTGTATATGCATGATTTGTGAATTTTCTGTTACTCTATCATTTCCTTGTGCTACTTTAAAATTTTTTAATGCATAAAATGTATGTGTGTTAAAATGTCTATTAATTTGTAATTAAAAGTATTTAATTATTTACACTTAAATAATGGAAATCCTGCAATTGTATCTCAAGAGTGCAAATACATTCACTTTAAACACTAGTTGCCATTGTTTTCACGTGTTTCTTTTTCTTTTCTTTTTTTTTTTTACATTTCACTGATCTGTGAGTAGGATTCCAAAGATTATTGCTACTTTGTAAATTACAAGTACTATGAAAAATATGGCATCACTTTTCAAAATGTTTGGCTTAAAAATCCTATGTTTGAGAATTGGCTAGAAAAAATGAAAGCAGAAAAGGCAAAAGCTCGTTGCAATTATGTAAGTTAAGGTTGTATAGCATTGATTTAATGCAGCATAGTACTTCTCTAGAATGGAAACAAAGCTTATGTTTGAAAATGGATGGTTGTTTTAGAGAGGCTTTACTGTGTGTGTTCTATACTATATTTTATTTCAAATGCTACCTAATTAGAAAATTTTTAGAATAATTTATGTCTACTATCTAAATAAAACAGTGGCAAAATTATAGAAGCTAAGATATCAGAGTTTGTTCATAATTGAAATAACTATCTTACTGTAAAAATGAAATAGTGTGATGAAAAAAAATAAACCACAAACACAAAAGAATTAGTACAGCAATATTAACAATCCAGATGTGACAAAAAATGCTAACAATAGGTATGAATAAATTAACTAAAAATAATGTAAATTGCCTGAGAATCAATTCGAAGAAGAAGTGTAGATTCAAACAGTGATAAATTAGCTCTCTGGTTTTAAGATTTTCATCAAAACTAATGCATATAATAAAATGACCAAGAATCGAAATAATTCATAGAGCCCACAGAGACTCTGAATTTGTGATGACATTAGAAGTCATGTAAGGGATGTACTTTTTGCTCCTTTCTATTCTTATCTTGCTATTTTAGCTTAAAAATTTCTGGTAACACTGGTATGAAGCATGTATAATTTGCTGAATATTGTTGGAAATTTCTTTTCATTAGAGATGAGCATAACTTCAAACATGAGACGAAAAACAAATTTTCTAACCTGACATAATTTGAGCTCTGTAAAGGAAATCAATTCTTGA
Organism: Stegodyphus mimosarum; assembly: GCA_000611955.2. NCBI lineage: Eukaryota > Metazoa > Arthropoda > Arachnida > Araneae > Eresidae > Stegodyphus > Stegodyphus mimosarum. The sequence continues at coordinate 46,051 of KK122537.1, forward strand.
GTTCATCGAATATCCTTAGTTTGTACATAAACAAGTGTAAAAGTTAGTACATAAATATAGATTCAAGCATTTAAATTTTGTAAGCAGGAATTTGAATTAATAAATCATGCATATGGGATGTAAATGAAGCTTATAACTTCCCCATGCCAAAATATTTAAGATATTTAGTAATAATCACTGTGCCTGTATCAGAAGACTTGATTTATTGCTTTAATATTAAAAAAAGCAGAGTATGCTAGTTTATTATTTTTATATGCATGTAATCTTTGCTGTGCTTTTTGAGTGATTACTTTAAATGATTGATGTCAAAAAATGCATGTTTTTCTTTTGGGGGGGGTTAAGAAAAACTGCTCATATATAGTTAAAATATTTGCATTTCACGTTTTAGTTTTTGTAAGTATCTTACGATAGTGACTTAAATAAATAATAATTCTCAGAGTGATGAGTAGAGCAGCAATGCCTGCTAAAGCATGACTTTAAGGAGTTTGCATTTAATAGGATCTACACTGCATAGAAATAGAACTAAACAGGATGAACACTAATGACTAGCATATCACTGTGATAAAAAGGGGATTTCGATAATGTTGTAATAATTACAAAAATGATTAATATGCATTTTTGATTTACACAGAGCTGTTGCAGACATACACTTGACTTTCGAGTGATTTTAAATTCGTGTAAACATGTCTAAAGCATTTTTAAAGGAAACTCTGAAAACGTTAAACATGTCTTAAGCTGTTCAAGGGTTAATGTAATCTTGCAAGTTTAAAATTTTGGAAATTGCAGATTAAATATAAAAAGGGCATAAAGTAAGTTCTACTGTTTCATTAGCAATTCAAATGAAACCTAATATATATATATATATTTATTAATGATTTTGCAACTGATGATAACTGTGTATAATTTTTGTTTTTTAGGGGCAAGAACAAACTGTGAATTTTTTCCAAGTTGGAAATTGTCTTTGCCTTGCTGACATGCCAGGATATGGATTTAGGCATCCAGAGAGCTTTCTTAAAGCAGTGGAAAACTATCTAAAAACTAGGAAAAAGTAAAGTTTAAGACATTTTATGCATTTTTTTACTCCTTAATTATACTATAAATGGCGTTTAACCTCACTACTTGCTATAGATACATTTTTGATAATACGTAATCATTTGTTTACATGCTAAAATATATTGAAATTTACCACATACATCTTTTCAGTTTTTAACACAATTCAGCTTTTATTCAAGAGCCCTTATCTGAAGAATCACTTTCAATAATGGCGTATTTCTAATGATGATTTTTTGAGCATTTAGTGAATTTAAAATTTGTCTTCAGATAAATTCTCGACACGCTGAATAATCTGCTTTATGCAGTATATGCAAAGATCAAGCACCTTTAAATTAATGGATGCTAGGATTCCATATGTGAAAAGGAGACTGTCTGCCCTGATTTTGGCAGCCTATAATACCCATGTTTTCCTTATTTCTTCTTTAGAAGCAAATAATCCATAGTGTGTTTTTTTAAATTTTATCTGCATTAAATATATCATTCACATGAAATTCTGGAAAAAAGTTTTTTAGGTTTACTTCTGCTCAGTATTGAAGTATTGCAGCATTTGCAGAAATGCTTAATAGAGGGTTCTATTGAGCATATTTTGAATAAATTTTTTGTTTTATTCTTGATTGATAAATTATATAATTTATAGTTTTGATATTGTGTGGCAAGTTAGCAGCTAACTAAATAGAATAGAAGAGAAACACGCCAATGTGACAATCAAATTCGCTGTGTCTTAATCGATTTCAATCGATTGAGTGTTTTTAGTAAATGTACACCAAATACAAGGTTGTTTCAGCGAATTTGAACTAACTAAATCTTCAAACTGATATTCGTACTGTGGAATTGTGTATAATAATGATGAATTATTACAACACAATGCATTTTTTCATGATTTGTTTTTAAATTTTCATTTCATGAGATATGTAAGATACACCAGAATCTGGAATGACCCCGTACAAAGTCTGAAGTCTAGTAGGATCTAATATCTAGGCCACCAGTCTAAAAAAAAGTAAATAGATAAAATAAGCAATCCCCCAAGTCATAAAAAGGAAGCGGGTGTGCCACTTATGTGATTTTACACAGTATTACACATTTGACCCTTAAATAGCTGCAGGGAGGTGGCACTACACATTTTCCCACACTGTCCAATCTCCTCAGGTCCTAAATTCTGCTGTCTGCCTTTACTAGATTCCAAAGATTTTGCAATCCATACTGTTTGCTGCTTGTTGCTCCTGTAAATTTAAAATTTTTGTCTTCCCTAAATTTTTTCCCTGGTTTGCACTGGCTCTGTTGGCTGCCTTTTCTGGAAGTTAGCATTTTGCTGCCTTACCTAAACAATAAGTTAAGCCTCCAAACTGCCATGTGTGCATGTCATCTTACTAGATTTGAACTGATGAACTAAAGCCAGGAACCTTGCAAAATCCTGACAGTTGTACTACAATCAATATGTTGGGGCAGTGCAGATCACTAATAAAAGGTGCACCTGATTGCATTGTTGGCCCAGTGATGTATCAACTATATAATGGTGGGAAACCACCACTAAGCTTTTTCTCTTGATCCCTATCATCAACCCAGAGAAACTACAATGATACACTTATGATCGAGAATTACGTGCAATCTACGTAGCCATAAGGCATCTGAACACATTCTGGAAGGACATTCACTATCTTCACTGATCATAAACCTATCACCTTTGCCTTCTAAAAGAATTTAGATAAAGCCTCTCCAAGACAAGTCTGGCAACTGAACTACATTGCTGAATTCACTGCAGACATAGGGTACACTCTGGAGAAAACATTGTAGCAGACACACTAACAAGAATTGGAACTATTTCTACTCCAGCTCCAATTAATTATACAGTTATTGCAGGTAGCCAGGAGGACGAAGTTTCTAAAATCAAATTATAGTTTCAGAATAGTACAAATTCCTATCCTGGATAGAAATAAGAAAATTTACTGTTACCTCCACTAATTTTAACTGGCCATACATTCCTAAAGAATTTCATGAAAGAATATTTTTCTCTGGGCATAATTTATCCAATCCTGGAATTCATGAAAACAATGAATCTAGTGACAGAAAGATTTATTTGGCTTGGCATAAACAAAGACTGTCAACTGCAAACTAGAGCATGCTTGGCATGCCAATGAGCCGAAGTTCACAAAAATATCCATGCTCCTCCCAGCTGCTGAATTCCAAATTCCAAATGAAAGTTTCAAGCACCTTAACAATTATGTTGTTGACCCTTTAGCATCTTGCAAAGGTTTTGTTATCGGCTTACTATCATCGATAGATTCACTCAGTGGATGAAATCTGTTCCTTTGGAAGTCCAGAGTGCAGATTCAATCACAATTGCTATTGCCATAACTTGGATTTTCAGATTTAGAATACAAAAGAAGATAACATCTGACCAAAGTCGACAGTTTGAAAGCCAACTCTTTCTCCTTGAGCAAATACCTAGGTTTCAAAACTAACACCAATACAGCTTATCACCCACAGTCTAATTATTTATTTGAATGCCAACATTGAACTTTGAAAAACAGCCTGAAATTCCACCTTCAAACATCAAATTCCTGGACTTCTACCTTCAGTTCTTCTTGGCATTTGACGCACCATTAAAGATTTGCATTATTCTTCTGCTGAACTTGTGTATGGCATGCCAGTGCTGGAGGATTTTTCGGTAAATCCCCCACTGCTAAGCATTCAGATTTTTATACAAAAATTGCAAAGCCACATCCAAAATCTAAAACCAGTTCCAACAAACAGATATAGGGAAAAAAAACAATTTTCATGCACAAGGACTTAGCAAATTGTTGACATGTATTCATCATCTCTTCAACCTTCTGTCTTGGACCACATTTAGTTAAACAATGTTTTGAAAAAAATTTCTATGTGATAGTTTCGGGCAAAATTCAAAGACTATCGATAGGCCTCGATTGAAACCTTGTTTCAAAATTTGTTTAAATCAACAAAATTTTATTTTCAAACCAACTTTCTGAGTTTTAGAAAATTAAATTTAAATGAAGATAAAGTAAAAATAGCAGATGGTAACATGGCAAATGTAAAAATTAACTTTTACAAACATGAAAAAATAAAAGATATGTTAAAAATGTTGTAATTATACATTCATTAATATTCTTTATAATTAAAAATGCGCTTTCCATTCATTATTAATAAATACTTATTCTGTGTTATTAGTAAAAATGAGAATAGTTTCCATATGAATGATTCTCGGTAAAAATTTATTTGGAAATTTAAAGTTAAAAACTGTGGCAATTTATTGAAGATTGTAAGGAAGTCCATAACTCACATTTGGTGTTTTTATCGTTTATAACAAAGATGACAAATTTCAAAACTCAGGAATTTATAAATTCGCATATATCTTCAGATTTTTTTAATAAAAACTGTAATGTTTTGCATATATGCCAAGAAATACATCTACTTTAAATGGATGTAAAAACTATTATAATTAAAAAAATTTTTTTAGAAAACTTGTAAAATTATGTTAAAATACAAGTTTTTAAAATAAATCAGAAAACTGGTGTGAATGTTATTTAGATTGAGCCTAAATTTGAAATTTTGAAAGAAGAAATCAATTAAATTTCATTAAAAAAGTGATATTAATAAATATATACCAGATTTAAACTAACATTGCAAAGTTAGTTTTGAGTGCTAATTTAAAAAAATCTTTTGCTGCTATTTTTACAAAACGTGGCACCTTGGCATAATTTGCATCGTAGAATCGAAATATGAAAAAAAATCCGGCATGTCATTTCAGATAAAGTCCCATTTTATGTTAGAATACGTAAGTTGGAATAATGCTATATATTCTGATGTATATCCTAAGTTGTGCTTTCAAGATACAAAAATTGCAAGTTGAATTTTGTCAATCGACCAACTAATGGGAAACATAGAATTGTGCCCTCTCGTTTTTTGACTCACTCTACATAAAAATACCTGTTTTAGGTCTTTAAATTAAACATATCATAATTATGTAATCTAATATTTCCCCCTTCAAAATATGCATTCTTCCAGCTAAAAGTAGCAACCTCTCTTTTCTTTCTATCATTACTTTCCCCCCAAAAAATTCTTTTTAATTAGTTTTATATCTAAAACTAGTTTATTAAATATAGAAAATTACATTAATCAGTCAGTCTATTCTGAACAACTGATGTAGCATGATCTGTTTGTGTGGCTGGTGAAGCTACGATTTTTGGCTGGTCCAATTAGTGTAAAAAAAAATTTTTTTTCTTCATCTTTTTCTTAGCATGTGAGAAATAGTCTTTGATTCTAAAATGAAAATTTAATTTTTAAATGGTTATTATAAGTCATAATTGTGGTTTAAATTAGAATATAGGTATCAAATATTTTTTAAAAAGATATAATCAGCATTATCTGGGCTAGAGTGTTTATTTGTATGCTTAGTGATTACTTGCATTATGAATCGGGCTGTTAAAAAGTGTGTATATCAGGTAGAATGTATAAAATAATAAATAGACCTGTATATACCTGCCAACTTTTACGAATTTTTTATAATTTTTGCGAAAATGCGTTTGTCTTTACGATTTTACGATCGTAATCCATTTTTTACGATTTTTTTCCTTTTTCAAGTGTTTTTAGAGATTTTTGTCGAAATTTTAGAATTTTTCGCCAATTTAGCGATTTTCACCAATTGCATCGTGTTTTACCGCCAACTACCGACTGCTTTTAAACCTTAGCGGTTTTCTTTCATCTCTTTAGCCATTGCTTTTTCTGAATTATTCAGTTTTTCTTAACGGTGATGTGGAGGTAATTGCTTTAATTAGCAAAAGTACTCCATAAGCCTTCGCCTTGGTCTGACTACTTCGAATCCAGTAACCTGCGGTTTCTCCCAACTCGCCGCTTAACCAGCCAGTCGAATGCGCTGAACTTGTTTCTCCCACTCTTTTCTTTGTGGGCGCCAGATTATTTTTTTCGCGTTCGCTTCAGCAGCAAGGGAATTACTCAGCTCGGACTCAGCGAGCGTAGATTGTCCCATTCTGTTTTTTTTTTGTTGTTGTTTGCACATGCTACGAATGTTCTTAATACGTCGTTGTTACGAAATGAGTTTAAAAAACCGTATTCTCAATATTTTCGGCCTGCCTACAAAGCCGAATTTCCAACAATTAAAGGATCCTTCAAAGGAAATAACTATGCATTTTGCAACGTGTGCGTGTCTGACTTCATAATAAGTCACGGTGGAAGAAGCGACATTGTGAAGCATGTTAAGTCTAAAAAGCATGAAGTTAATGCTTCGGCTTCGACAACGTCAAAGAAAGTGGATGATTTTTTTCAAATTCGGCTACGAATTCGGATGCTGATATCATTTTGGCAGAGTGTTTGTTTACTGCATTCCTCATCGAACACAACGTGCCGCTAAGCATTGCCGATCACGCCGGGCAACTTTTCAGACGGATGTTTCCCGACTCCAAGATTGCTCAGAAATATGCTTGTGCTCGCACGAAAACATCTTCTATTGTGAACGAAATTGCTTGTGATGCACAAAGTAAAACGATAGCTTCACTCCAGAATTCAGCGTTTTCGGTGTCAATCCATGGCAGCAATGACAGCAATTGGAAGCTTTACCCCATCGTTGTCACATATTTCTGTGATGTTTCTAATGAAATGAAAACTCATCTTTTGCGTCTTCCATTGTTAAATGGAGACGCTACGGGGGAAAATATTGCCTCCTTGGTAATTAATGAGTTGAAACAACTTAATATCCCAATATCAAACTGCATTCCATTTGGTGCAGATAATGCTCATGTCATGGTGGGTGACAAAAAGGGTGTAACCTCAGCCTCTTTCCTCAAAAAAGAACAAAATGAATTAATTGTTATTGGATGCCCATGCCACTTAAATAATTTGGCAGCAGAAAAAGCTGCAGCTGCTTTACCATTAAATATTGACCAGCTTCTGACTGATGTGTTTTTCTGTCTGGAAAAAAGTGTAAAAAGGAAAGAAAACCTAAAGAATTTCCAAGAACTGTGCTCTGGTGAAACGAGAAAAATTCTGAAACATGTATGCACGAGATGGTTATCCTTAGGCAGAGTGCTAGGAAGGTTTATTGAATAGTGGGATGCATTGCTAAAATGTTTCCACGAAGAGACCAAAACGAAACCACAGATCCCATCAAATTTGTCGGCATATAAGATTCCGAAAACCAACTTTGCTTCTAATCAAAATGCTTTAAAAGGGAAAAGCCAACATACAGAATCAAACCCTTTAAAAAGAAAATGCTTAGAAGATTCCTCAAAGGTCAACTTTGTTAAAGAAGTTGAAGGGAAGAAGAAACAGTCTTCTATTAGCCAGAAGGAAAGGATTTTCGATCTTCTTTCTTTGGATTTGAACAAAGCATATTGTAGTTTTGTGTTAAGTACCATTAAGATTTTTGAAAGTGTAAATACCCTTCTACAATCAGCTTTGCCAAAATCTCCCCTGTTTATCCAAATTTTTAATGATCTTTTGAAAGAACTTTATACTACATTTGTAAAACCATCCGTTGTGAAAAAAAGTGTGTTGATTCGTGTTGCCTATAATAGTTTGTCAAATCAAAAGGATGACAATGACCTTATAATTGGAAATCAAACCAAGGAACTTGTAAATTCTTTGAAAGATCATGAGAAAAAAGAATTTTTTCAATGTGTTAGAAAGTACTTTTCCTCAGCCTGTGATTACATTGTAAGGAAGTTTCCTTTGCAAAATGAAGTTCTTTTAAATGCTGAAGTGGCAAATTTGAAACAAATTGAAAATTCATCTTTTGAAAAAATTCGTTTTTTTTATTGATAAATTTCCATTTTTGTTAACAATTAAAGAAAATGAATGCCATAATGATGCTTTAGATGAACTACAGAACCAATTTTCTGCTGCACAGTTTGAAGACTTTGCCAGTTCTGGAGAAGATAGACTTGATGTCCTCATTGGTACCTTAAAAAGAATAAAAAGAGCTGATGGAACACCAAAATATGATAGACTAGCAAGAGTTTTATGTGCTATTCTCGTAATTCCACACAGTAATGCTGAGTGCGAGAGAGTCTTCAGTGTTGTGAAGAAAAACAAAACTATGTTTCGTTCTTCAATTTCACCAAAAACTCTAGAAAACATTTTAATTGCTAAATGTTATGAGGAAACTAATTGTTATGACAGGAAATTTTCCAAAGAATTTTTGGCTAAAGCCAAAAAATGCACTCTAAATTCATTGCAATAATTTTTTTGTGTAACATTAAGTTCTTGTTTTATGTTTCCTAATAAATTTTTTAGTTACTACTTAATTGAGATTTACTAATGTAAGTACAATTTTCTTTTTTCTATTTGTATAAATTGTTACTTTTTTATTATCAAAGCATGATATTAATTCTTCGTGTTCTTCTGAATTTTGGAGAAATCTTCTGAATTTGGGGGAGAAATCTTCTGAATTTTTATCTTTAGAGGTTGGCAGGTATGCCTGTAATAAGATAAAAACTTGTGTGAAAGATGTTATAAGTATCTTAATTGTGAAATTAAGTATCTTTTTCGTAGCATATTGAGAAAAGTCAAATATTAAAAAATAATTTTGAAAAATACATAAATTGTTTAATGTTACAAAATTGTAGCTGCAAAATTTAATTGTTATGTTATGTAACAAAATGTTATGATTTACATTCAAAGACTGTTAAATTGTGTTTGAATTAATAGTGTTTACTCCAGGATGTTATAAGAATTGATTCTGTTTTAAAAGAATGTAGAATGAAATTTTTCTGATGTCATTTAATTTGCTATGCTTAAATATTAACTTTCCATTGCTTTGACTCTGTTTTAATTTGTAGTTTAAAAAGGACATTTTTGCTAGTTGATGGTAAAGTCGGTTTCCAGAAATGGGATGAAGTGGCATTAGGTATACTGGAAGACTTTAAGATTCCGTATGGAGTAAGTGTTTTCATTTGTTTTTTGAAAAACAAAAATTGTAACTTCTCTTCTTTGGGGAGCACAATAGTTACTGTGGTCAACTCCTGATCGTCAAGTTGTGGATGAACTGGGTGATGTCTTATAAAAAGTTTTTTTATTAACTGATAATGGAAAAATTTCTATCACAAATCATTAGCATAAAAGAAAGCTGTCTACATAATTAAAAACAGTTGCATGTGATAGCAGGTAATGTCATAGAATATAACATTTTTTAATCTACAATAGTACTTAATTTAATTACTTATAATGTGCAATGTGTAAACATTGTTAAATCCTCCATTAAAAGGCTTCTTCACAAAAATAAATCAAGTATACAGTATTTAATTTTCCATTTCACTGATGTCTATCTAAATGCAAAGGTAATGTAAATGGACACAGGCTATGAGGAGGAAACAAAGGAAAAAAAGCGAAAAGTTTAAGAGAAACTTTGAATACTATTTCATTTAACCAAATGAACTTATTCTGCTGATTAAACTTCTTGAAAATGCACATTAATTACTGATAATATTTTTATGTTAATTAAAATATGGGCTATACTTTTTTCCTCTATTTTAACTGCCTTCAGACAAACCATAATTTTTAAGTAACATGAATGTTATTCCTGATATTATCACAATTAAAGGAAGTTGATTGTTCTCGAAATATCTTATAAGATTTAAATATGTCATTGATGTGCAGTTGGTCTTTAAATTTTTGTGTTTAACTTATCATTCATTATTTATTTCAGCTTATTATGACTAAAATTGACAAAGCTATACCATCTCAAAGATTAAGGAACATGTTATTTCTTCAACAAATACGAAACAAATATACATCAGTTCATTGTTTTCCACAACCTTTTATGATCAGGTATTCTTTATTATTATGTGTTAGTTTTAATTCCTATTCTTGCTTTAGGAACAAAATTGTAAACTTTTATTACTTTTTTATAATTAACTTGATTAGTTTTTTTCATTTTTCTGTAAGTTCACACATAAATTAAGTGTGTATGCCAAAAGTAAATTTAAAATGTATTTTTCTGAAGAAGGCTCATCCTTTAAAGCCACTGAAAATGCTGTATCATAATTAATCATTAAACTGCCCATGTTTGTGGGGGATATATTTTCATCTGTTGAATGGAATTTCAAGTTTTATTATGGCGCTAAAATTAAAATAATGTTACATGTTTTTTCAGATTGATACCAAAATCAAAATAATTTAGATCCCTTAGACTTAATGGTAAATATTTCTGGATGGTCAAGTGATCTTATTGCATGATATTAATTTAATACTTCAAATAGTTTGTCACTTTATCTTCATCTGGTTATTAAAAAATTAATATTTTTCGACCTTTACTCAAGAACTTTAATGTGCTATTGTGATATTTTACAGTAGGAAGTAAGCATGTTCTGTATCATGTAGGGTAAATCTGTATGCTTTTTTTTAATAATTTAATTTGAGTATTAATTGTGTATAATTTTACCTGCAACCTAATATTTTTTTCCCTTCTCTAATTTTAGCTCCATAACTGGTGAAGGTATAGCGTATCTTCAAGCATATATTGCTCATATAACAGGCAATTTGTGTCTTCAAACTGAATAGCAAAATGTTATTGGAGATGATTTTCTTTTATGCTTTGTGCGTGGATAAACTAAACTGCGAGTGCTAATTCTCCCCCCCCCCAACTTTGGAATGCAACAGAAACTTCTCATAGTATATATAACTGTATTACATTTTGTTACTAAAACATAAAATGGACTTTGCTTGAATTTGTTTCTCTTAGAAGTCCTGAAATACAAAATGTGACTTTTCTCAGCAGCATGATTGTATAAGTATATTGTAAAGAAAATTTTAATATGCATATGCACTAGCATGAAAACTGCGTTGGAAGCTTATTTCTCATTTCTAGACTTAGCTGTTTAGTTATCTTTAGTTCGATGAACTACCTTTATGCATTGAATATCTATAATTTTAGAACATAACAAAAAAATTTCTATTTGATAGTCATGATTCAATTATATAAATATAATACTGCAGCCGGGCTTTAAACCATAAAAACAACCATTTTGAATATCATTTATTTTTCCTAGATTGTGCTGAATATATTTGGCACTTGGTTACTTTTATTCTCTGTATATATAATTGTATAATTATTTTAATTATATAGTAGATAGAAATTTTGTGCCACAGTCTTCGAAAAAATTTAAGGCTTAAAATGTTATCAAATCTGAAAACAGTTTTGATTTATCACCTGAAACATACTGTAATAAAGGTCATTCTTAATCATCACTCATTGTAAGTGGAGTAATGTAATAATGCCATGTTTCTTATGTATTGTAGAATATATTTGATAATCTACATTCATTATGCATAAAATATATTTATTTACCCTGTAATTTGTCATATTTTATAAATATCCTTTAATAGTTTAAAACAATATCTGCATATTTGTCTTCCATGTCTATACATTAAAGCTCATCTCTATATTATAATATGTACTTCCTGTCAACTGTGATATGAATATATTTTGTGAAAATATTTAATAATGTATAGCTATTTAAAATGCAATTTTATAATGATATATATACGTAGATAAGTTATTTATAGAGATTAACATGTTATATTAATTTATCTTCGCAGAAATTTAATTCTTGTGTTATAATATAAACATTGCTAAAGTACACTGAAATCCATTATCACCATGATGTACAACTAACATATTAAAAATGTATTATCATTCCATATAAAGTACTTATCCTGGTAATACCAGTTTCAAATAGTAATTTAAGGCTAGTTATATTAACTGCATAAAATAATTTAGAAAACAATGTAGTTAATTGAATGAAACTTCAGGATGTATATGTGAAAAGGGGCAGAAAACAAAGCTACACCTATATACATTGAAACCTCTGTAATCGACCAGCTATGGTTCCAGATGATTTAGGGTTTCTGGGGAGCTGATGTTTACTACCGTTATTTCATTACATTCTCAGAAATACTGATTAATGTTGAGGTGGTCATTGTAAGAGCTTCACTGTATTTAATTTCAAGATAAAATACTGAAAATCGTTAAATGTACCAGTTAAAATATATATTTAAAAACATTTGTGGGATTTGAATTAATACATTGTGGATGGTGGAGTTTTCTTTTCATTTTTTATCTTTAATTATTTCTAATTGCTATGTTCTGAAATGCATATGCTGGTTTTTATGGTTATCTGATTAAACTTCGTAAAATATTCTATAAAACCTGTAATACAATGTACTGTCAGCATATGAAACATATATGCATTCATTAAAGGTGCTGGTTCTTAGCAATACTAACATTAACACTGGAGATTTCAAGCATATATAATAATTTGTCAACTTGTGAACATGGAAAAAAAATGTAAGAAATAAAAATATTTGAATTAAGTATGGACTAGTTCTAATAAGTATATAATGTTAGCACACAATTTGGATAGTGATGAAAACAGTCAATACCAGTATTGGACTAAGAAATGAATTAATAGTGGATTTTTTAAATAATCTGATGGTAGGCTTAGATTAGTTTAAATTATGTATGAGAAATTCAATTCATATATGAAACAAATATTATTTGCAATATACATTTTTTAATGCATCCACCTCAATCATCTTAAAAGATGTTGAGTGACAAGAAAAAGGCCCACAAAATATAATGCTCCAGAAAAATCCTGCAGTCAAATTTACCCCCAGAGATATATCCTGAATGCACAAGAAAATTATTCTTGAATTAGTTTTAAGTTATATAAAGCCAGTTACTTAAAAATTCCATCACCTTTTTGTGTGCATTAAAATAAAAATAAAATCTTTGAATTGTGCGTTTTGTTTCTTTTAATATAAACTATGTATATATAACTTTTTATATTTAAATGCTGAATAAGTTTTGTAAGGAACAAGCAAAAGAAAGGAGTTTTGTCTCCGTTTTCCACAAGGCCTATAAAATTTTTAGTGAATAAAATTGAATGTATATGTGTATCATATCTGGAGAATCTTTATTACTGCATTATAAAAAATTTCAGAAAATGAATGTGTATTAAATTTAATGCCCCAAAATTAAAACTTAAACTTTTGTTTCAGTGAAAGTAAGTGTCCTAGTTTAATTATAAAAATATTTGTTTGCACAGTCAGAAATATTGTTATAACAATGAATTTAAAAGTTTTAATTAATTTAGCTAATTATTATGTTTTACACAATTTAACATCATTGCAACATCACATTTTATTAATATAATAATTATCTCTAAAGTTTTCGGAAATACTAACTATATACTACAAGTTTTGTCCTCTCTATGTAGGCATTTGTTGTGCAGGGATTTAATCATGGGGGCTTTTCTCATGTAATCTTGAAAGTGTCTACTGATTATTCATTGTTTACTCTATTGCAGCCAATGCCTGTTTATGTTTATGTTCCTTCCACTCCTGCTTCCACTGACTAGAAAAAGAAATTAAAGAACAGAGAGTTTTGTTTAATTGCATTATACCCCTTCAAAACTCTGGAGAGAGGGAATAGAGGTTATTGTGTATGCCTTGACCATTGTTATCCTTTAAATCAAGGGTTTGAAAGTTATGAATACCTGTTCTTAAGGGAAATGTTCATTTAAAAGGACTGCTGGGGTTCATTAATAACTAAATTTATCCTTAGGAGGGTTTTGGAAGTTTGAATAAAGAGCAGTCAAATCCGAAATTTCACTTGTAATCCATTTTCTGTTTTTCACTTAATATAGATTGTGAATTACTGTATCTTAAGAGTTTTCTTTAATATCAAATATTTTATAAAATGTCAGCAACTAAGAAAAGAAAAATATTGTAAATAATTTGGAAATACTTGCTAACCATTTAAAAGGGGAAGCATTAGACTTCAAAATAGGTTTAATCAGATTGTATCTTGTTTTGATTGTTATATACTCTCATGTCCATAAATTAAGGATAATTCGGAGTCACACGGAAATCGCAGAACTCTAAAATAAATATATCACCTGTAAAATCACTACACACATCTTCAAGAATCATATGCAAATTTCAGGAAGTAACCAGATGACACCGATGGTACGTCACAATGACGAGAGTGTAAGATAGTGATATATAAGGAATACAGGCAAAGAAGTAAAATTGTTCGCAGGCGCTTTATTAAGCATTTCAGTGCAATAACCGAATAGTTATGACACAAAGGACGCATTTGAATGATTTTTTACGTCGTAAAATTATCAGCCGTCTGAAATGTGGGCGTACCCAACTGGAAGTATCAGACGAACTTGGAATTGCCCAGAGTGTCATCTCCAGGCTTTGGCAATGATTCCAAGATGATGGTAATGTGAGTAGACCTTACAGCACAGGTCGCCCCAGAGTTACAACGCCGAATGAGGACCAGTATTTGGCAGTTACTGCCAAAAGAAACAGACAGAGCACAGACTCAGACCTGTCTCGTCAGCTCTCTTCAGCCACTGGTATGACAATTTTAAGGCAGACCGTGTACAGACGCTTAGGGCAGATTGCTCTATATGCTCGTAGACCTGTCAGATGCGTTCCACTTACTGCAACTCACTGTCACCTGCGGTTAGCCTGGAGTATAGAGCATGCATTGTGGACACCGCAACAGTGGGCTTGTGTGATGTTTTCTGACGAGTCCAGGTTTAGCTTGCATTCTGATTCTCGCCGGACTTTCATATGGAGAGCTCCAGATACCCGTTACCACCAAGAAAACATCATTGAACGACACCGTTACGGTGGTGCAGGAGTGTTCATTTGGGGTGGACTTATTCTGGGATCCAATTTGAACATACTGACCTGCTTGTTCAAATTGGAACCATAACAAGCCAAATCTATCGGGACGTCATTCTGGAACAACATGTACGTTTGTTTCGGAGTGCCATGGGCGTACAATTTGTGTTTATGGATGACAACGCCCGTCCTCACCGTGCAAACATCGTAAGCGAATGCCTTCAATCGGAGGATATCACCCGTGTGGACTGGCCAGTATTCTCACCGGACTTGAATCCAGTAGAGCACGTGTGGGACATGCTTGGCCGACGAGTTGCAGCTCGTCAACCTCCTCCTACATGTCTACCGGAAGTTCGGAGAGCATTGCTTTTTGAGTGGTGTAATATCACCCAAGTTCAGGTCGATAATTTGATATTCAGCAAGCCTTGGCGTTGTACGGACTGTATTGCATCGTCTGGGAGACATACAATGTATTAACAATCATACCAACCATGTAATATTGTTTTTTTGTAAATAGGTTTTTTTTTGTGTAATTTGCTCTAGGGAGAAAAAATCGCTAATTTTTTTAATAATATCAAACATATAGCATCGTTTTTTGCTCTTTACCTTTTGTTTAATAAATAAGCTTTATAAATAAGTCAAATTTGTTTTGCTTCTAACTCTTCCTTTGCCTGATTATGCATTATCCTTAATTTATGGGCATGAGTGTAAATTGAAACATCATAAAAAACTAATCTGAATGAACCTAAGCCTGTTATATTCTTCAAAAATAAGATTATCGGATTATTTTGAAGAAATGAAATAGTAATAACATAGGAGGTGGAAAAAAGTGTCTTTAAAAACTAAAGGAATATTTGAAAAGGAAGACCAATGATTTCTTGCATGCATTACATAATTATTTAATCTGATTTAAAATAGTAATAATAAATACATAAAGACAGTGTTTTTTTAGTTACCAGGCTGAAGTTCTTGGCTTACGTTGTTGTTCAAGAACCAAAAGATCCTTCAAAAATTCTGTCATACATACAAAAATAATTGCTTCCAGCCTTTGATTAAATGACATATAATGTATATCGGTCCCATTTCTTGATATTAAGTAATTCTGACTACATACTTAAATGAACAGAAAATTAATGAAAAGGATTTCTTAGTAAAACAGGAAATTTGAGGATTTTGCAAAATTTGGGTTTCAGCTGAGTTACAGACAAGTATGAAACATCCTTAAAATAGACATAAAATAATTATGTGAAATACAGAGATTTCCAAAACTGATATTTTTTTATTCAGCATTTGAAAGAGTCAAATTTCTGAGTTGATATCAGTGGTTAGAAATTTAAAATTGAGAGTTCACTATAGCAATTATTCTCGCATTCTGTTTAACAGCTTCTCCTAAAAATAATAAACATATTTATGTATATACAGGGTCATTCAAAAAGAAAGAGTAGATTTCAAACATTTATTTCTTCCAAACTACAAAAGATAGAAACATGATTCTAACGTTAATGGATAGAGAAAAGTTTACAATTATGGTATGCATTCAGTATGAGCACCGTGTGTGAAAGATGAAAAGTGGATTCATCAAAAAAATTAATCATTCAGCAAAATTGTCTTCTTCCATATGATGATGTTTTAGAACTCGCCATACCGTTGGTTGAGGAATTTTAAGTTCTTTGCTTGTTCGCGATGTGGCTTTCTTTGGGCTCCAACTGACAAATAATACCAGAACAAACAACAGCGCCAATGCGGCCATGATTGGAACTTTTACCCGTACTAATAATAAATTGTACACTTTTCTCTATCCATTAACGTTAGAATCATGTTTCTATCTTTTGTAGTTTGGAAGAAATACATGTTTGCAATCTGCTCTTTCTTTTTTAATAACCCTGTATATGCATGGTGTCTTCTTGATTTGAAAATAAGAAATCCAGTATTATAGAATCACACGTTTATTAATGATACAAGGAATACAGTAAGGTTGGTTTAAAATATGTGGAAGTTTATGTGAAGAACTTTACTGTGATGAAAGGTGCATCTATTGTTGGAGAAAGGGATACGCTCCCATATACACAGTCCAGTCACATTAATGTGACCACCACGTACTCTTTCCATGTCAGAGTTAAATAACCAATCACAGAAGGCAGGTGGAAGCACAGTGCAGTTGAGCGTATATAAAGGGTGTGTGAGGGCTTCGGAAAACATTTCAATCGTTGGCGTAATGCAGAAACGAAGCGATTTATCCGACTTCCAAAAGGGCATGATCATTGGCTTTCGGGCCAAGGGTGGAAGCATTTCCGAAACGGCTGAGTTTGTGAACTGTTCGCGTGCCGCCGTGGTAAAAGTGTACCGTGCATGGCAAAATGGGACTGTCCAAAATCAGCGACGTGGCAAATGTGGTGCACCACGGGCCATAGATGACAGAGGCGAACGACGGTTGCGGAGATGCGTTCGGGCAGATAGACGGGCTACCGTTGAGCAACTGACCACCAAAATGAACCAAGGGGCTACCAAAAGTGTCTCCCAAAGTACTATTCAGCGAACATTGCTGCGTCTGGGCCTCCGAAGCAGACGCCTGGTTCGTGCACCTATGCTGACTGCTGTTCATCGACGGCGAAGGCTAGAATTTGCACGCCAGTACAGCAGCTGGACGTCCACTGAGTGGCGACAGGTTGCGTTTTCGGATGAATCGCGTTTTATGCTCCATCGGACAGATGGACGTTGGCGTATAAGGCGTGAAACCTCTGAAAGGAACCACCCTGCAACCATTGCCGGAACGGTCCAAGCTGGAGGCGGGAGCATTATGGTCTGGGGAATGTTTTCCTGGCATTCTCTAGGTTCACTGATCATTGTGGAAGGCACAATGGATCAATACAAGTACGCATCTGTCCTTGCGGACCATGTTCACCCCTACATGCGCATTGTTTTTCCTCAGGATGATGGCATCTTCCAGCAGGACAATGCGAGGTGCCATACAGCTGCCAGTGTACGTGCGTGGTTCGAAGAGCACCAGGATGAGTTTACCGTCCTCCCCTGGCCAGCAAACTCACCTGACTTAAACCCAATCGAGCATCTGTGGGACCATCTCGATCGAGTTGTTCGCGCCATGGATCCTCAACCGCGTAATCTAGCGCAGCTGGCCACGGCATTAGAGTCGGCATGGCTCAACATCCCAGAGAACACCTTCAGGGACCTATGTGACTCTCTTCCTGCACGTCTCGCAGCAGTCCGCTCTGCGAAAGGTGGTTATTCTGGCTTTTGACAGATGGTCACATTAATGTGACTGGACTGTGTATATATGTATATATTGGATTGGAATTAGATTAGGGCAAAACATATATATATATAAAACAAGAGTGGCCAAACTTCAGGAGAGTAATGGCAACGTGTTAGGAGTCAGAAAATTTCAAGAGACGCAACTAGATTTTATAAAAGTCATTTACATCGTTTTAAAAGTAATAAAATAGATTTTCATGAAAAGAAACATTTGAGATAAATTAATGAGAAAATCACATTTTTTTGAGTAACTAATGTGATTACACATAAATATAAATAAGGGCTTTTAGTTCTCTTGCTGTATTCGGCCCACCAGCGGCCGAGCGGTAAAGACGCTGAACACTGGTAGTTCGGTCCGAGGTTCGAATCCCGCGAACGGGCTGGCTGCATGGGCGTTTTCGTGGTTTTCCCCATGTGTAACGTGTATACAAGCCAGTTCCCCTTAGAAAGTCCTCCACGAAGGCATCCCTCCCTTTAGTCAGATAGCCCTCGTGTGCTTTGCCATAATTGAATAACCCTAACCCTCTTGCTGTATTCAGTAAAATAACTTTAATGATATAGAGATTTGGAACTGTTGTGCTTTAGAACTGAACATTGTTTTTTCAGATAGAAAGCCAAGCATTTTCTGCTTTTCTTTCTTCTCCTCCACCTGTTTATAATTTTTTGTTTATGCAGAAATGAAATGAAATTGAAAGAAAGAATTGTGGTGGTTTTTGGCGTGCAACAATGTAGAAAAGCTATTCATATGAGTGAAAAGCAGAGCACCAATTTGAAAAATAGATCCAAAGATTTTTCGTTAGTTTTGACTTACATGCTTTTTCTCTGGAAAGAATAAATAAGTGAAATGGGACAGTGGGAGAAATTGCTATTCAGTAAGTATTTGAACTCGACAAAGCTCATAAGGATTATCTGCCGAAGGGGAGGGATGCTTTCATAAAGAATTTTCTAAAGGAAATTGGCTCGTATACACTCTTCAAGGAAGGAATATTAAAGTGTTAGCTTTTTTTAAGGATTCTACATAAAAATAATAATTTAGTTCTTCCGATATAATGGACAAAGGACCAACATACTGAGCTAAAACTAGCCCTAAATATATATTTGATTTAATTTTTTAGATGCGAATTGGATTATCAGTTACCTTTTACTTTTTCTAAGGATTATACATTCAGGTCCTCCGAGTCCACAAATCTGAAAAGATCTGTATTTCTAAAACTTGAATCAACAGTTTTTTTATTTTTTTTATTATTCAAATCCTGGCCTAAGATATTGCTGAACTTTTTTAACTCCAAATTCTGGGAGGATTACTATTTTATTGGCTAATTCAAAAATACATGTGATTGTTGCAGTTTCAGTGGTATCTGAATCACTGTTATTTACCTCATGACGGCCCTGTGTGCCACTCTGTTTCAGTATGGCATCCGACGAAATTTGACAGTAATTGGTGTGTTGATCTCTTTTCAAAATTCTCGAATTATCTCGACAATTCTGGACTTATAAGCCTATTACAAATAGCTCTTGGATGTTTCTAAGCTTCCATGGTATATAAACCTGGAGTCAAGGTAGGTGATACAGTGTGAAGGTGCTGTCTCCTCGTTCATGTTACAGTGCTTTCTTCGTCTTTCAATTTTGTTCTTGTAAGCTCACAAAACATTGGCAAGCAGAACCTGTATTAAGCAAGCCTTAAAATGGCCTTCGAGTTTGTATATTTTCCTGGTTGCATTATGGAGCAGATTTTTGAAAACCTATTCAACATCTTACGCAAGCTCTTACTGTGTTGGAATTTCAACACGGTGGAAACATCCCTGATCTAGAACCTACAATTCAGATACTGCAGCAGTTCAAGACTGGACTCGGGGAAACGCTCTCTTCTCTCCCTCGAACGTTTCAGGAACCTGCAGCGTTCAGATGGAGCATCCATGCAAGTTGAAGACCAGCGCTTAAAGCACTAAAAGAGGTCGCTTTTCCTCATTTTCTGATAGAACGCCCTGACTCAAGACTGATGATGACTTATCCGGTTTCAAAGCAGTTAAAAAGCATAAAAACAAAGGTAAACAATGAATTCAGCGCACTTCCCGTAAAGACGTCCTAGCCAGTCAAACTACTGATTCGACCACTACTGCTAACCCAATGACTGAGGCCGCGCATAACGAATCGGATATTTCACCTGAAAATGCTGAAGCCTCCCAGCACAAGCCAACAGAAACGACCGGTAGAAAGCCACAGGTACCTCTGCTTTTCATCAAAAGTCCCAGATTCCTGTGGAAAGATCTTGAAACAATTATGGCTAAAATGGTCTCTCCACCGATGGTGATCCAATGAAGACACTAGAGAAGGAATAAAACTACAAATCAGGCAGTCGTTCCTCTACAAAAAAGCGACGAAAGCCTTCCTTGAAGAAAGAATCAGATATAATTATTTTAAGCTAGAAGAAAATAAGAACTTGAAGGTTGTAATAAAAAATTTACGGTCCTATTTTCTATTGGAAGACATCTAAATGGGCCTGCAAGATAAAGGATACACCTTTATCAGTATGCATCAACTTAAATGATGTAAGAATGGAGATATTACTAATCTGCCTCTGTTCTTAGTCCACCCTACCAAAAACAGAGCGAAGCAAACAAATTTATGGTGAAGGATTTATTCTATGAATAAAAGTGAATGTAGAACAATACAAAAAATGTGCAGGACCCTTGGAGTGCTATTGTTGTCAAGGCTTCTACCATATACAAAGCTGCTGCATCACGAGCTGTGTTGTGGAGACAATCATGAGACTTTACCTGTCTGAAGGACAAATCTGAACCTCCCAAATGCACTAATTGCGAACAAACAGGACACACAGCCAATTTTCGCAGATGCGAAAAATTTCCAAAGCAAAAACACTGCTCCTAAATCTAAGAACTTCGCTGACCACTATGCAACCAACAAAACTTATTCTCAAGCCTTATCTGGTTGTTTATCACCCAAGGACATTTCAGAAACCAGAAATAGGTTTGCCTGATTTACGCATGTTTGTATCCCTGATCAAGGAATCAGATATCCCTCTTCTAATGAAACAAATCTGTGCTGGAGTGAACGGCAAATCCCAGAGTACTTCTCTCACCACAATTAACCATGAATAATCACATGAGAAACTGAAATATATAATAATATTTGAAGATTACCCTAAATATATGCAACTAAACTTACAGACAATTAGAAGGAAATTTTCAGATGAGACAGTGACAGAGTAAAGTAATAGAGATGACATTTTATATTCTAAGGATGCAGCTGCGAAGTCCTCCGCAAATGTTAGCTGAGGTTTGCAGTACAAGTTATGAAAATCATTCTGAAAGTGCTTTACTATCTGAACAAGATACGTAATATATTTTCATAAATGCAAAAATTCTACATCATTGCTAACGAAACTAGTTCCACGCAATCTTTGCATTTGGGCTTAACGAGTGAGGGTACTGCAGAAATCATTGTGTGATTATGAATTAAAGTCCTAAGCAAGAAAATGAAGAAAATATTTCAGAAATATGAAAGTAATTTTAAAGTACAGCATACATAAAATAAAACATGATGCTCAGAGGAATAAGTTCATTGCAATTTTTTTATTGGAATAGCTGTCAACTTTTGAGAAAAAGGAAAATGTTAAATTGATATAGTATTAAGATATTGTGTGATTTGGCACAGCCAGTCTCCTAAATGTTATCGCCTAGTATGCAAACTTAAATTATTTTCTCTTTTCATGTTATCTACTCTAAGAGCATATGTTGGTTATTCTTGTGGAGATGTGTGACAATTTTAATACAGCAATATTTATTTCAAGAAAACAGAACATTAAATCCTGTAAAAAAAAGTCAGCTGATTGATTTTAGATGAAATGTCGATCAAACCATCTTTAGAATATATTAGATCTGTTGACAAGATTGTTGTCACTGTTAACATGAGCAGACTTGAAAAATAGCTAGGTACAGAAGATAAACTTGCAAATAAAGTTTTATTAAGTATTATTATTTACCTGCAAATTAAATTTTGCTTTTATAGGCTTATTTACATATTATAAGTTACCAGTAAGGTGTTTCTTCACTAAAGAATTAAAAGGGGCTGAATTTACTTTGAATGTTATGAAAAATCTGGAAGGTTTAGATTTTAAAGTTATTCACTTGGTGGCAGCAGCAAAATTAATTTATGTTAATTCAATATGTTATCTAATGGTCTTGTAAAACCTCAAATAACTCACTCTTTCAATGCAGAAAGGCCATTGTCATATAATAAAAAATATCCAAGCTTTATTTTTGTCTAGAAAATTCAAGATTTGTGAAAATATTCTCTACTAAATATGTCAGAAACTTTTATGAATTACAAAGTAAAGATGTAATTAAAATTGTTAGAAACCTATCTAGAAAGCATGTTTACCCAGGTACTATTAAAGAAAATGAATGTTTGTTGTGCATTTGAGCTCCTTTCATCTGAAATGACAGCTAGACTTTGTGTTTTGCAAAAATATGCCCCTCAGTTTGGTATTGAAGGATTTTCAGATGCTGTACCTATAATCGAATTTATGTAGAGAATGTATAAATGGTTCACTCTTCACAATATTCAAAATGGACAGTATTATATACTTTCTTAGAGAGAAGATTGTAAACCATATTTTTCCATAGCATTTGACGGCTTTGTGTGGCTTAAGACTATATTTTTACTTTTTTTTTTTTTAGAAAACTGGAAAATGTCCAATTCAGAACCAACAAAATTTTTCAGTATGGAAACTTAAATGCCTTTAACATATTTGACCTTGGCAACTGTTCAATGTGTTAGGGACTTGCTTTGAAAATGGTTTTCAATATATATTAACAAAAAAATTTCAAGTTATTTTACTGAATCATTTTTCAGCAGCTTGAGACAATTAAATGGA
This sequence comes from Stegodyphus mimosarum, assembly GCA_000611955.2. Classification (NCBI taxonomy): domain Eukaryota; kingdom Metazoa; phylum Arthropoda; class Arachnida; order Araneae; family Eresidae; genus Stegodyphus; species Stegodyphus mimosarum. Next base: position 68,939 of record KK122537.1, read on the forward strand.
TCAAATGATCAAACAGCAGCAGTTAACGTGATTCATAATTTAAAAAACAATTCTGGTAACCGATATCTTTTCTGCATCTGAATATGCGAATGTGGATTCTGATAAACTGTGTCCACTAAATCATCAAAAGAATCTCTAACTAGGTAGGAACATTTTGGAAAATCCTGTTATTGGAAGTAATGTCAGAAAACTGGAGGAGATTTAGGTATGTAGAATATTTAATATGTATAATATAAGTGTAGTTTAAATAAAATTAATTCGACAGATCAATTCTAAAAATGTGAGTTTTAAATACTGTCATGGAAATGAAGAATTCATAACATGTAAAAAGTTATTTTCATATTGTTGTAAATATTATAATTTACTTTCCTTAAGAAGTTTAAATGAAGCTTTAATCAACTAAAAATGTTGCATTGTAAGAACAATTAATAAATTTTTAAACAAAGAATGGCTGTTGCCATTCCATGCAATATAAGTATGTGCCAATGATAATAATATTATATTACCCCTCCCAAAGTTTATTAATAAGTTACATAGTCTGTCAGATAAGAAGGCTGACGTCTCTGCCTTTTTCGACGCAAGGATTCACTCTCCTGCAAGTTATCATTTGAAGTCTTTTCAAAATCCTCATGTCTGCTAGGGCACGTTAAATCACTGCCTTGAGGATTCTTTTCTGTTGATTTTCTTACAGTTTTCGATACGGGTTCAGGAGCTTCAGTGGCCAATCTTCATTCTGTTGAGTAAAAGAATCAGAAAGTTTTGGGTTTTCATCCAACCCGATATCATGGGTATGTATAGGAATATCTCCTCTGGGTGCTAAATATCGTATTGAAACATTGGTTTCACAACCATCTGGAAGTTTGACGCAAGTGTAATCTGGGTAGCCTCAATGAGCTTCACTTCTGCACAATGGGTTCATATTTATTAGCTCGTGTATGGTTCTTCGTTAATACTCTTCTAGGTTGTGTTAACCACATATGTAGACAACATCCATTATATGATCTTCTAGCATGGATGAACATACGTTCATGTGATGTGGCCATTTGTTGCTGTACATAAAAGTGAGCGGATTGAATGCAAAACAGGTTGCAGAACATCTTCCCAACGTTCGATAGCCATGTTTTTTTTATTTTAGTGCGAGCTGGATGGTTTTCCATATGATTCCATTATACATCTCTACTTGGCCATTTCCTTGAGGATTATATGCAGTTGTGTGACTTGTTGCTATACCAAGTGAAGTTAAGAAGCATTTTAATTCACGAGACATAAATGAAGATCCTCTATCAGAATGTATGTAGGCTGGCATCCCAAAAATTCAGAAGATATTATGCAGATGAGCAATAACAGTGGCAGATGACATATCAGGGCAAGGTATTGCAAAAGGAAACCTTGAAAACTCGTCCGCAATAGCAAGAAGGAAACGGTTCCTGGAAGACGTAGGCAAAGGACCTTTGAAATCTACATTTAGTCGTTCAAAGGGTGCAGTTGCTTTAAATAAGTGTCCTTCAGATCTATAGAAACAAGGTTTTACTTCACTGCAGCATACACATGAATTAACAGTTCTAATTTCTTCTAATGAAAAAGGGAAATTTTTAGATCTCATCCAGTGATACATTCGAGTTATTCCTGGATGACGAAGTTCATCATGTAGTGCCTTTAAATCTATTTGTGGTTTTAAAGCTGCATTTATTCTTGATAAATTGTCGGCAGTTTCGTTTTTATTTTCAGGGCGATATATAATATCCAATTTGAAACAAGCAAGTTCTAACCGCCGACTCATAATTTTCTCATTTTAAATTTTACTGGAGTGCTGTTGATCAAACATGAATGCCACGGATCTTTGATCAGTAAAAACTTTGAAGTGCCTTCCAATTAAATAGTGTCTCCAGTTTCGTAAAGATTCAACAATAGCACATGCTTCTTTTTCAATAGAAGAGTGTTTTTGTTTTGAACAGTTTAGTGTTCTAGAGAAAAAAGCTATAGGATGACCAGCTTGACTCAGGGTTGCTCCTACTGCAAATTCAGAATCGTCAGTTTCAACCCTGAATGGTATATTATCCTCAACTGCAGCTAAAGAAGCTTTGGCCACATCTCTCTTAAGGGAACTGAAGGCTTTCTCGGCATCTTTACTAAGGGGAAAAGGTCCTTTAGTCAAAAGAGGGCGAATCTTTTCAAAAAAATTGGGAATCCAACGGCAGTAATGAGCACACATTCCGAGTGCTCGCTATAGAGATCCTGCATCTTTATTAATCGGTAAATCCATTAGCGGTTTCAGTCTATCAGGATCAGGTTTTATTATTATTAGCTATAGAGTAGCCCAACAATTTTACAGATTTCGTGGAAAATGTGCATTTTTCCTCATTCAGGGTTAGGTTATACTTCTTAGCAGCAGCCATAAATCTCTCCAAGTTATTATTATATTCAGCTTCATTTTTGCCACATATAGTTACATCATCAAGATAGGTTCCTGGTAATTTTTCATTTGAAATTATTTCATCAATTGTTCTTCGGAAAGAAGCAACTCCATTTGTTACACCAACTGTTACACGTAGAAATTGATATAGTTTACCATCACCTTCAAACGCTCTACAGTGTTTTTCTGATTCTTTGATAGGAACTTGATGATAAGCACTTCGGAGATCAATTGTACTAAATATTTTATATTTTGATACTTGTAAAATCAACTCTTCAATTTTGGGAAGAGGATAAACATTAAGCATAGTAAATTTGTTTATAGTCTGCGAATAATCTATAATCATTCTGGGTCTCTGATGTTCTTTCACAACAAAGGCTTGTGCACGCCAAGGAGAATTACTTGGTTCAATTACACTGTCTTTTAATTTACATACTTCTGTAGCTATTAATGTTTTATCTTCTTCAGTTTGGCATCTTGACTTTGCAACAATAAGTCTACAATCAGGCGTTAAATTAAAGAACAATAACACGGGCTACAAGAACAGTTGCTAATGAATCACCTTTAAATTCTATCTCAACAGATGAATGATATTTTAATAAATCACTCCCGATAACAAAGCCTGCACAGAGGTTTTTCATAATTAATACTTCTACATTAGTGTAAACATGGGTTTGCAATTTGATATTAACTAAAGAACAGCCTGTAATATCTGAGCTTATAGAAGAGTTAGCCATGGTTATTCTACCAAAATATGGTTTTACTTGAATTCGATATCTTTTTACAAAACACTAATTTATAAAACTTAGTAAACTACCGGTATCAATTAGGGCATTCAGCTGAACTCCATTTACTAGGACTTTAGTTATTGACCTTTCAAGACAGTGTGGAAGCACTGAAGCTGATGCTAGTGTATAAACTGCCGCTGTGGAATTAGTAGTACTGTGCACAAGTTTGGATTTGCATACCTTTTGGTAATGGCCCTTTTTACCACATCCTCGACATATTGCATCCTTAGCTGGGCAAACACTACATAAATGAAGGTCTCTTCCAGAAAAGAAATATTTTCTAGATCGAATAGGAGCAACTACTACCAACTGTTCACTATCGTCATTTTTGTTCTCACACTGTTCAACAGCAGCTACCGGTGCTGAGGAAGATGTTAAATATGAGGCAGAATGATATTCACTAAGTTCTAATGCTCTAGCTTGATCGTAAGCTTTTTCTAACGAAATACTGCCATTTTTTAATAACCGTTCTCGAATGCGTAGATTCTTCGAACCTCGGATGAATGCATCTCTAATATACTCATTTTTATATTCTTCTGCAGTAACAGACTTAAATTCACAATCCTTGCTCAACTAATTTAATATTTGCAAGTATTCATTTAGAGACTCACCCGCTTGTTGATATCTAGATACTATATAGTGCCGGGCAAATATTTCATTTCGTTTAGTAATGTACAACGAATGAAGAACATTAACGGCATTATCATAAAATTGTGAATCATTAATATATTGATAAACACTTGCAGATACGAAATTACATAACAGCTATAGTTTTCTTTCTTCAGTTGGCTCCTTCATTTGTGTAAGAAAATTTGAAAATGTTCTTTTCCAGTGTTTCCATTTAAATTCTGCTCCAACACATGCAGGGTCAACATCAAAACTTTTTGGTTTCAAAAGGGTTTCTTCCATTTTGCATAAAAATAGAGTATAAATTTATTTTTAGTTGATTAAATTGTTGTAAATATAATTTACCTTCCTTAAGAAGCTTACATGAAGCTTTAATAACTAAAAATGGTACACTATAAGAACAATTAATAAATTTTTAAACAAAGAATGACTGTTGCCATTCCATGTAATATAACTACGTTCCAATAATAATAATATTATACCACACATATATTAATATTTATTGTTAAAGTATGAGTCATTTTTTTCTAAACTGGTAATTATTAAAATCTAACCTCGCTGGGCAATTAATATATAGCTGAAGATTAAAATTACAAGATGGTTCAAATATCACCAAAACATTTTTCTCCAAAAAACCTTTATTGTTAATGAAAGAGTTGATTGATTGGAACAGGTATCGCGCGAAGTTTCCGGCTGGATAAAATACGGCCGCATGGGCACATAATGCAGAGCTGTCATGAGCGTGGCATCCCAAAGGAGGCGTATCAGGGGGTGACATAGACATGCAAGTGGTAACCAAGGAGATCAATAGAGATGCCTAACATGACGGTGCAGGGAGATAAGTATAAAATAAACCAAAACATAATGATCACATAAAATACCTAAGGAGATAAATAAGTGACTATGATAAAAGTACATATAACAGGGTTGCCACTGAAACAGGAGAATAAAATTCCCTGACTTTCCAGGTAGGTTTTAAGAAAAATTCCAGTCTATATGCATAGTGCACGTTGGCTGTGCTGAGAGGTAAATTAATTATGGTACTACTTGAAAACACAACAATTTACCAATCACACAAGATTACATGTATTATATATAATCCCCAGCATAACATAATAATAAGCATTACTATTATAACTATAATAGGAGTTGTTTTCTCCACTGAAGATTGAGATTAGAATCCGCACAATCTGGATTAAAAAATGTCTTTTTTTTTGCAGCTAAACGAAAAAAAGAAATCTTTTTAATGATATAAATCAATTCAGGTATTTTATATTTATTTGCAGCATACATAAGCAAAAACGTATGTGCATTAAATTTCGTGATAGTATGTCATCATACTGCTAGAATTAGTTTCAACATTATGCCAGAGAAAATTGCCTAAATTTGAAAGCATTATTAACTAATAATAAATGAATTTAGAGGAAAGAAGCAACATTAAATGATACGAATAACATTAAAATAAAGTTAATTATTTAAACGTTGAATTACAATAATCAACGATTTTTTGGTGAATATAGTTATATTAAATGGTTAGCCTGGATGATTGATTACTATTTTTTTTATTTTACTGCAAAATGACAAATACTGCATTTATTAAAAAGAGAAAAAAAAAGGTTTAAAAGATTTCGCGATAAAATCCTAGTATATGCTACAGCCTTGGCACGATTTTGAAAGCTGTCGCCAACACCAAAATGACCAGTTTACTGCTCAACATAATGGTGCTAAATCCTGTGTGTACGGTTGCTAGGATTAAATCGACTTCTTTTCATACAAGAATGTGAAGGTATTTTCTTTCGTTCAACATACACTGCACATGTGCATGCAAGTCTCTTGATTCTTGAGGTTACTGGAAACTTGCTTTGCCTTTCTGAGAGACAATCTGATTGGAGCTGTGAAAATTGGCTCTAGGCCAGCTGCCTGAATAATACTCATGTGAAACATGATTCGTCAAGAAAGTAATCGCTTCCAACGTTGGAGCAAAACTTGCTTTTTTGAGGATCACCGTATGGAATTCCCTGACATTTTTGGGTCAATTTCGAATTCCCTGACTTTTTCCGGTTTTCCACGTAGTGTGGCTGCCCTGATGTAAATAGTAGTGAAGCATTAGTAGTGCAATACAAGAAATAAATACTTAAAATATCTAATAATGTAAACGTAACGTATGCTAGTAACATCAGGAATAGTAATGTCAGGTGGGGAACTTATAGTGTCGGGTGAGGTGAGGCACGAGATAACGAAAATTTTTATCTTCATGTAGAAGATAGTTTGAAACTTAGAGGTTGCTTAGATAATTAGTTTAGAGCCTTAGTAAAGAAATTGTTGTTCATTCGGCTTAAATAATCTGCCACTCTTTCAATCTTTAGATATTTATGTAACGTATCATTACTGACATATCAGTAATTACTGAATTATTTATTCTGAGTAAACTAAAGTTTAGCAATTTCTTTATGAGAGGATATTACCCCGGCCGGCAATGCGTATGAGAATATCGGTCTGATCATAGCCATGTATATACAAATTTTTTTGTGCAGGTTTATCTTCAAAGAGTTTCCAACGAACGCTATCAGACTATTAACAGCAGTTACAGCCCTTCTCATAGCATTCTTAATATGATCTGACCACGTCAGCTTATCATTATAGACAATACCAAGGTACGTTGCTTTCTTCACGAGGGGAACGTTTACTTAATTGGAGCATTTCTGCGGGTTCTTCGGATAATTAATATTTGTGATTTCTGGCGTGTTGATATCAATTCTCCAATGAGAGCACCATTCTTCTAACTCAAGCAGGTATTTCTGAAGCTTATGAACTGCATGATTTGGGTTGCTCGGCTTGACAGCTAGTGCCGTGTCATCGCCATAGCAACCTAGAAAGTACTTTTAATCAAGATCATTTTTAGGCAAGCCAGTAACATAGTACAGGTAGAGAACAGGTTCTAGAATTGAACCCTGAGAAACACCAGCACGCAGCTTCTTGTTCGAACTGTCACTTCAAAAGAGACGTAGAATTCAAATGTCAAATTTTAATAAATGAGTGCACAAGTAGAATCAGTTCTCTAGAGAAGTTTAACTTGAAGATTAGCCTACTATGCCAGACACAGTCAAAAGCTTTCGCGAAGTCTAGCATGAGTAAGGCAACATATAACTTATTATGGAAAGCACTTCCAATAAACTCAGACAAGTGCAGAAGTTGCTTTGTCGTAGCCAAATTCTTCTGAAATCCGAACTGTTCTATAGGGAGTCTGTTGAAAAAGGATGCATTCTGGACATTTAACCTTTTCAAATATTTTTCCCATACCAGAGAGGAGGATGATGGGCCTATATCCTTCAGGTTTCGTAAGATCCTTCCCAGGTTTTGGTAACACTATCATCTTGGCTTTCTTCCAGATTGACGGAAAATAAGTATTAGCAAGCATTTAAAATGCTAACATATTTAGAGATAATGTTCATAGGGCAGTATATTATAGCCAGGTTACTGATGTCATCATGCCCGGGGGCTTTCTGATTTTTCAGTCTCTTAATATATCCACAAACTTCGTTGGGTGATGTAAACTCAGTTTTATTTTTAACTGAGGGGGCTTAAGAGCCATTTAGAAACAAAGCTATGCACATATTCCATAAAGTTATAATCACGAGGTTCTTCATTTCGCTTGAACTGATTTTCAAGATGGTCTGCAAGTACCATGGTCTTGTCCTTTATTTGCAAAAGTAGTTCTATGCTCGGTAAAAACTGGTCTATTTACAGTGTATTTTTTTGCTTTAGTCTTTTGACAAAAGTCCAGAAGGATTCGTTTGACTCATTAACGTTAATGATTTTCTCCTCCCATTTTTCTTGCCTAAATCAACTAATATTGTTTTTAATTTTCTGTTAAGTTTTTTCAGCTTCTTAACACTCAGGTCCCATGTTAAGCTTCACCTACATTCTCTTGTACCAAATTACTTTAAAATTACAGCTATCAGGATCACAAACTAAATAAAGATGTAAAATAGATGATATAAACGCAGTTGAATCACTGGTTTCAGATCCATGGAACACTTTTTTGTAAGAACAATATCCCGAAGAGCCATCAAATTCCCACGTTATGACTGAAGAAATATTTCCTATTATTTTGACTAAATGAAGTAAAAACTCTTTCCTGAACAAAAATAAACATTCAGCAGCATGATGAAAAAATGAAACGACCTATTTCTGTGATAAATATTTATTATCATCATATGGTCAAAAGTGCCTGATTTGATGCATAAACTACAATTAAAAGATTTTTCTTTTCTTTGTTCTCACTCTTTACGATGAACATTTCAAAATGTCAAATTTTAATCACAATAATTCGAATGCTTTATTAAGGTGTACAAAATGGTAAATACATATTCAAATACACATCTTGTGCGTGATCTATCAATGAGAAATAGTAAAATTAGTCAAATTAATTACCATAATCAAATTAATTAGTCAAATTTATTATTTAAGAATTTTATACATTCTTAGACAAAAAAAAAGCACCAAGGAGTTATCCGAATGGGGCGAAAATACCACCACGGTCTTCCTCTCCTTGAGCGCTGTCACCAGAGTACAAAATTTTTGTCTCTAGGCCAAAATCGACCCGAGTTTCGTAGAGTTGAAAATTGTCATAAAGCTAAGTCTATGCGAGGAGTTCTGAAATAGTGTAAACGGCAAAGTATTTGCAAATGAAGATAGATCGATGAAAGTGCGGCCATCGACAGACCCCCCCCCCAGGGACACACTTGTAGTAGAAGCGGTCTGCATGTATCTCAATTAGAACCGCCGTTACGCACACATGACGTTTCCAATGCTAAGTCTATGTAATTGGGGAGCTTTAACATAGGCTCAATGGGAAAAATTTCAACATCTTATAACCCGGGCTGTTGTGGTACGATTTAGATGCGGTTTGATTTTTTAGGAATAAAAAATGTTTTGCGATTTTTAAATGAAAAAAATTTGGTGGTCAGCATGGGGGGTCCCCTGAGGTCCCCCACCCCAAAAAACGAAAAACTCAGGTCCTAAGGATCTGCCGATTCGAGTTTCACCAAAATTTATGTGCATGGAGAGTGGGCCAAGAACTCTCGAACCGCGCAAGAAGCAAGTATCTAGGTCGGCGGCCAGGGGGTCCGTGGCAGGGGTCCAAAAATCTGGGTAAAAATATTTCACCCAATTAAAAAATAAAATACAACCACGGTCTTCCTCTCCTCGAGCGCTATCGCCAGAGTATAAAATTTTTGTCTCTAGGCCAAAATCAACCGGAGTTACGTAGAGTTGAAAATTGCCATAATGCTAAGTCTATGGGAGGGGCTCTGAAATAGTGTAGAAGGGGAAAAGTTTTGCTAATGAAGATAGGGCGATGAAAGTGCAGCCATCGACAGACCCCCCAGGGACACGCTTGCAGTAGAAGTGGTTTGCATGTATCTCAATTAGAACCGCCGTTACGCACACATGACATTTCCAATGCAAAGTCTATGTAATGGTGTAGCTTTAACGTAGGCTCAATGGAAAAAATTTCGACCCCTTATAACCCGGTCTGTTGTGGTCCGATTTCTATGCAGTTTGGTTTTTTATGAAGCAAAACGTTTTTGCGGTCTTTCCATGAAAAAAATTTGGGAGTCACCATGGGGGTCCCCTTAACCCCCCTAACAAAAAAAAAAAACTCAGATCCTAAGGATCTGCCGATTCGATTTTCACCAAAATTTATAGGCGTAGACAGAGGCCCAAGAGTCGAACCGCGCAAGAAGCAAGTCTCTAGGTCGAACAGGGGGTCCGTGGAAGGGTTCAAAAATGGGTTCAATATTTCACCCAATTAAAAAATAAATACCAGCACGTTCTTCCACTCTTCCAGCGCTATGACCAGAGTATAAAATTTTTGTCTCTAGGCCAAAATTGACCAGAGTTAAGTAGAGGTCAAAATTGCCATAAAGCTAAGTCTATGGGATGAGCTGTGAAATAGTGTAAAAGGGGAAATTTTTTCTAATGAAGATACAGCGATGAAAGTGCAGCCATCGACAGACCCCTTCCCCGGTGACACTCTTGCAGTAGAAGCGGTTTGCATGTATCTCAATTAGAACCGCCGTTACGCGCACCTGACTTTTCCAATGCAAAGTCTACGTAATGAGGAAGCTTTAACATAGGCTCAATGGGGAAAATTTCGACATCTTATAACCCGGGCTGGTGTGGCCCGATTTAGATGCGGTTTGGCTTTTTATGAATCAAAAATGTTTTGCGATTTTACCATGAAAAAATTTGTGGTTCACCTGCGGCTCCCCACGCCAAAAAAACCGAAAACTTAGATCCTAAGGACCTGAAAATTTGATTTTCACCGAAACTTATATGCATAGACAGTGGCCCAAGAGCTCTCGAACCGCGCAAGAAGCAAGTCTTTAAGTTGAACAGGGGGTTCGTCGCAGGGGTCCAAATATGAGGTTCAAAAAATATTTCACCCAATAAAAAAATAAATACCACCACGGTCTTCCTCTCCTCGAGCGCTATCACCAGGGTATAAAATTTTTGTCTCTAGGCCAAAATCGACCCGAGTTACATAGAGTTGAAAATTGTTATAATTCTAATTCTATCCGAGGTGTTCTGAAATAGTGTAAACGGAAAAATTTTTGCTACTGAAGATAGAGCGATGAAAGTGCGGCCATCGACAGACCCCCCAGTGACACGCTTGCAGTAGAAGTGGTTTGCATGTATTTCAATTAGAACCGCCGTTACGCTCACATGACTTTTCCAAAGCTAAATCTACGTAATGGGGGAGATTTAACATAGCCTCAATGGGAAACATTTTGACCCCATATAACCCGAGCTGTGGTGGTCCGATTTGGATGCGGCTTGGTTTTTTATGAATCAAAAATTTTTTCGATTTTTTCATGAAAAAAATTTGGGAGTCACCATGTGGGGTCCCTCTGAAGTCCCCCACCCCCAAAAACCGAAAACTCAGGACCTAAGGATCTGCTGATTCTATTTTCAACAAAATTTATATGCATAGACAGCGGCCCAAGAGCTCTCTAACGACGCAAGAAAGGAATCTCTAGGTCGACCAGAGGGTCCGTGGCAGGGTTGCAAAAATGGGGGTCAAAGAAATTTTTCACCCAATTAAAATATATATACCACCACGGTCTTCTTCTCCTCGAATGCTATCAGCAGAGTAAAAAATTTTTGTCTCTAGGCCAAAATCGACCTGAGTTACGTAGAGTTGAAAATTGCCATATTGCTAAGTCCAAGGAACGAGTTCTGAAATAGTGTAAAAGGGGAAAATTTTTGCTAATGAAGATAGAGCGATGAAAGTGCGGCCATCGACAGACCTTCCAGGGACACGCTTGCAGTAGAAGCGGTTTGCATGTATCTCAATTAGAACCGCCGTTACGTACACATGACTTTTCCAATGCTAAGTCCACGTAATGGGCGAGCTTCAACATAGGCTCAATGGGAAAAATTTCAACCCCTTATAACCCGGGCTGTTGTGGTCCGATTTAGATGCAGTTTGATTTTTTACAAATCAAAAAGTTTTTGATTTTTCCATGAAAAAATTTGGGGGTCGCCATGGGTAGTCCCCTGCGGCCACTTACCCCAAAAAACCGAAAACTCCGATCCTAAGGATGTGTCGATTCGATTTTCAACAAAATTTATATGCATAGACAGTGGCCCAAGAGCTCTCGAACCGCGGAAGAAGCAAGTCTCTAGTTCGATCAGGGGGTCCGTGGCAGGGGTCCAAAACATATTTCAACCAATTAAAAAATAAATACCACCACGGTCTTCGATGAAAGTGCGGCCATCGACAGACCCCCCAGAGACACGCTTGCAGTAGAAGCGGTTTGCATGTATCTCAATTAGAACCGCCGTTACGCACACATGACTTTTCCAATGGTTTGTCTATGTAATGGGGAGCTTTAACATAGGCTCAATGGGAAAAAATACGAACCCTTATAACCCGGGCTGTTCTGGTCCGATTTAGATGCGGTTTGGTTTTTTAGAAATAAAAAAGTTTTGGGGATTTTTTCATGAAAAAAATTTGGGGGTCGCCATGGGGGTCCCCTGAGGATCCTCACCCCAAAAAACCGAAAGTTCTGATCCTAAGGATGTGCCGATTCGATTTTCAACAAAATTTATATGCATAGACAGTGGCCCAAGGGCTCTCGAACCGCGGAAGAAGCAAGTCTCTAGTTCGACCAGGGGGTCCTTGGCAGGGGTCCAAAACATATTTCAACCAATTAAAAAATAAATACCACCACGGTCTTCCTCTTCTGGAGCGCTATCACCAGAGTATAAAATTTTTGTCTCTAGGCCAAAATCGACCCGAGTTACGTAGAGTTGAAAATTGCCATAATGCTAAGTCTGCGGGAGGGGTTCTGAAATAGAGTAAAAGGGGAAAATTTTTGATAATGAAGATAGAGCGATGAAAGTGCGGCCATCAACAGACCCGCCCCCCCCCCCAGGGACACGCTGTATGCATATCAATTTGTGTCCAATTTGCTTTATATTTTCTCGGTGCGTCATTTTTTTTTCTAAACGTGTATATAAATAAATCAGATCAAACATTGTCTTATGAAAACTATAACTTAAAGAGTTCTCATGGAGGTATAATCTCACCTCATTGAGTGTGCTAAAATAACACATTTATATTTTGGGAATTACAGCTTTCCAAATTTACTTGATTCGGAAATTGAATTTTTTTGAGTTTTTAATCTTTGAGATCTTTTAATACATACTCTTAAAGTATTTACTGGAAACAAAAATTTTATGCTAATGAAGTCATAAAATGTGTTTTCATATGAAAGTACTTACAGCCTGCATCCAGAATAGTAAAACTGTGTTAATTACAATGAAGGATATATATGTATAATGGTGGTGTGGTATGGTGTTAGTACAGTTATAGCATATAACCAAAAAGGTTATATGCGCCAAACACACTGTAAGTTACACTGGGATAGTTTTCATACCAACAAAAGTTAATATGAACAGAAATTTAAAACAACAAATAGCTAAGTTATAAAATCCAAATGAAAGTAATAAAATGATGAACACTAAGATGAATAAGAATTAAAAACTCAGCAAATAATATGCATGAACAATGAAACATATTGAAAATACATTTTAATAAAAGTGAAATCAAATTAAGTAATAAAAACCTGTTTCTTTTAGGTACTGAAATAAATTATTATTGGCCTCTTTCCCAATTAAATCGTCAAGGGGCCAGTCACACTCATTAAAATACTTTAGTCTAAGTCTATTAAAATTTGAACACTGTTAATAAATGACATACAGACAGAATGCTATCATAGTAGGGAAAAACTGGCTCACTATCCGCTTTGAGAAAACGTGTATGATGAAACTATTATATAAATGGATATAAATTCTATATTATAGCACATCAAAAACATATAATTAAAGAACTTAAGAAGTAATAAAAGAAAGTATTTTAGTTTTATTAAATTAATTAAGTCAATTTTAGTTTTGAAAACCAATTTTTTTTACAAAGGCGCAAACGTGAATTAGATATCTTAATTCCACTGACAGATTCATATAATTCAAAATGATAAAAAATTAGCTTTATTCGGAGAAATTCCTTTTTAATACATGGACACCCTGTCTCCCCCCTCTTTCCAAATTCAGAGCTAACTATGCTTCTGTACCTCAAAATGTGTCTTTCAAAGCTATCATATATTCTTGAACTAGCAAATTCATTGTTCAGTTATTAATGCATCATTTAAAAGTGTAATCAGATGGAATGGTTTGCATACTGTTGAGGGGGAAAGGCCTGCTTATGGATTGCAGTTAATCTGATTCACAGTGGAGATCATATATTAGCAACAAACAGCGATCTAGTACATATTTATATATATGCCACCTTTTTAGAATACATCAATATATTAAAATTTGTGTAAATATGACAGCTACATTTTTTCTACTTTCAGCACTCTTTTAAGAATATAAGATCTATACAATACAAAGAAAAAACATTTGTTTAAAATGTTTCCAGTACACACATTACTTCAGTATTTTCTTAAAAAATATTTATTTAATAAACTATTACATTAAAACAGTTCTTTGAGAATATTACATTTCTCCTGAAAAAAATATGTATTGAAAATATTTTTCAATGTTTCAACTAAAATCATCATAGTGAAAGTCCAAATCCAAGACGAAAAGCAATTTCTACTATATCTTGCTGTACTGAGTCATGGTAACAAACATATACTTCTCGAGGTTCAGGATTAAAGAACAATCTTCTGAAAGCAGAAGAAGTACAGAAATTAATATAGGCATAAATAAATCTCATTTATAGGTACAAGAGATGCGATTTTAAATATACACTGGAATGAAAAATTAAAAGATAATAAGAGAAAAAATGAAAACCAAGTTTTTTTCACAAAATTTGCTAAGACAGTTTAAAAGCTTTTATGCGATCGGACCTAAAGCAGTGACACTACACTGCTAGAGATGGTCAGCCTTGGGTGGCACATTTTTACATTTTCCTCATATATGGCTATATTACTTGTTATGAATTTGGTTTCGTTTAATTGATTATGGAAAGCACATTTGCTATTTACCTAAGGGAACGGATGCCTTCGTAGAGGACTTTATAAACGTAAACTGGCTCATACATATTATATATGGTGAAAACACCAAAACGGCCATGCAGCCAGAATGTTCGCCAGAACTGAACTCGGGTCAGAACAACCAGTATTCAGCGATTTTAGTGCTGGTAGGCTCCAAATTTGTTTCTGTTATGATTTGGTGCCAAGGTTGCTACAGGGTTGCCTCTCAAACAGGAGAATGAGCTTTCCTGACTTTTCCAGGTTTTCCAGGTGTATTTTAAGAAAATTCCAGTCTATCCGTGTAATGCACTTTGGCTGTGCTAAGAGGTAAACTAATTATGGTACCTCTTGAAAACACAAAAATTTGCCAATTAGATATGACTTATATATTATCCTCAAAGATTACGGTTATAACTATAATAGGAGCTGCTTTCTTCACTGAAGAATTGAGATCAGAATCTGTTCAATGTGGATAAAAAATGTCTTTTTTTTTGGCTGACATTTTGCACCTAAACGGAAGAAAGAAATATATTTAATGATATTTTTAAATAAATTTAGGTATTTTATATTTATTTAGCTGAATACATAAGCAAAAAATATGTGCATTGAATTTGTTATGTCATCACACTGCTAGAATTAGTTTCAGGATTATGCCAGAGAATTTTCTGAAATTTGAAAGTATTATTTACTAATAATAAATAAATTTAAGGGGAAGAAGCAACATTAAATGATATGAATAATATTAAAATGATTAAAAAACTGAATTACAATAATCAACGATATTCTGGCGAGTATAGTTATATTAAATGGTTAGCTTAGATGACTGATTACTATTTTTTTATTTTACTGCAAAATGACAAATAAGGCATTTCTTAAAAAGTATTTAAAAGATTTTGCGGTAAAATCCTACTATACGCTACGGTCTTGGCACGATTTTGAAAATTGCCGCCAACACCAAAATGGCCTGTTTGCTGCTCATCATAATGTCGCCAAATCCCGTGTGCGCTGTACACGGAGTCTATTCTAACCTCCATGATACCGCTATACTAGGATTAAACCGATTTTGTTTGATGACAAGAATACGTATTTTCGTCATTCAACATGCCCTGCACATGCGCATGCGATTATTTCGATTCTCGAGGTTACTGGGAACCAAAGTTCCCGGAAACTTGCTTTGCCTTTCTAAAAGACAATCTGTTTGGAGCTGCGAGCATTGGCTCTATGCTAGCTGCCCGAGTGACGCTAAGGCGCGCCAAGAAACTGATTGGCTTCCAACATTGGCGCACAACTCGCTTTTTTGGGGATGAAATTCCTTAACTTTTCCAGATTTAGACTAAAATATTTGAATTTTCTGACTTTTCCTGACTTTTTTGGTCAATTTTCCAATTCCCTGACTTTTTTCGGGTTTTCCAGGTAGCGTGGCAACCCTGTTGCTAGCATAAGTTCAGCTTTTGCCTCAAGCAAGGATATCTTACTTTTATTCAGCAAAGAAACTTGTAATCTTGAAGGATTTGATCTTTTGTATTAATTACGATTGTATTACTTAGTCAAAAAGACAATATTGAGTACAAATTTTGGGGCATTCGCGAAAAAAATATTATGAGCTAATGAACATATGACACAAAGATTAAACTGAATAATCTTTTGAACTATAGCGTATGGGTGACCTTTAAATATTTCACATGGATGAGGTATTTATGTTAACCAATGAGTTAGATGTAATACAGTACAAAGTCCGTAATCCGGAGGACCATAATCCGGACCTCAAAGCCACAAAATTTTTTTTGTATGCTTTACGCATGCGCATTTGATTTTTTTCCTTCCATAATAAAACAGGTGGAGATTTTCGAAAACGGACAAGATTGCAATCTTGTTTTCTTCTCTTCCCCTAAGATATGCAGTAGCAGATGCAGTTTCTCCAAACGCATTGTATCAGTTTACTGCAGACAGCTTGTCCTAAGAGGTTTCTTATCGTTTGGTTGTTTGTGACATTTCGTTGTTGATTCTTTTGTGGTACAGTGTGCTTTTAAGCTTTAAAAAGCAATAAAAGTGCAGGAAAGATTTCAACAGCAATAAAGGCCCTATAAAAATAACGGAAATAAACAAAATCTCAGTCGTGATCATAACAAAGCCAGAAAGGCTTGTTGGTCTGACCTTCAGAATAGTTTTATAAAGAACGGGGGTCAAAGCCTAATGGAATCTTTGTTAGAAAGTACAAAGCATGTCATTCGAAATCTTCAAACCTATTTTCTGCGTTTATGGACGGGGAGGGCAGAAAATTGCTGTGAAACTGGAAAAGCATTTCGGGAGGTTCGGAATTTTGAGGATAGAGAATAGCGAACGGTCTGGATTTCAAAGAGATAAGCTAGGGTAAAATTATCTTTACTGATTCTAAAGCATTTGAGTTAATGTTGCAAATTGCACTGTTCCTTAATCTTCTAATTGGATCCGGCTTATTATTTTTTTGCAGACTGTTAGAGCAATTTTATAAAAATTAAGCTTGAACTTTCGATTATATCAAAAAAGAGTTTCCAATTCTGGAGCTGCCAAAGGATCTACAAAGCGAAAACATGTTTCGATGTCCATCAAACAAAAAGTGGAATTGCTGCAAAAAATGGATAAAGGCATATCCGTCTCAAAATTATGCGAGGAGTATGCCAATGGAAACTCAACTGTATATGACATAAGCAAAAAGAAAAAGGAACTTTTTGAATTTTTTGTGGATTCCGACACCCCACTGGCAATGAAAGCCAGAAAAAGGGTTCGTTATGCTAAAAGTGATGATCTTGACAAAGTGATGATTGAATGGGTCAGACAGCGTCGCAGCGAGGGCGTGGCATTGACGGGTCCAATGCTAATGGCTCAAGCCAAAATGTTTCATGAAGAAATGAACTTAACACTGAGTGCACATATTCAACAGGTTGGTTAACCAAACTTAAAACTCGCCATGGTATAAGACAATTAAAAATTTCAGGTGAAAAATCTTCAGCTGATACTGAAGCTGCTGAAGAATTTGCAGATGAATTCATTGAACTCATTACTAATGAACAATTATCTCCAGAACAAATTTACAACGCTGATGAAACTGGTCTTTTCTGGCAATATGTACCGCGAAATACCTTGGTAGCCTCTACAGAAAAGACTCCAACTGGTGTCAAAGATTCCAAAGCGAGACTAACAATTTTAGCGTGCGCAAATGCTGCAGGAACGCACAAGTGCAAACTTTTCGTAATCGGAAAACATGCACGACCTCGAGCATTTAAAGGAGTAACGATTTTCCTCATTATATATCGTGCAAATAAAACAGCATGGGTGACACAAGCGTTGTTGAATGATGGTTTGAAAATCCTTTTATACCTGAGGATCAGCGACATTTGGATTCGGTTGGTTTACTTGATGACTCAAAAATAGTCCTGACTGTTGACAACTGTTCGGTGCATACTTCACTTAAAGTTTTAGAGAAAGATAATGTATCCGTAGTATTCTTCCCTCCAAACTGTACGTCTATCATTCAGCCTATGATTATGGGAATAGTGCATGCGCTGAAACGCAAATATAAAGTAGCATTTTTAAAATCTATGTTAAATTTCTTGAACAATGGCAAGACTATTCAAGAACTTTTGAAATATTTTAGCATAAAATCTGCTGTGTGGAGCATCGCAAGATTGTTGGAGGATGTGTCTCCAGATACGTTAAAAAACTGCTTGGCATAATTTATGGCCAGCTACCATATTTCATGGTGAGGACGATGAAGATGATAGCCGCGAATTTGAAGGTTTTCGGCGCAGTTTTCTGCTTGTAGAATAACTGCTGAAGAAACTGAATTCAATTACGTAGTTTCGCAATCGGAAGCAAAATTTGTTGAAAGTTTGTGGGACATTATAAGTGACAATAGCAAAACAAAATATACTGCTGTTAAAGAACGCCTTCTGAATACTTTTAGAGAGAGTGAAAATAAATGTCTACAGAGACTGCTTACAGGCATAGATTTGGGAGATAGTAAACATAGTCAACTTTTACAAAAAACGTGAAATCTTTCTAGTGATGGCATTTCGAATAAAGTTCTTAAAACACTATTTATGCAGAAAATGCCAGAGTCTATGCACAACATTTTAATTGTTAGTGATGAAGATATTGAAAAACGGGCACTAATGGCCGATCATATCATTGAAATGCAACTGAAACAAGAACTATACTGTGCCAGCAGTATTGTTTCTACAGGAGTAGATGTCATTACTGAGTTACGAAACCAAATTGCAGCTTTCGATAATAAACTCGAAACCTGAGTGTCAGAAGGAATTCTCGTTCTCACTCAAGAAATAGTGGTCAATCTTATTATGATTGAAGTAAGTCTCGCAACCATTACAGTCCAAACAGCAAATACTGTTATTTTTATTTTTGTTTTTGGGAAAAGTGTATTCCTGATAGACTCAAAGCCCTCTGTGCATGGAAAAACAACCCGTCGGAAAACCAAAATCAGCAGTAGAATTAGGGGCAGACTTTGCTGCTGTAAATAAAGAAACTTTCTGCAGATTCCGCTTATTTATCATGGACCAAAAAAAAGGGGGGTTATGTTTTCTGGCTGACAGTGGAGCAGATGTAAGCCTTATTCCTCATACTTCTAAACAAAAACTTATTAGAGAATAAAAATTACATGCTGCAAATAATATCGAAATTGATACTTTTGGTATAGAAGTTTTAATTCTTGACCTTGCTTTGCGCCAAATTCAATTTATTGATTGATATAAAGGATAAAAGGTTAATTGATCATGTGACAAACCTTGGAGTTTATGGCGACATTGCTCCCACCTCTATTAATGAAAGTGTAAATACAATAAGCAGTTTATGTAAATACCCTGATTTATTTGCTATGTATCCCTGTATAACAAAACCAAATTTTCTTATTTCTACTGTAAAGCATAATGGGAAATAGAAGGGGAGTGATGACGACAGTTTTTTTTTTTTTTTTTTGAAATCTTCGTCTGCTAGTGGAATGTGAAAATACGCCTTAAAAAAGTTGTTTTAGAAAATATAGTTTTATAAGTTAAAATATGCTTAAAATCTCGAATTCGAGGTATGGGATAACAATTATATCATTCAGTTTTCTATAATCGTCACACGAGCGGAAAGAACCATCTTTCTTTGTCACTATGTGTAGGGGACTTGCCCTTTCTGAACTAGAAGGACTAATGATCTTTATTGTCTAGCATATATTTGAATTTTCTTTCAGCTATTTCCAATGGTTTAGGGTCTCATTGCCTTGCTTTACAATTTGCAGGTTCTCCTTTAGTTACAATATGATGTTTCACTTTATGTTTTACAGAAGAAATAAGAAAAATTTGGTTTTGTTATACTGCGATACATAGCAAATAAATTGGAATATTTACATAAGCCGCACGTTGTATTTACACTTTCATTAATAGAGTTGGGTGTAATGTCACCATAAACTACAAGGTTCATCACACCTTTTGGTGTTTATCAATTCAATGTAACGAGTTTCGGTCTTAAATATCCCCCCCCCAACCTTTTACACGTTCAGTAATGAAGTCTTTTATGGCCTAGACTTTGTGTTTCCATATTTGGATGAAGTGTTGATTGCCTCTTCTTGCGAGGAAGAACATCGTTTACATCTTATAACAGTTTTCCAGTATTTAGACAAATATGGTCTCCGAATTAATATTAGCAAATCAGTTTTAAGAGTACTTGTAATAGACGTTTTGGGCTATCAAATATCTGCTGAAGGCTCAAACCTCTACCTCAAAAAAAATTAAGCATCATAGAATATCCAGTGCCAGAAACTATACACAAACTTCGTTCCTTCTTTAGGAATGATCAATTTCCATCTTAATTACTTAAAAAATGCCACAGAAACTCAAGCTTCTCTTTATCGGCTTCTGAAAGGATCTATAAACAAAGATCGACACAAAATACCATGGACCAATGAAATCAGAAAAAGTTTTGAAAAATGCAAACAATACAAACAAGATATTGCTCAAGTAGTGTTGATATCCTATCCCAATTCGGATTAACCTCTGGCATTTCTCACAGATGCATCTGATTGGGCTATTGGATCAGTTATTCAACAAAAAGAATCAAATGGATGGAAGCCTATTGCATTTTTTTTTAAAAAAAAAGCTTGATCATATACAGAAAAATTATAGCGCTTACGACTGCCAGCTTTTGGGTATATATTTATCCATTAAACATTTCAAATACTTACTTGAAGGCCGTGATTTCATTATTTATACGGACCATAAGATATTAATATTTGCTTTTAAACAAAATAATAACAAAGGCCTCTCCCAGACAACTAAGAGAGCTACAATATATCTCAAAATTCTTTACTAACCTATCCCTATAAGTGGTCAATATAATGTGGTTGCAGACAGGCTATCTAGAATTGAGGACATCGATTCACCTGTTGTTCATTTTGACCTGATAGCAGTTGCACAAATTAAATTAAATTGCGATACCTCTACTTCCAATATCAGACCATTCATACCTAAAAACGTTTGGACGAAAATATTTAGCACAATTTATGGTTTAGCTCACCCTGCAATCCACAGTACTGCAAAAGAAATTAGTAAGGGATTCATTTGGCCAAATATAAAACAATATGTTAAACAGTGGATCCACACTTGTATCGACTGTCAAACTAAACATACAAAATTAGAATATTCTCAATATCAAGCACCAGATGAAAGATTTAGTGTCATACACATTTATTTAACTGGTACTTATTCACCATCTAATGGATACACATATTGTTTGCCGTATACTGATTGGTTTACTTCTTGGATGAAAGTGGTAGCGTTATCAAAAATCACCGCAGAAAGTACAGCAACAGCTTTTTATGAACATTGGATTACCCAGTTTGATGTATCTTCTTGTGTTAATACTGAGGAACTCTGTTTATTTCAGAACTATTTCGAAATTTGGCCTCGCTATGTGGTGTAAAAGTTAACTATACAACTTCTTATCTATCATTCTCAGAGTTATGGGAAAACTGAACATTTACACAGTACTTTAAAAACAGCTATTAGATGTCATAACTCTCTTTGTTGGATAGAAACATTACTAACAGTTCTTATGGGTTTGCGAGCTGCTCTACATGATGACTGTAAATGTACAATAGATGAAATGGCTTATGGTAAAACTATTAAATAAACTGAAAAATGTTTTTGAAGAATCAAACTTGCCAATATATAATGATAATTTTGTAAGTAATCTTTGAAATCAGATGGCGCTCTTAAAGCCCTACCAATCCAAATTCAAATGTGAACAGAAGATTTTTATCCCAAAAGATTTGTTGCTCGCATGTGTTTCTGCAGGTTGACAGAATAAAAATCCTTTGGAACCCCCATATGAAGGACTCTTTTTGGTATTGTAAAGAACCCTGAAATATTTTATTCTATCAATAAAACAAGTTAATATCTCAGTGGATAGATTAAAACCAGATTATGTGTTACAACCTAATGAAATTTTGTCTCCAACTTCAGAAAATGATAATACATCTGTGCCAAGTCATCAACTAGAACAATCTAAAAAAACAACACACTGTGGAAGACAAGTAAAACGTCCTGTTTGTTTCAATTATGTTATTGACTTTTCTTGAAATTATAACTCTTCCATATACATTCAAACTTAAATAAGTTTCTGTTTTTGTGCATAATTTCAATTTGTATATATTTGCATCAATGTATTTGTATAGATATTTGTACCTTCTCTCCCACCATGTATTCAGAGTAACGTAACTTCACTACTGGTAGGAGAGTGATATAGGCTACATAGTCACACGTCCGACTGCCAAGACATCGCATAGCATCAAATAACAAGAAATGCAAAATATATATTCTAGAGATACTGAAGTGTTGTCATGATTGAAACCAACAAGGATTACCTTTTAATAAAAAAGTAAAAACCAAGTACTAGAGAGAAAAATAAAGATGTTAAATGTTAAAATACAAAAATAGATTGCTTTTTTTTGCCGTTTAAATTTTATAAAAATGAACAGCTATTCATTTATAAATCTATTCTGCAGCACACGTGTTGCTATGCCTGTCCAGTCTGGGCTTATTCCTGTAAAAGAAACTGTAAACAACTCCAAGCTGCCCAGAACTGTGTTCTTCAGCAAATTACAGATTCTCCCTGTTATATTTCCAAAAACAGAATACACGCAAAGCTAAAAATTGTTCAGAAAAGGAAACATCATTATCATCTGGCAAAAGTCTTTCATAAACACCAGAGAAAGATTCAGTAATCCTGCATAAAAAATTCAGCATAATCTTAAAACGCTCTTTCTACCTTATACCACACACAAAATACAATGATTTTACAAACAGTACAATGCTCTCGATATTAAAAAAAAATTAAAGCATTTTCTTTCGTAAAACGACATTCCTTTTTAATGCCAGGAAAGTGACAGATCATTTACTCAATTTGAAGCATAAAATTAAAAATTAAACTAGCTTAAACTGCATTCATATACATTAACATTCAACAAATCTAATTTTTCTTAAATGGCATATCGAGAAATAGTTCCATGCACGCACTTACCCAACAATCCAGAAACTCAAGGAATTTTTTTGCTTTGCAGGCTCTTTCAGATTGCAATGAAAAAGAATACCCTGTTCGTAAGTAGTAAGAATGAAATTATTGACCCCATATTTTTTAGTTATATTTGCTTTAGTGATTTTCTGTAAGAATAAAATAAAAAAGCTATCAAAATATATTTTGAATCTTTTTTCTTTCATAAAATTACACTATCTTAAAATTATATCAATTACCTCATTCCTTAAAGAATGTGCAAATACAGTCCGCATATTCAGACAACATCTGTGAAAAGTGTCCAAAATATTCTTCATAACTGATCCTTGAAATAAGTCAGCATTATCACATACAGGAGCTAAGAAAATACCCTCTACTGGATCCATATGCAAATAATGGAATAAAGTGTTTTCACATCCAGCTACAATGCTAAAATTATAAAATTATTATCATATTCAAAATAAAATATTTATTAAACAATAATATGCTCTAACAATTGAAAAACATTCAGAATGGCATGTATTTTGAATGCATAGCATAAGTCAGCAATATATAAAGGTTAGACAGTACAAAATGATGGAACAATGCATAATTATCTAGGTGTTTTCAAATAAAAAGCTTACTTGGTGTGCATACAAATTTATAAAAAAAATGAGGCCACAGATTGCTTTTAAACATCTTCAGAAAGATAAATTTTGAAACCTATCAAAACTTTTTTATATGTACCTTACTGCATTTTCACTGAAAAGGTTTTCACATCCAAGAAGTCCAATATTTGTATCCGATGCAGTACCGTGTTTAGGTAACTGAACCTGAAAAAGGCAAAAGAAATATTCTTATTTCATTTTTAAAAACAAAATAAATATTTTGGTTTCATGTGTCTTAGATTTCTTGAAGCCTCAGAAATTTTGTAACACCGAACATAAAAAACAATGTAAAATGAGATTAACGTGGAAGTTTGTGTAAAACTTTCATATGAAAATATACAATAACTTTGATAATATGAAATTTTCGTTAAGTAAAACTGAATAGTTCCTATGTAGAAAGCCACAGAAAATTAATGTCAACTTTTCTCACTAAGTTCTTTTAACTATAACATTTTTGAAGATGCTAAAATTATTTCTTCTTCTTTTTTTTTTTCATTTTTTTTATTTCTTTCTCAATAAGCTGAGATCATATATTACATTCAAACCTTGTAGAATCTTTAAAATGCAAATTAATAACCTCCTCATACATTTTTTTAGTCTTCTAATTAGCCAGACAAGTTCTTGCTTTTTTGAGCATTTAGGTTTATAAAAGGGATTGTAATTTGTTTTATGAACACAATCTATGTATTTAACTATAAATAGGTGAAACGGATTGTTTCAGAGCACTCATTTATATCCTGCATTTTAAAACTTTTAATACACTTATTTAAGAAATTAAAAAATAAAGCCTTTAAAATATTGTTTTTATTGTACTGTTTGTGTCAATATTAACAAATAACATTTCTGCTGATGAATAAAATATTACCAAACAGAAAATGTTTCATTAGTTTCCATTCATATATAGACATGTTATCTAATTCTTCATCAGAACAATATAATTTCAATGTCATTTACTTCAGAAGCACTTCCATTATCTTCATCTGTTATAAAATCTTCGATATAATTTAAAATGTTGTCATCAGTTGCATTTTCCTCAATATCATCTCCTTTGCAAACAACTTCCTGTGACTTTTTGCTTTTAAAAAAAATTACCAATTTATTTATTTTTAAACGACCTGGCAATTGTTGCCTAGCAGTGACACATAATTATGGCCAAATCAGTTGGTTATTTAATCATTGTATCCCATGAAACATTGAGCAGGATGCACTACAGACAGCAACCGATATTTCACCTGCAAGGAAAAGAGAAATAAAGCAACCAAGTTTCACATCAGAGTTAACCTTCGTCCTAGCTTTCCACGTGGCAGTCAGCCTCAATTAATCCTGATAGCATCCAAGGCAGCATCATTGCAAATAGTTTGTAATGATTTTTTCAATTAATTTCACTAATATTTTACATCCCTTTTTCCTTTTAAAATCCATTCAGTATTATTTTCCTAATGAAGCATTTTAAGTCTGCTCATGCTACTCTTAACAAAACTCAGGTGACTAGTGAGTTCAGCAAATCTTCAATGCATAACTTATATTATGAAAGTAATAATAATAATAATAATAATAATAATACTAATAATAATAATAATAATAATAATAATAACTTGTCTTACAAGGAAATTTATCATATATCTCTGCAAATAAGTGAATCCATCAGAGAGCACCAGTAACAGAATACATCATGCCATATCTGACATATGATCCATAAATAGAGACATTTTGTGAAATGTACAGGATGTTTTCAGTATTCTAATGTCGACACAGATGATTTTGCAATTTATTGATGCAGATTTCATGTTCAATCGTCCTTTACAAAAGCCTTCATTGACAGCCAGGCTTTATCGTGAAGTCTGCAGTGTTGTCCCAGCAATGCTGTGTGTAATGTCGAAAGGACACTATATTCTTCAGCAATGAAGCTTGCTTATGAATATCAATTACTGATTGGCAGGTGAAGGTAAGGAGTTGATGTGGCCACTGAGCAAATGCATCTACCATTTTCAAGTGATAAATAGCTTGCTAACGTTCATTTCTAGAATGCATTACAGGAAAATTAATGGGATGCTGCTTTGCTACAACTCTATATTCTTGCCTATCCTGAGGCAATATTCCCTGAAGCCCTTTTTCAATAACTTCCGGCCACACACTGCTCGACTCAACCTGAGTATACTGCAAGGTAAGGAAGTGGTTCCTTAGCCAGTCAGATCTCCTGATCTCTCCCTGATAGAACATGGTTTGGTGTCAGTTGAATACACCCTTTCTGCCAAGAAATAAAAATAAATCGTAATGTCACATCAACAATGCATAATGCATGATAACATATGATATGATTTGTACACTCTTTGGTTTGACTGCATGGTTTTCCATATTTGTAATGTGAATATGAGCCAGTTTCCTTCAGAAAATCATCTACAAAGGCAGCTCTCCTTAGACAGTTAGTAATATTCATGTAATATTCAATAATAGTTTATATTAATAATAATAATATAACAGTATGAACTATGGAACATATAGGAAATATGGTGAAACTGATAGTCTGAGAATTGTAAAGGCATCTTGTATCATATGTTTGGACCACGTGTTTAGATATGATGATGCATTCCCAACCAAAAAAGATAACCTTTTCGAAAATTGAGGGAGTAAGATAAAAAGGAAGACCACCCACTAGATGGATAGATGATGTCAACTGATGGGAGGCTATTGTGCTGAGTGGGGTCAGGTGAAGGAAACTTGGACAGACAGCTTTGGCCTGTAACAGGTTGTGGAGCTTATGAAGAAAAAGATAATAATAGTTTGCACATAATATTCAATTACGTGCAAGATCAAAACACTTTCTTGCCAAATATAGATTTTGAGAGTTCAATAGCTTTCTTATAATTTTCTTTAGATGGGGAAGAACTATCATTTTATTAAGCTAGTGATTTTGGTTTGAAACTGATGAGCTCAATGAGGGTCTGCATGGTACACAAAACATTTTTACATTTCATCATAAAATTATTAAAAAACTCATTAAAATTTACAGCAAAGTTATATAGCAATATTTTATCTTCTTTTTTCTTGTAACACTTTGCAAGGAGATGAATTTGAGCTTGTTGATTCAATTGCCATCAATATTCTCCTTCCCCTCCATAGCAAGACGCTTTCTCATTTAGGATTCGTGAGGGATGGCTGAACCCATTTTTATTATGTGAATCCCTTGGCAGTATTTATTACCAAAAATACTGCCAAGGGTGGATCACAGGAGGCAACTAATACTGTTATCAGTATAAAATAGTATTACCTGGGTTTGACTGAACATCATCTCAGAATTTAGACATGATGTTTCAGATGCAAGACCCCTTTCTAAACAGCAGAAATTACAGTTTAGAAGATATCTTTTTGATGAGAAAATGAGAAATTACAAATTGCCCAGAAATGAAACTCTCAAAAGTGGGTTCAAGGAAAATGCCTCAGAGGTGTTTGGTTCCAATTAAAGAACACACCATCACTGAATTAATTCCTGATGACGGTTTAACATTTAGTTGCACCATTATTGGCATTATATAAAATTGATTTGCCAACTGATACTCCTGAAGTGAAACGTTTTTGATAAACATCCATGAATACACATGTGCAGCCAAAGACTAGAGTCTGCATCTTTACATGACAATTATTTCGAATTGAGTTTTACCTTTTTATGCATGCCTCAAACTATGTAGAAGCATGTAAAGAAAATTGTTAAAAGCATCATTATTAACATAGCTAAATTGTATGCTACATGAAGATATACATTTGAAATAACACAAAAATTATGAGTACATTTACATATTCACTGCTTCCTTGAGAACCATTAGTAGAACCAGTTGAAGTACTGTAGCTCCTAGATCTTTTATCTTGAGACTGTGAATTGTCATTTGAGTCATCTGAATAGTTTGATTCTACATCAGATTCACCATCTGCTGGACCTAAATGTATAACATTCAAGGCTTAGAACACTGAGGTTAATAATTAATTCAAGACATTAAATATCTCTGGCAAACCGCAAAATTGTATAAAGAATTATTTATGAAATGTGTTGTATGAATATAATTTGACAAAGTGTCACATAAAACTTAAATTTTACACATACACGAAGAGAAAATTCTATATATCTCACCTTATGAACAAAATTAAGAACATTTTCATAAAATTTTAAAGATATCTACACAATAATATACATGGATTCAGAAGCTAAAAAACTTGTAAGAGATTAAAGGATTCTATTCATGCACTCCACTACTTTTAATTAATGGGTCAGCACATCAACTTATTAATTCAAAGATCCCAGGTTCAATTCTGGAGAAGTACCAGTCAAATTTTCAATGATGCCATGCACCAAAACTCTTCCCGTCTTCATATACGTAAATATTTGCTCAACTTCCAAATCACTGTCATACTACTGAAAGAAATTTAATAGGGAGCAATGAACAGAAGATTTGCAGTTAGTGCAATCCTATGAAATAAATGACTATGCATTAGGGTGGGGGGAAAAAAAAACCACAGCTACACCTAGAAAAAATTGCCTATTGCTCAGTTATGCAAAATATGCTCAGCTATGCAGCTTTCTGTATGAGGAATAAGTAATTTGAAATCAGTAATTTTATTTTACTTCATGTATGTATGTGTTCTTCATGGCCCAAACTTCCCATTAGGACATACAGCCTTTTGATAGTAATAAATTTAGTAACTAAATTGAAAAAAATTGAGTAAAAAATTTCATCATTTATCAAAATTTTAAGTGTGATATGCAAATGGAAGATAAAATTTTATTTATTTTTTTTTTCATTTTGCTTAGCTAGGCAATAGGCAACTTTTCCGGGGTATAGCGATAGTAAAACAAAAGCTCACTTTACTATGTGTGCAGCAACAGGGGACAACTATTTTACTTAAATATATTTAAAGATGCATTTTCTTCCTAAATGGCCCTTCAGAATACAGAAAGTAGGAATGATGCTTCTATAAAATGTATTCAAAATTTCTTCAATTGAAAGTTACACATAATACTTCAGAGCAAAATACTTCCAAAGTAGATTTTAAGAATAGAAGCAATCATGAAAGAGAGAAAAAAAAATACCCCAAAGTCCTTCACATGACTATAAACATTTACATGTAATGGAAACAATTTAAGAATTATTCACTACTTAGTTCTAGGTCAAGAATGTGCTAGTACATAATTTACATTTATTTCACCAAATCCTGATGTTAAATTCACTAAAGATTTTCATAAAGAATAAATGTATAAGCTTAATATTTAAAATTATTCCGTAAAATGCAGTACACAGTACCACCACCTACTTTGATTAAACACATTTTTACCAAATAATTTATTCAATCATAATGGTGCAATAGACAGGAACACTTAATAGCATTTCAGTACATATGTAATGTCATTATGTATGTTTCCAGAGAGATCCACATTCTTTTACAAAGTGTAATTTAACATTCGGTGTCTAGCAAAAAATATTTACAAGCCCCCAAAAAAATGAAAAAAAAAAGTGTAATAACAAATATAGCACTAAAATATTCATAAGAAACATAATATGAAATTACAAAAATTACACAAAATCTTCTAAAAACAGATGCATAGAAGTCTTGATACAATTCAGGAATTTAGTTACATTTAAAGCAAAGAACAAATGCTTTGTGAACATAATTAAGCATTCATAGGCAAACTCTAGTTTGTGAATTGGCTTTTCGAAAATTCCATTTGCGGTTTTGAGCTTCACAGTACATACAATATTATCTGCGCTAAGAAAATCTTCCAGAACTCCCCATTTCCATCGTAGAGGGGGTAAATTATCTTACTTTATTATAACTAAATCCTTGATTTTTAAATTGAGTTACACTTTAAACCATTTTTAAAATCATTGTATATTAGAAATGCATTCATTGGAGCCCCTTTTACATAAACTTTAAAGCATTTTCTGAGCAAGCTTCCACTGTCGTAAAATGGGAATTTCTTGATTGTGTAAACTTCCTTCAGATTATGCAGCTAGCAGGATGCCAATTAAAAAATGGTCCAGTGTAAGTGCAGAAAATTCTGTCGGATCTTCGGAAATTGGACACAAAGGTTGCGAATTTAAACAAGCTTCAATTTGAGCTATCAATGTCGTAAATTTTTCTTGTGTCAAAAGTTGTTCTCCTATGCTTCACTTGAGATGTAATTTTGTAGATTTGACAGCAGCTTCTTAAAATCCTCCAAAATGAGGAACTGCAGGAGAATTAAATACGCACTTAATACCTTCACTTGAGCGGTATTTACTACCCAATTCATTTCCCATCCAAGAATTTATTACTCTTTTCAGTTCCTTACCTACAGCAATAAAATTTGTGCCATAATAACTATGCATTTCTATTGGTTTCCCTCTCTAAGATATAAAGCGCTTCCAAATGGCAACAATTTTGATTTTAGATCACTTAGTAATTCAATATGTACAGCTCTTGTAATAAAACACACAAATATAGTATTTCGCGGGTTTTACTCCTCAGCCTCGCATGGGCTTGATTTGAAAGGGTCCAGCATAATCATTTCCAACTCTGCAGAAAACTTTTGGTGGAACGACTCTAGAAGATGGATGTCAGACATTATCTGGGTAGATGTTTCAGCACATATACGACATTTCTCACATTTCCAAGTCTTATAAGTGTCCTGACGTGTATTATCCAATATTCTCTTATAATCACTGACATGAAGATGAGATTGATGAAAATAATTCACCATAATCCGCATTATATGATGTTTCTTGAGCAAGCAAATAGGATATATTTGTCTTGCACAATGTTGGCTTGTCTTAATGTTCTGACACATATAAGATACATTCTTATCGATAAAAGGGTGCAAAGAAAGTATTTTGCTACTTATATTTAACAGTTAGTTCTCCTTCAGAAAATTATATTCATTCAAAAACTCATCCTTTTGAACTATTCTAGCAATTGCATTTTTAGAGTGTTGCAATTCTTCGGTTTTAAGGTAACCTTTAATCCTTGTTGATGTAGATTTAGCTGAATTATTTGCAAAACGAGAACACCACACAACAATTCTTTTAAGTTTCAAGAATGATAAAACCTCATTAAGGACTGCAGTTAGTGAAGTGATTGTTCCAATTGAACAAGAGAAACACTTTTGCTTTAAGGACTTTTCTGAAAATGGTAAGAGAATGGAATATTTGAACTGAGTGACTGAGGTCTTGTTCACTATAAATCATGAGTACAGCGTTTTGAAGGCAAAAAATCTCCTAATGCACAATCAACAGGATTCTCTTTTATTCTTATGTTATTCCAATACGATGAAAGTAGAACTGATCGAATTTCCGAAACACGGCCACAAAGTTTTGCCAGAATGTGGGTTCGGATTGCATCCATGAAAAAACAATCTTTGAATCATTCCATGAATAAGTATCATCCACAGGAATTTTTAAATAATTATGCACAGCTTGAACCAAATGCACTAATAGGATGGCAGAGCAGAATTCTAAACAAGGATCAGAAATTACTTTTAGGTAAGCTACCCGTGTCTTTGATGTTAGTAGCTGAACCGAAACTAAAGAATTATTTGAAGACTTTAAATAAATCACTACGGCATAAGCTTTCTCTGATGCATTACAGAAGGAATGAAGTTCTACATTTGTAGCTTTGAACAAAGATACACTTATACGAATGCGTTTAAGATTTGTGATACTTTCACTTCTATCTCTGATTGATTGCATCTGGTAGGGGATCATCCTATAAGATTTGTAATTTCCATATACCTTGAAACAAGATTTTTTTAGCAACTATTAAAGGTGCTAACCAACCAAGTTGATCAAAGATTTTTGAAATAGAAGACAAAATCATTCTTTTAGTAGAAAGAGTTCTTTTACTGCTCACTGTGTTTGAGATTCTCAAAGTCACAAGTAAACTCGATTTGCATTGCATACGACTTCAAACCTAATAATTTTTTTGATGTCTTATCAAACATTGTACACGAATTAGTATTCTGAGCTTTCAAGGCAATTTCTAAAATTGAGCGATCATTTGTACACCATTTGTTACTACTTTATCTGCTGTGTCTGAAACAAATACGGCATCATCAATATAACAATTATGCATTATTACCTCAGCTGCCTTTGCGAATTTAGCCCCTTCATCAATTGTTAGTTGTTTGAATATGTGAATGGCCAAGTATGAAGCTGAAGTAGTGCCGTATGTAACTGCACACAATTTGTAAGTTTTAATGGGCTTCAATATGGCATCTCTCCAAAATATTTTTTTGTAAATACGATCTTCATCATGAATTTGAAGTTGCTGATATATTTTCAGTAAGTCACTAGTAATGGCTATGGAATAGCATCTAAACCTCAAAAGAATAGTTAATAAGTCATCATGTATCTTGGGACCATGCATAAGTGTGTCATTAAGTGATATCCCAGATGCAGTTTTGACACTAGCGTTGAAAAAGACACGTAGTTTTGTGGTAAGATACCATTCCTTTAGCATGTGATGATGAGATATACAGAAATGCTCATTTACTTGATCTAGACTACCATCGGATAATTCCTTTGTGTGTCCAAGTGATAAATATTCAGACATGAAGCTTATATATTGTTAATATACTTCAGGAGTTTTTAATAGTTTTTGTTCCAGACTAAGAAATTTGCAAAAGGCTGATGGTCTGGAACGGCCTAAAACATTTCTTTTAGGCTTAAATGGCAATTTTACTGAGTAAGGACCATTTTCACTATGAACATGATTTTCCACAAGATGGACTTGACATAATCTCTCTTTATTATTTAAAGATTTAGATGTGGGAAGTTGTTCCAAATCCCAAAATGACCTAATTAACTACTGAGTGTTTAAGTGTAGCATGTTGACTGAAACTTGCTCAAGATTTGGGAGTTCAAAACTTGTAGTTCTAGCAATAACCCATTCTAACTTAGAACAAAAAGCAAATGGAAAATTTTCGGCCTTTTTAATTACTTCTCCATTGATCAAAGTAAAGAACACGTTAACTCCTATAATAATCTATTTTCTCGGTGAATTTTGTTGACTGTATTTTCAAAACTTTCTTCTGTTCTTTCCTTTATCTGACATTTTGAAAATATTCTAAACTCTCGATTTTTGCTAATACTTCAATCACAATAAACAATAATAAAAAAAGGTAAAATGCATTATAGTTTTCACTCACTCCATGCATTACATCCATGGCATAACTCTTCACTTTCCAAAATGAAAATAAACTATCAACAACATTATAACGACATACAATACCTATTCACAAGTGCGCCTTTTCCTCGAAACTTTGGTGAATGGGATGGACCAAAATATGTTTTGTTGCGGTATCTTAAATTTAAATTAATAAACATTAAGAATACAACATTTGCGTGTGGACTGTGAATTTTATCTTTTTATTCAGTGGTTTCACCTTAGAACATAATACAGCAAAAAGTAAAGTGCGAAAGTTACAGTTAGTGGTTACAAGAATATGAAAAACAAAAATGCAAAATAAATTCTCACAGACAGAGAAGCACTCTGGTCAGACAGGCAGACGATCTGGTGGCCAAAACACAGTACCTATCCACAATGGATGTGATCAGACAGACATTATTTAAGTAGGGAATAATATGAAATAATGCTGCCACTTAAAAAAAATTCTTGTAATATGCTAAATCATAATTTCAGAGTGCTATATTTTAAGGATACTATGCTCTTAGTTTTGATTGCCTTCCAGTTATTCTTTATTAACTTATTTTTAGTTTTGTAAATAAAGGAATGCTTAAAATATTCATATGCTATGAAATACAAATTTCCTAGTTAGAATAAATATTATGAACTCTTAATTTAGAAACAACTGCATAGAAAAGAAACAACAAAATATTGTTTTATGTAGCTAACTTTGTAAAACACAGTTTCTCAAAAGGAACGGTCTGTTACCAGATAATTCTTCATTAACTGGTAAAAGGGAAGTTATCTGAGAAAACATCATTTTCCATATCTTTTGCAGAATATATATTCAATGATACAACAACTCACCCATAAAAGAAATAAGATGTTGTCTTTCAACTTCTGGATCATCTAGTCTTTCCGCCAAATTTCCTTCTAAGCCTTTCCGAGAGCTTGCTGTGATTTAAAAAAAAAAAAAAAAAAAAAAATTAAAAAATACTACAACACTTTTTTATAATTTTATAGAAATACAGATTTTGCATTACAAGAAGAGAATGAGAGACATCAATGCCTTATTACATACAGTGGCTCACATTTATTTACGGACGCTTGAGTTTTTCACTTTTATTAGCAAATATCAGTTATTAAATATAAGAAAAATTACTTTACTTTTTTTTCACATATAGTATTGATCATTTAATTTAAAACCGGTTAGTCTTAAAAGGTCTTAATGTTTTGAAAATGAACTCACATAAGTATTTGGACACTTTGAACAAATAGTTTGCATTTAATAAAAACATGAAAACAATGGGTCACTCAATATTTCCTTGAATTTCATTAATTAAACAAAAATGTGCTTTCTAAAAGTTAAGCTATTAAATGAGCAGCTGGTTCACATTCGCGGATATGTATATTACATATAATTGATGAAATGATTATACTAAATGAAAACTTTCTTTTACATTTTTCTGAAGTTAGTTAATTTGATTTATTTATTATTTTAATCTTACATGATTAAAATTTCAATTCATTTTTACCTGTATTCGTTGTTTTCGTGACCTTTTTCTTTTAACTTCTAGCATTTAAATACGAAACAAAAGTTATTTCATTCAAAAAGGATGAACTAGATGAATTCCTTTTTTGCTTTATCAGCTAAAGTTCGCTTTAAAAACCTTACACGTAAATTATTAATTTAAAACTCAACCCTGTACACAATGACATATTATATCCATATGAAATCGATCATAAAAAATAGCAACTCAAAAAACTATCATGTAAAAAAATTTAAATTACGTCTTCCTATTTCTAAATGCACAGATTCTGAACATTTTATTTTTCTCCTTCATTGTCACTTCTTTTAGAGACAAAGTTTTTTCCCTCCCAACACCTCTAACCTCGGCAATAATAATACACAAGATATCCCTTAATCTAAAACCAAAGGCAGAATGGGCACGAAAATTTTTAGGTGCCTATTTATTGCAATACAATACATATTCAATTAAAGACAGATCATAAAATCCTAAGACATTTTGATAGAGATTAAAGATTTGTCAGGTATTAGGACAAACATACATAGATTCTACTACTGCTTGAATACTAACTTGAAAGAATATACACAAGATAAACTACATATTCTACAAGTAGAAATATATGGTCTTGTTTTTCAGAAAAGTTCTAGACTAAAATTATAATTTGTACATTTGTATCGAATGAAAATCAAACCTAGCACAGATACAGCTAGGACTAACATGCACAGAGGATCAGTTAGCAGGATTTTCTATAGTCACTTTAATGAAGCATGACTCCAATGTTTGTAAAATCAAGTGAATATTTATGTGATAGTTTCAAAGACATTCACACAATAAAAATTTTCAAACATGTTCTTAATGTCCACTGGCGGCTCAGAATATCTTTATTGTCTTCTCAACCAAACGTGGATTTATAAAATGAGATACCTACCTCACCTTAACTTTTTGACATCCCTTGAAACACAAGACTTCTCACAACTGCATCTTGCATGCTCTTATGCAAGAACTTTAGAACTGCTGTCTTTTCTACTGCTGCCTTTGTAACTCTTTTTTTTTTTTTTTCCAGATTAACAATTTTATAAGTCATTGGTATCGACTTTGATATAACTCTGGAGCTACACAGAAAATAAGCATTCATTCTCAAAAGAAATTAATTTATACAAAACTTGTTTGGAGAATGAATTACATCATAAATTTAGCTAAATAAACTCTGAGAATTTTTATTCTAAGTTTCATGCTTAACTATTTCAAAACGGTTCATCATACAACCAAATTATTTTACATAAAAATGCAAGAATGCAGTTCATAGTAAAATGGATGCATTTAAATAATACTACAAGCAGGAATTAAAAAGGATGCACTGTAAATGTTAAATAGTAGTTTTAGCAACAGTTTTTGCGTACATAGCTTTAAATCAATAGATTTCAATCAATATAAAATTATAATAATCATTTTAGAAGGGGGAACTGAGTTTTAAAAATAATAATAAATTATCTGCACTGTCATTTGAAACATGGATGTTTTAATTACATATGCATATATGTTCTAAATCACATTCAGCTTTTCAGTTTACTCTTCTTGTTTGTATCTGATCTACAGTGAGGGCCAATAGTTTCTTCCCTTTGCACCTTTCAGTTGCATTAGTCATAATTTTTCTGAATACATATTAACTTTCCATTCCATAATAGTTAATAATTAACTTTTATTGCACTTTCGAGGGCATTTTTCATAACAGCATTAATACCGCAAAATTACATACAGATAACAACCCCGCACTATAAATTTAACTAATTCTTGTAGAAGAGGTGCATTATTTTAAAACATATAGCTCTTTATCTGATTTGACACATAATTTAGGGTCTCAAAGAGAGAGAGATCTAAATTATTATAAAAGTGCAGAACACAAAAATAGAAACAGCCTATAGAAATGCAGTTTGCAGAGGGAGGGATTCAAAAATCCTTTTTTTAGCACACAATTTCATAAAAGTGTTGAATAGATTGCACTACTGGTTATATAATATGCAAGAAAATGTGATCTGTATATTACGGTTAGCTGAAACAAAACTGCCCATAACTGTTCAGAGAAACTTTTGCAGACGTAATAATAATTTCAGGTGCACTTGCAATTTCTCCCTGAGTGCACAAGAAGTGTTTACCACTAAATAGCTTACAGTTGTCCATTGAAAACGGTTGAATCTGTCAGTCAAAAAATATTATATTCAAATAGGTCATTGAGAAAATCAGGAAACACATTCAAATTTAAATCATCAAAGTTTGGACAATCTTCATACAACTTAAAATAATACTTAAATTTACTGAATGTACACTAAACAGTTTTAGCTTTAGCGCAATAAATTTTTTTTAATAAACACTTAGATATTTTTTTCTTTTGTTCCAAAGTGCATTTCAATACACTGTTTTGTTTCTGCATTATGAATTTATATAACAATAAACATGTTTCTTGGATATCCTATATAATAAGGAAGTTTGAAATACAGAATTTGTTTACACAATGAAATTTAGCGGAAAAGAGACATAAAAATTTCATTTTACAAGGTCACACTTTATTACCGAAGCGCTTCTTTGTCCTATGTGCATTTTAGATAAGTCACAGTGGGTCTTATAACTTAGTGTTCCACAGCTGGCCCATCAGTTAATACTATCAAGTTGTGAAGCTATTCAGTCTTTGAATGCATTATGGATGATGCAATCATAAGATTTTTACTTAAATGCCTATATTATCCCCAAAATTGCTACCATTAAATCTGTAGAAACAGCAGCAAAGGGTATGTTGAAACCTATACAGCATGAATATGACTGTTGTCTTAATACTGTTCATGTAACCGAAGAAAGTTGCAGGGACAAATAAGTAAGCCTAGGACAGGTTTTCTATAATTTGATGCAATATGTGTCACTCAATGTTAGTAAATTTCAAAAATAAAAGCATTTTAAACTAGGTCAGTCATTTTGAATTTCTGTAACATAAAGAAATAACAGACAAAGAATTAATTTACATGCCAGCACTAAAGAGAGAACCCTTTGTTACATAACTTTTCTAATGCTAGATTTTTTAAAAATAAAATATTATATATAAAAAAAGCACGGAGTAAATTACATTATTTTATGCATAAGATACAAAAACAAATTACATTACTTTATGCAGTATTTATGTATAATCACAGCCTTTGAGAAAGCCTTTAGCAGAAATTAATTTAATAAAATTAAGAATTTCAAAACCAACCTCCTTTCTCTAATAAGGCACCAGAATGACCACTGAAGTTTCCTACATTGTTAATATTAGAATTAGATGAATACGCAGTTCCAGTACTGGTAAAAATCGAAGATAATGGATTCCATGTTGAAGCACAATCCTTAAAAAACAGATCAGGGGTAGCAACAGGAGGAAGGCATATACTAAGCCTTTAAAACACAAAGTTATTTTAATGGTTGGCTAAATGGTACAAATTTAATACAAATGCAATACTTGCGACATTTGACAATAAAATATTTCTCAAGTCCTTATAAAATATAAAAAGTGCAGATAGTAAATATAAACCCAGAAATTTTAAATAATATTGAACAAATTAATTTTTAATACAAATATATACTACTAATAGAAAACACTTTGTTATATAACGAAATAGCCAGACAGCTGATGTGTTTTACCTTAATATAACTAAGACATTTCTACATAATACATCTTAAGTAGTCAATGGAATTGAAACATTTCAGAAATTATAAGGAAAAAAGTAATGGGTACTTTCCCATTAAGTACAATAGCAGAAAATGCTTTGTTGCCAAGCATGAAAAGTTGCCAAATGGTTTCACTAGTTTTGTGTTTAATCCAAATGTGATAACCATTTAATATATATAAGACTATTGTCATTTATAGAAAAAAATGTATTGCAAGCTAAATTATTATTTTAATAAAGCAATTCTGCAGATTTATATTCAAGAAATAGTAGTATAACACTTCTGCTAGTAGAATTATTTAGTTTCTGACAAGTTGAAATACAAAACTTACATTCCATTACATATAAATACAAAACCTACATTCCAATATAAAGATCATATTTAGAGAATAGATCAATTACCTATATTTTAGCTTCTTTCCAGATATTATAATAGTTGGAAAGAAGTTGTACTTACACAAAATTCAGATTGGGGAAGGTTCTATATATTATGAGCCAAAAGTAAATCATAATCATCAAATAAAATTATTAAAAATAACAGTTGGTTTAATTTTTGTATACATAGATTATGTATGTCCTTCATATACCTGCAATACGTACACATGAATGTATACATGCATTATTTTGTATGTATGTATAGTTTTACTGTTTACACATTTTATAACTAAAAACGTAGAAAAAGAGTTATGCATGCATAAGCAATACAGTTTCCATTGCTTGTCTATAAAAAACACAACTTTTTTTCCTTTAGAATAGAAGCACCTCTGTTTCTGATTCTGCTATATATATATGTGTGTGTGTGTGTGTGTAAGATAAAAAATATGTAATTCAAAATTATAATTTAAACTAATGGTAACCACTTAATTCCTCTTTTTTAATTTGGTTTTTCTTCTTATTTCTAAAAATAATAATAACATTTCTGGACTCCACCATTTATAGATTAATCTCTGCCACAAAGCTTGCATAACGCTGATGATGTAGCTATTTCGGAACCTAAACTGTGAGAACTGAAACATTTTTAATGCAAACCAAAACCTTCCTCTTTGGTGAGCTGCCATACTGGACAAATGTGCACTTCGCTTGTATCTCTGTTGCTGCTTGGAGAGCATTTCATTTTGCTGTGTTCTATTCCTATCAAAACTGTATTCAAAAATCTAAATGTTCTGAAAACAGGCAAGATTAGAGTGCCAAGTGAACTGTGGCTGCAAATGTTAATTTAAATAAAAATGGAATTTAATCTGCCTCGAATCCCACGGTTCCTATTCATTGTGGATTAGCATTCTATATAATCAGAATTCTTCCTCTTTAATATACCAACTACGTGCTTCCCCAAACAACACTGCTACATCTTTTCCTCTTTTTCGTCACACACACGTATAATATATATACATAGAGAGAGAAAGAGAGAGCTACTGGCGAAGCTCTCTCTCCCTCTATTGTAAATTAGAGCTATTTTCCCCAAGAAAGTCCTCTACAAAGACATCTCTTCCCTTAGGGATATAGCACTTGTTTGCTTTGCCATATTCAAGTATATAGCATTCATTTTGCCATATTCACCTACTCTAGGCTATATTCAGGGTGACCTGAAAGGCCCTTAACATTTCAAAGTTCAATAATTCACAGAATAATATAGGTACAGAGGTTAAAAAAAAAAAAAAAAAACACGAAAGGTTTCAGATTTTAAATTACGTCCAAAGGGGCGTTTTTTAACGTTTTGTGTGTTACCTTTATTTATTAAATATCATGTTCTTTGCCCTTAAACCATAAAACTCAGTTCCAACAGCAATATTGCAAAATAATTTAAAACTAAGTATATCTTTAGAATTTTCGACACACAGTACTGCATGCTTTAGATAAAAGGATCCCCCCATACAGTGTTGCCACTGCCCGTTTTTAAATCGTTTAAGTTTGTTCGTCAAAAATTCGCTAAAGTTTTACAAAATATGAAATAGATAATAAAATTCTGAATTCGAGCTTCCAGATGCACATACTTGGGTGGAAACGTACGTTATTCAAAATTGGATGGCTCTAGGTACCGTTGTTTTATCACATTTGGAGAAATATACATACATTTAAGCAGATTCTTCATTATTTAATTTCTTTAAATATAATGCAAGGCTGCATTATTTTGTGGCAAAAGTTTGAAAAGTGATTCAGACGTTTAACGTTTCCGATGCAAAATCGCAAAACGAAAACAATAGTCCTTCAGGGACAAGGCCCTTTGGACTAAAAATTGCACACATGCTTGAAATGACATGGGGTTTTACCGAAAGTAAAAAAAAAAGGACAACATATGGCGCTGTGCAGCAAAATGTCAGTGACGCCGCTTGAGAATCATGTATGAAATGAGCTGTAGTGAGACAGGGAATGAGTTCGTTCATGACTTTATCACTTTTCTATTCTCACCTCCAGGTATTGGTCACTGTATGATGTGGATTTAACACATCAATCGTGATCAGATTTTTTTTCTTCGAGGAAATGCATGGTTCTGCTATTCATCAAACTGTCAGTGTGATGGATGCTACGTGCACTAATATATTACAGAATTGCCTCATTTCTAGTGTGACTGATAAACACCTGTTGGAAGGTATAACTTTTATGCAGGATGG
Source organism: Stegodyphus mimosarum (assembly GCA_000611955.2). Lineage (NCBI taxonomy): Eukaryota > Metazoa > Arthropoda > Arachnida > Araneae > Eresidae > Stegodyphus > Stegodyphus mimosarum. Next base: position 109,482 of record KK122537.1, read on the forward strand.
CACTCCACCCCATGTTGCTACACATGTGAAAGATCTCTTGCACACATCGTTTGGAGAGGATCGTGCGCTGAGTTGCCGCTTCCCTCATGCTTGGCCTCTCAGGTCCCCAGATCTCAATCCATATGATTATTGGTTGTAAGGTTACCTGAAATTGCAAGTCTACTGCGATCATCCAACATCATTAGGGATACTAAAAGATAACATCTGAAGGCAATTTGTTACCATACACTGTACAGTGCTGTTCACAACTTTCTCCCTCGACTACAAGTATTGTTGATAAATGACGGCCCACATGTTTCACATTTGTTATAAAGAACATAATCTTTGGTAAAAATCAATTGTTATGCTAATTAGTGCTTTTGATATCGTATGAAGCACCATCTATTGGCTGTTTAGAGCACTTTTTTTTTGCTTTCAATAAAACCCCACAGTATTTCATGCATGTGTGTCAGTTTTTATCTTCTACCTACATTATTCTGTGAATTATTGAATTTTCAACTGTTAATGGACTGTTAGGTTACCCTGTACATACTTACATGTACAAGTTGTTACATGTCTATAACATTACAAATACAAAACACAGATTAAAAATATCCACAGCCACTGAATTTTCAGAATGCATCTGCTTTAGTGCAACTATTCCGCTGGCCATAGCATTTTGACACAGGTTGAAAGGAGTGCACAACAAACTTGAAATTTGTATGAAATGTGGGACATGTCACAACATGCACACATTAAGCATTTCAAAAGAGAAGAAAAAGAAAATTAAAATGTGATTTTTCATTTAGAAATCATGTTCACTTGCTTTTTGTGTTGGAAGTCATATCATGTCTTATGTAAGATGAACAAACCCTTATCACCTGTCTTAAAAATTCGATCAAGGAAGATTCGTAGACAACAGGATTATTATACCATGCAAATACTGGTTGAAGTATAGTACCCATTGGTCAAAATTCAATGACTGTTATGAGCATTTGCAGTCCGTAAGTCCAGGAGGGCAGCACAGAGAGACATGCAAGATCTCAACAATCCCCACTCATCAATGCCCAAGATGACAAACATTTTGTTCACATATCTGTCTGGGATTGTACAACTACACAGTGTACCCTGGGTCAAAAAACTGGGTGCATATCAGAGCATCAAGTATTTGCATGTGCAGTGACGCAACATCCGAGATGCCATGGATTGTCAGCATGGCAATCATTCCTTCAATGCTACAGGGATCAGTGCCTACAGTTGTGTCTTCAACAATACACATAGAGGCATCAATAGCATAACATGTTTTACAACAAATCTCACTTTTGCTTTTATCATCAAGACATGACATTTGTATATAAATACAATGGAGGAAACAAACTTGGAAGCTTAAAATTGCTATAATGGCCCAATATGTGGACTAGAACAGCTGTCACTGGGTGCATATCACTTTTCCCTCTAATCTGCATATCCAGTACTTTGACCAGACACCAATTCATTTCTGACATTTTAATTCTTTTGCAGCTAAAACCCACAAATTGTCTTTCCATCCAGTAATCGGGTAGTCACTGGGGCAGTTGGTTAATGTTTTCCCTGTGATATTAATGCATGATGCACTAGTTGACCACAATTATTGAATGAATTTCCAGTATTTCTTTTGTCGTTATCTTTTTCCTCACACTGGATGTGGAGTGTATGCTGGGATTGCACGATGTACCATAATAGGTTAATTCTAGATCATTTGGAATGCTTCAGTTGCTCATGTCCTCAACCTTCCTTCATAAATTCTCATAAAGCTTGCAAATTTTCTTAGGGTTAGTTAGCATGGGAAGGCATTACCAGTTGATCCATCATGGTACATCACTGGTGTTCCCATACTTTTACCTATACCTGTAATGATTTTATGTAAGTATCAATCTTAAACAAACAGCACTTTGCTTACTTGTTGCTTTCCATCATTAGCATCAATGCTTCTCTTTTTGTTCTTAACCTATATCATAGTCTAATAGCTTCTTGCATGGTCAACCTGAAGGTCTGAACTGAAAATTGGCAATACATAACAAAACACTTAATAAAAAGGGAGCAAGAAACCACTACACTTACATTGGCAATTGTTCAATTTCTGGCCAGTTGTCTTTGAGACAACCGCAATAATACATATTGCTCAACCTTTCACACATTCCCTCAAATCACAGGATGTCGGACTTTTCGCTAAGCTGATGTTTTCTCCATACCTCTCACCAGCTGAAAATGTCTGGCCAGTGATTCTCAAGTGAATGGCATCTATCTGCCATCCAATATGAGCGATGAACTCTCGCATAGTATTAAACAGGCATCAACCATAATACCTGCAATTACTATCCAAGGTCTGTTCTGCTTCATGCCTAGCTATACAGCAGCTGTTATTTTTGCCAGAGTCCTGAGCAAGGAAGATTTCTATACATTCTAAATACCGAAATTTTAATCCTTTCCTCCTTCATTTACAATGTAATTTTAAAATATGTATGATTCATTTGTCTGCTGTTGTTCATGGTGTAGTTATTTTAATAGTTAGTAATGTATAATTAAATTTCTGTATAACTCTGTTCAGATTAAATTATTTGGTGGACAAATATTCAGTCTAACGCAGTGTTGCTCCCTTAATCGGTTTGCACTTATTGGGGAGGAAATGTTCAGATTTATAAATACTACTTAAATTGCTTTAAAGCATTATTTACTTCACTTGCATAACATATGTCCTTTGCAGTTCTGAATTACTTCTCTGTGACTGATTCATAGTTCTTTCATATAGCTTAAGAAGCATCTAAAACAACAACATCTGAGATGAAATTTTTTATAGGGCAATACATTGAAGCGTGGAAGGCATGCTTATATAACTTTAAAGAATACCTTTTCATGCAAATCATTTGCAAAAATTTTTCTTTGCACATGGAAAGAAATGAGATTATAATTAGAAACAATATGCATTACTTTTTTACAGATATATAAATAAATGGAATATTTCTTGCAAGCTTTTCTACCTGTCTATTCTAATTTATTACAAGAATTAAGCAAAACTGATTGCATCTAAAAGCAAATATTTCTTTTAAATGTAACAAAGTACTTACTGTTTTGCATGCGGGAGGGGGGATTAAGAATAGAATTTCGTTCTAACTGATTTTCCTCCTCACCAAAACAAAACTGGATTATTAATACTACACTACACAGTCCAAGATCTGGACCCGTCGGAACTTCGGGGATTCTGGATATTAGATCATCAGTTTAAATCTAGTAAGATGGCATGCAGAAATTATAAAATTAAAAATATGAAATCGAGATTTCTGAAATAATGAAGAATTTATGATCTAAAGTAGGGGTCTTCAACCTTTCACGCCCGAGGGCCATATCAATAAATTCATAAAGATGCGTGGAATCCGGATCCGTGGATCCGTTTATATAAAAAAGGGAGCTTTGTTTTGCAAGACTACAATTGATTCTAAGCGAAGAGATAGCGTTACAGATTTTTATATATATATACTGGTTCAAAAAAGTCAAAAGGAAATCGAATTAAAATGTTTTGCAACTTTTTTAACTATGAAAAAAAGTATAAAGATGATTGTACAGAACGATGTTACAAAATGCATTTACAATAAAAAGAAAGGAAAAAAAAACTTACATTATTAGCGGGAGATGGTAGTTACTTTAGTTTTAATGTGAAATTTGACATTGTTTTTGCTTGATTAAAGCTATAATATCCGGTTTAATCTGTGTTGCTGCAATTCGTAAAGTTTCCTTCAAATATCTGTCTGTCAGCCGTCTTCTTGTTTCTGATTTTAGGGTTTTCATTTTACTAAAAAGCTGTTCACATACGTAGGTACTGCCAAAGATAGAAGACATGAAGAGTGCATGTTTATGAATTCCTGGATACTTGTCTTCGGTCACGTACTTCGAATAAAAATCAATTAATGTAGGATTTTCAAGATATTTGCATTTGACTGCACAGTCACACTGTAAATCTATAAATTCTAATTGAAATTCAGATGGAACACTTCCAACGTTTACTAAAAATGGCAAGGAGAACATTTTGAATTCAGAAAATCTGCTTTTGAATTCCTCTTTTAAATTTTAAATTCATTATACATAATTATTTGAATTCCATGTTGTTGAGTCCCTTCACACACTCCATCAATTTTGGAAAGTGAGTGGAATTCTTATTTACCAACTAACTTTCCCACATGATTAATTTTATCTCAAATGCTTTCACAAAGTGATAGAGATTATGAACAAGTAGATCTTTTTCTCAGTAAGACGTAGTTCAAATCATTGAGATGACCTGTAACATCGACAAGAAATGCAATCTCAACCATTTCCCATCACTGAACTCGTGAATAGACTTCCCTTTAGATTTCATGAGTTGCTGAACTTCGCTCTTCAAATTAAACAGGTGCTGAAGCATCTTTCCTGAGCTCAACCAACGTACTTTTGCATAATACACATCACCATATTCAGCTTCCAAATCACTCAAGAACTGTTGAAATTGCCTGTGATTAAGTCTTTTAGACCGAACGAAATTAACCACTTTTACAACAACATTCAACACATGTTCAAAGTTTGAGCCACTTCAGCGGGCCACTTCTCACCCGGGGTTGAATACGCCTAATTAAAGGATATGAAAATTTACAAAAAGAAGCTTAATATTTAAATGTTCACTTAATTAAGCATTTCTTTCAAAGTAAGTTGTTTAAGTCATTTAATTTTTTTGTGCTAATACTTTCTCTTTACTTCTACAGACAGATATAATTTTTTGTTCAATTACAAAGTTCCTTTGCTAAATCATGTTAGTTGCTGTGTTAAAAATTCTCACTTACTTGTAAATCAAAATTTTTTCCTTTTCAATAAATTCTCTGTCATTTTCTTCACTATCAGTATCAGTATTTTCTGGATCTAGAACCATACTACAGATTTCGCTGCCCATTAATTGATGGATGATTGGGGCACTATCATCACAATGAAAAATTTCTGTTATATCATCTTCATTTATTATACTGTCTCCACATTTCTTTAAAAATACATTAATTGGAAAATTTCCCATTGGTTTGCGATATCCGAAAACCTTCATATTCGTGGCTACCATGTTCTGCAACCATTATAATTGAAGTTTAACATGGACTTTTAAAATACTACTTTATATTCCCATTTCAGCATGCGCACTATTCCGATATCCAGAGGCTGAATGATGGACGTACAATTTGAAAGAAAGAATAGTAAGGATACATTATCTTTCACTAAAACTTTAAGTGAAGTATGAATTGTACACTTGTCTACAATCAGGACAATTTTTGCATCATCAGGTAAACCAATGCCATTCAAATTTTGCTGAGCCTGGGCTCTGAATTGATTTTCAAATCAATCATTAATTAATGCTTGCGTCATCCATGCTCTTTTATTTGCATGATATATAATGGGGAAAATCTTTACTCCTTTAAATGCTTGAGGCCTGTATTTTTTCTAATTATGAAAAATTTAGACTTGCGTATTCCTGCAGCAATTGCATATGCTAAAATTGTTAGTCTTGCTTTGAAATCTTTGACACCAGTTAAAGCATTTTCTGTACAGGTTGCCAAGGTATTTTGCAATACATATTGCCAGAAAACACCAGTTTCATCAGCATTATAAATTTGTTCTGGCGATAACTTTTCACTATTAATGAATTTATCTGCAAATAATTCCGTATCTTCAGTACCAGCTGAAGCACTTTCACCTGAAATTTTTAATTGCCTTATACCGTGGCAATTTTCACAACCCGTCAAAAATGTGCACTCAGGTCTAAGTTCATTTCTTCATGAAATATTTTAGCTTGAGCCATTAGCATTAGACACGTCAATAGCATGCTCTCGCTGCGACGCTGTCTGACTCATTCAATCATCTTTGTCATGATCGTCTCACTTTTAGCATAACAAATAGTTTTTCTGTTATTCATTGCGAGTGTGGTGCTGTACTCCACAAAAAATTAAAAAAGTTCCTTTTTCTATTTTTTTTATGTCATGTACAGTTGACATTCCAATACCATATTCCTTGCATAATTTTGAGATGGTTATACATTTACCCATGTTTTGCACCAATTCCACTTTTTGTTTTAATGAACATCAAAACATGCTTTTTGTTTCATAGATCCTGTTGCAGCTCCAGAATTACAAACTCTTTTTTACATAATCAAAAGTAGTTCAAACATTAATATTCATAAAATTTGCTGTAAAAAATAACAGCCTGCAAAAATAATAAGCTGGATCAAATCAGAAAGTTAACAGAGCAATCTGCTAAATTAATTGAAGTTCCTTGGAATCAATAAAGTATAATTTTAGCCTAGCTTAATAGTGTCTGCTGTACATTACTGGCTATGTTGTGATGAAATGAAATTAAGAATTGGGACTCTCCACATGTTTTACGATGCAGGAGAAAAAATTAAATGTGAATGCGTAAAGCATAAAAAAACAAATTCCTTAATAAAATTAAAAACAAAAGTAAAAAGGTTGTTAGTGGCTTTCGAGATCTGGATATTAGATCATTCTGGATCTCGGACTTTATACCGTTTTTCTTCTTATCAAAATTATTTCTGTAACCGTAATCACAAAAGTTTTTTTTTAATTCATGCATTTTAAATCAATTTTAGACTATTTAATTGCTTAAAGTGAACACATAACTAAAACAACTTCCAATCTGAAAGTGTTAGATTTGAGCACCGAAAAGTTTTTGCAATTTTAAAAGAATAAAAACTTTAAAATGCCAAAAAAAAAGGTCACTTCTCTGCCTAAATTAATATAATGTCTAATACTGCAAATTCATAAAAGAAATATTTATTTCTGAATAAAATTCAAACTGCACTAAAACCATTTGAATTATTCACGCCTTTATTCCTTTACAGGTTATTTTATTCACCCCTTTGTGTCTTTACAGGTTTTTTTTTTTTTCTTGAAAATAACAAAATGTAAGATTAAAATGCATTATTTTATTGTTTGGGGAAAAATAAGGGGAAAAGAAAGAGAGATGTGTAAAGACTGAAGATATAGCTTACTACAGTATAAAGTCCAAGATTCGGACGTCCAAAATCCGGAATGATCTAAAATCTGGACTTCAAAACCATAAACTTTTTTTTTGGTATGCGTTATGCATGCGCATTTTATTTTTCCTTCCATAATAAAACATGTGGAGAGTTCTGATTCTTAATTCCTCTTAGGCACTAAATAAAATACCTCATTACCGAAGAAATAAATTTGTGAGATTAATAATTTGGCTCCATAGCTGCATATCTGCTTGCCATACATCTCAAACCCAAACATTCTACATAGGAACATCGTTACACCTATTAGCATTTTATATCCCTGACGCCGATCTGGCGAATCATTATTTATTATATCTTGCTTTCATCACTGCATGTTTATCAATACATGACAACTTGAACAATGACTCGTAGCAATGTCTAAACAATTTTTTTTATATTAGTAATTGAATAACAAGAGAATGGCAACCTTTTATGCTAACATTATGCTTGGCGGTGATTACAGATTTAAGTAAACGTGCTAAGAAATGTTGACGAGGAAAAATTAACAAAACTTTCTTTTCATCTATGTTAAAAATAGATTTTGTTAATGAAACTCATAGACCAAAAGATTGCATTTAGTGCTATTTGAGATAAGAATAACTCATATGTTATTCGCATAAGCCCAGAACCGCGTCAGAGCTCGCATGGCCACACAAGGTGGGAGAAATTAGGGAAGATAAAATTTTTGGAATTTGGAGAAGCACCAAGCAGCAAAATTAAAGGACGACAGAATTGTTATAACTTAGGGAAAGCACTGGGATCCAAAGTTAGGGCGGGAAGAATTCAGAACTTGGAGGTACTTTGTAGCAGAATTTAGGACCCGGAGAGACGGGGCAGTATCTAGCGTCAGCCTTAAGTATATGTGGAAGTTTATTTATTCAGAACACAGATTAGCCTTAAGCATGTGCAAGAAATAAATGTAGGTATAATAAATAACTAATACAATTTAGGCTTAATTCAGTATGCAATAGAAGCAGGACGAAATTTAGCGGAAAAACTTGTCGTTTGTCGCCAATCTCATGATATGTAGCCAATAATGTACCACGGACGCTATTAAGCTAGGCTAAAATTATCTTCACTGATTCTAAGGAATTTCGGTTAATGTAGAAGGCTGCACTGCTCCTTAATCTTCTAATTTGATCCAGCTTATCATTTTTTGCAGACTGTTATTATTACAAAGTGAAAGCATGCTTCGATGCTCATTGAACAAAAAGTGAAATCGCTGCAAAAAATGGATAAACGCAGATTCATCTCAAAATTATCCGAGGAGTATGGCATTGGAAAGTCAACTACATATGACAAAAAAAAAAAAAAAAAAGAAAAAGGAACTTTTTTTTTTTTAAATAAATTTCTTGTGGATTCCGACACCTTACTCTGAATAACAGAAAGATTGTTCATTATGCTAAAAGTGATGACTGAATAGGTCAGACAGCATCGCAGTGATGGCGTGCCATTGACGAGTCGAATGCTAATGGCTGAAGCCAAAATATTTCATGCAGAAATAAACTTAAAAACTGAGTGCACGTATTCGACCTGTTGGTTAACCAAATTTAAAAATTGCCATGGTATAAGGCAATTAAAGGTTAGGTTAGGTTATTCAATTATGGCAAAGCACACGAGGGCTATCTGCCTAAAGGGAGGGATGCCTTCGTGGAGGACTTTCTAAGGGAAACTGGCTCGTATACATGTTACACATGGGGAAAACCACAAAAACGCCCATGCAGCCAGCCCGTTCGCGGGATTCGAAACTCGGACCGAAGTACCAGTGTTCAGCGTCTTTACCGCTCGGCCGCTGGTGGGCCATAAGGCAATTAAAAATTTTAGAAACTTTGAACAAGAAAGTAAACTGTTTATAGAATTAAAGAGAAAGTATTAGCACAAAAAATGAAGCAACTTAAACAACTTACATTGAAAGAAATGTTTAGTAAAACAAACAAATAAATATTAAGCTTTTTTTTTTTTTTAAAACAAACAAATAAATATTAAGCTTTTTTTTTTTTTTTTTTTGTAAATTTTGACACCCTTTATATCATAAATGCTCCTGTATTTCATAAATCACGATTTCATATTTTTAATCGTATAATTTCTGCCTGCCATCTTACTAGATTTAAAATTATGATCTAATACCTGGAAAAATCTCAAATCTGGAATTGTCGAAGTCTCAACGAGTCTGAATCTCGGACTTTATACGGTATATAATTTCATCACAACCACTCAATTTTTTTTTAGATGCATATGTTTGTGTACATAAGTCACATCAGAAACTGTAGAGTTGATCTATTAACAATACGTATTCGAAAATTATTTCATTTAAGATATTGATGGCATAAAATAACACTTGTTGTACAAAAAATTTTATGCAAACTGAAAAAAGGTCTAAGGACTTTCAAGGATTTATCTTCAATGTACAATGAATTACTATCAATTTTAGTTTAATTACCTTTTACTTATTATTTTAATTATTTCAGTTCATTTTTAAGAATGAGTTAATATAATTTAATTTATTACTCCTCTAATTATCATTAATTTGCATTAATTTATAAATACTTTTATTCATTATTTCACATTTTGTTTAACTTGAATTATTAATTAGTTATTGCTTTGATTATTATTCTGTTACTTATTTATTTCCTTTCACCTTTTCTGATGGACTTCCAGACACCAAAGGCACATCTAACTTTAGAAATTAAGCCTGGTTTTAGTCCTTAGTTCTTTGAAGTCTGATAGCTGAAAAAAGCATTTTGGACAACAGTGCAATGTAGGATGTTTCTTATTCCAGCCCTATTATACATCCATTCACAAATACATATTTCCAGCTGTTCAGGTTAAATATATGCATATGAAAGAACTTAAAAAGGGGGCACAAAGCCATGATCCAAACACCCGCGGCATGAACTGAAGAATTATCTGTCTTTCAGATATACTCAAACAGTTACCCTCATCAACTCTAGCTACTACAGTCAGAAATTATACATATTTTACTGCAATTTACTCTTTGAACAGCTTACATTCAAGGATAACAATTGTAATAATATGAAAAGGGAATCTCATATAATGAAAGCACAAAGATTTGGTACAATTAAAAAAAAAAAAACTGCTAAGCTAGCTATTTATTTCACTATTTTTTTACTTCGTTTTGAGTTCACCTAGTAAGATAGTGTGGACTAAATTACTCTACGACTTATTTTTACAAATATTTTTCCCACTGAATTTGCTTGAATAGTTACTTTGGTGTAATCTGCCTAGTCTTATACTTAATTGTAGTTCATTAACATAATACAATTACAATGGTACTACAGAAAGTTTTGAACACATGAAACTTTCTCATATAAAATGCACAGTGGTATACTCTAATGAGTAGTTTTAAAATAAAAATCTCAGAAAAAACTTGTGAGCATGATACTTTGCTATAAATATCAGAAAAATGAACAGTAAATTGAAGAATTTGGTACATGTTACAGAAAAATATACAAAAAATTTCTTCTTTACTAAATGAAAGCCATTTAAAAGCTATAATGACATGAAATTCCAGAATTACTTACATATTATCAACAGCAGATGCTATTCCACAATCATGCAAAATAATTAAAGTATTTTCAACTTCTTTCACATAGAAAGGTTCAGGGGGTGGGAAGCCTTCAACTCTAAAAAAAAATTGAGTCCATTTCACCAGCAAGACAGTGAATTAATCAAATTACCAAACTAAAAAATATGAATTCTTAAGAATGTTTAAGAATCTTTTAAACTACTACAATTATAAATTTCAACTAAATACCTAAAATTTATCAACTAAATACATAAAATGATAAATAGCTTAATTAGGAAAATTCGAGAGAGATAAAACTAAATTGAGATTTTATGATTAAAACTTAATAAATAATAACTTCACATGTAAAATTAAGTTCTTCAGCATAAGCATTTTTGAAGTGTCTAAAAGCTTCTTTTATCAACAGCAAAAAGCATGTACAATTTTTTATTATTTTTGGTTTGGTTTAATTGATTACAACAAAGAACTCAAGAGCTACCCGCCTAAGGGGAGGGATTTCTTATTCTTGCTACTGGAAAAAATGCTGTCTGGGATTTCAAAATAAATACAGAAATTTCCTTTACGGGGAAAAAACATACAAACTTCATACACATTTAACATATTTTAAATAATCTTACGTTTTCTGAGTATGACACTGAGGTGAAATTTAGTTTGGCACACAATTATTGTGGTGAGAGCTTTACATATTTAAATGTCTTAAAAAGTTCATATTAATTGGATAAGAATATGATTTTTATGAAAAATTAATTGAATTGAGAAACATGAAATTTTACAAAAAATGTATGCTTTAAATAATGATAATTTCAGCGAACACATTTTGAAAATCGAATCATATTTTAATAGATCTGACAATTTGTACTAGCTATGACTACACATGTGATAATAGATAATAATAAATGAAAGAGAAATTTACTGCCTGTAGTAAAGATATAATTACATATATGATAGCAAGCAATAAAATGCTAGTAAAAGCAACATTACAATAAATTAATTATTCTTCTGCATAATATCTTGATCTAAAATTTCATTGGATCTGCAATTTGTTAGAAATCTGTAGTAGCCTGACCTAAAATATCTTTTTTGAAATTATGTAACACATTCACATATATCCAATTTCAAGAATCTAAATACAAGTACTTCAAGGTTTAATTTTGTATCACGATAATAAAATAGGGGAAAATTTTTAACAATTTATTTGTACAAAGAAAAGCAAAGAGCTAATACATTTGTTTCTTTTTATTTCAAAATGTAAATCATATTTTATATCTATAAACAACACATGAAGACATACTTCATTGCGCATCCACCTGCTTCCAATAAGACAGCAAGAACACAATGATTCTAGATAAATTTTCAAAATTAGAAAAATGAAAAATATGCCACAAAACTATAAAAAATACAAATTTATACATAACTAATATCTTGTCTAGCTGATAGACTAATCACTTACATTATCAAATGCAGATATTTTTTACAGATGTATTAAACAATAGTTACATATGAAAAATAAATTATTAATATACTATGCCAATTTTCCAGACTTTTTTATGCCCAACACCTGTAAGATATGTTTGATTAGTGGCTGCAATCCCCCTATAAAAATAACACAAATTTTACTATGTAATCCATGCTCAACCTCTACAAAGCGTGCCTCATTACTCATCATTTAAGGTAGTGGCCAAGAGACAACCATCTAAAGCCCATTATTCAGAGGCACTGGCTTCAGTATGGAAAAAATAAAAGCAAACAAAAAATATACGGTAAATTAATGACAATTTAAAAAATACCTTTTAATAAATCTTTAATAAAAATATAGAATATTTTTATTATTATTTTAAATTAATGTGAACATAATAATGCATAAACTAATGAAATTGGATTTGGTGTTATATATTGTACAGATATATACTGTTAAGTATATGTACCAACGTATAATGTTACATGAGTTACATATATATGACAACTCCAAATATGCATACCCTGAGGATTTTGGACCAGCTCTCATACTATTGTTTGTTTATGATAGTAGTTTTAGCCTTATCGCTTTACCTAATGAAAAAACTAGCATCTTATGTGCAGGACAATGGTGGATTGCACAGCAATATCAAGAATCCTAGCACATGAATTAACGTCTGTTGCACAGCAATATGTGTCAGCATGCATCATTCAGCATTGTTTCCAAAAGAAAGGAATCTTTTCAAGTCATCTATTGCTGTGCTTACCACTGACTTTCCAACACATGGCTATTAGAATGATATGTCCCAGACAGAGACAAATGAATGGCACAACATTGTCTTTTAAACAAATTTCCCATCCATCATTGGCCAGGCGATTGAGTCGCTGAACACTGGTAGTTCTAACCTGGGTTGGATTCCAGGCAAACGATGTGGATGCATGGGTATTTTCATGGTTTTCCCCATGTGTAACATGCATATGAGCCAAGTTCCCATAGAAAGTCATCCACAAAGGCATCCTTCCCCTAAGGTCCTACTAAGCTTTGCTGTAATCAGATAAACCAAATCCAAACCTTTAAACAAATTTCGATTCTGCCTACACTTCCCCGATAGTTACATCTGATTCTGATAGCACCAAGGTGACAGATAGTGTGATCGTTGCATTATGCATCACCATACTGATTCATCACCTGGAGTTATGGTCTGGTGTGACACTGGAATTTATTTCCATACACACTTAACACCACCATTACTTCTCTAAAGTTTTAGAGCTTGTTATGTTCTCTTGCTTATAGCCATTCTTCAACAGACTTCGGCTGGCTTGTTTTCCCAGTTTGTTACTTATTGAACATGTCCAATCAATAACTAGCATCATATAAAAAATAATACATCATCCAAACTTCATGTGATACTTATATCGAATTGATATGAAGGAACTTCTGACTCTTTGTGGTGGCCTGCTGTACAGCCTCATAAATATCAACAATCCAGGTTGCATTATGGGACTTATTGCCAGCTGTTTGTGCAATCACAGCATGTAAGTCACCACCGAAAGACTAGTACTGCTTAAACACGTGAATGGAGGCTGCTCACATGGTTCATGCCTGGGACTCATAATGTGGAATCTAGTGGCCAACTTTGGATTCCAGATCTTTACTGATAACCCTGATGTAAATACCTCAGTATATGCAGATGACTTGACTATAGTGATTAAAGGAAAATTGGGGAGGGGGACTGAAGATCTGGCCAAAACTAGTCTTGGAGCTTTTGATAAATGGATGAAAGCTCAAACTCATAATATCAGCTAAAAAAACGAAAGTAACTGAAATCAGACATGATCATAGACTCCCAACAAAAGTCATGCTTTCATATCAGTGGAACCCTGGTTAAGATTGTCCCCTAAATAAAGTAACTAGACATGATGGTCAATCATAGTCTTCCATGGTTGCCTCTCGAGCTTCAATATTTTAGCCAACTGCAAGCTAAGGACAGTTAGTCTTAGTTCGGGCACCTCAGCTAACATATTATGCATTTGGCATACAAGGGTTATCAAGTGCATTGCTCTGTGTGGTCTTCTGCCTGAGGCTTTAACCTTATTGTACATAGAAAAACTTTTGCTGTCGACCTCAGAAGCCATTTCTGTGAGCATATAGAATCTTACCTACTGCTGCACTTTAGGTCATGGCTGGTCTTCCTTCATGAGATCTGGTGTAGAGAGGGAAGCTAATTGTCAGCATCACAAAACTTGCATGTACTACCATGCTACGGGGTAATGTCTTCACTGATTATGAGAAATGTTTCCTGCTCTCTATATGCTCATATGTCTTCCCTAATTATGAGAAACGCTGCCCGATCCTTCTGTGTTATTTTGACAAAAATGACTTAACCTAGGGGAACAGTTCTTTGTCTGACGGAAACTGAATTATGATTTGCACTGATGGTTCTAAAGGAGATACTGGAACAGGTTGGGATACTGTGGGATGAACAATAATATGGTCACATATTTTCTATATTGTAGACCAGCGGTTCTCAACCTTTTGACTAACGCGTACCATCTAAACAAAAAAAGAAAAACTTAAGTATCATCACTACATTTTTTACAATGATTATTTTTCAGTTTCTCAATAGAAATATTAAATATATATATATATTGCCATTAGCACAACCTATTGGCTATTTATATTAAATATGCAAACATAAAAATATTAGATTAAGAATTGGTTACCATTTTAGTTATCAAAATTTAAGTTATAATACTTCAATTCTAAAATTTAATGTGAAGTTTGAGCCTGTTAAAGAGAAATTAATGTCTTTATGTCTGGTCTTATTACTTTTAGTTTTAACCATAAATTAGGATCCACTTTTAATTTTGTTCTATATTTACTTTTGAAATATAACATGGAAGAAAATCCTTGTTGAAATAAATAGGTTGTGCAAGAGGGCAATAAAATTTAATAGCTTTATTTTCAGCCAGAAGTTGACAAGTGTGTTACTTTTTAAATCTTCAGTTAGAGTTCGATCAAAGGAAATTTCTACAAGTTGTTCTTTTTCTTCATGAGATTTTTTAATGTAATAGTTAAAAATACCTTGTTTCTTTGGGTAACACCATTTAAGAATAGCTGTTGTAGACTATCCAATAAGAGTTCCATCTCTCAGGCAGAACTGGTTCCCATTAGTGCAGCTTCTACTCATGCCAAATCCCTCTCCTCACCTTACTCATTTTCTCCCACTTGGTTTCCAGCCTAGCAACTATTGCAAGGAACCAAAGCAAAATGCATACTTGTCTGGCATGTACAAAAACAACTTATTGCATTTACTATCTCCATCAGGCCATACCTGAGTAGAGTACTAGCTCACATAGGAATAGTGGGCAACAAAAAGGCTGACAAGATAAGAAAAGCTTGCAGTCACATCCCCAGATGCTTCTATGGAGACCATCCTACCCCCATCTTCCATCTAAAATAAACCTGATGTGGACACCACATGACTTCCTTATAAAGAGTACTGAATTATACACATTTTTTGCTGCACTTAATTTAAACTTATTTCTTCAAATTATTCAAAATTAATTAACTAAAAAATTACAAATCTTGAAATTAAATATCCCAGTCAATTTTTTGTCATATGGAGGTCAAACGTCTTACAATTTTATTCTTTCATAACGAGTATAAAACTTTCCTAAATATAAGTATAGGTACTTGGAGACTGCATTAAAAGTTAAGATTTCACTATTTCTTGAAAATTAATTATATTTTTTTATTTGACATTTCTAAAACAAATATTTCCATCATTCAAAACAATTCTGTAACTGGAAGCATATGACTATGACCAATAATTGTGAAAACAAAGGCCGGGTAAGGGGGTGAGTATATATGTTCAATTAATAATTTTTATTCATGATTATCTTCCAGGAAATAAAGAATAAAGCTACTGTAATTGATTCTGTTTAAAGTTAATTCTTTCAAATAATTTATATAAAACTATTAAACATGTAATAGACCTAGAAAAAGTTTATAATCATCAAAAATTCATATTACAATCATATTGATTTATACAGCACAAAGTCCGAGATCCGGACTCGTCGGGATTTCGGCGATTCCGGATATTAGATCATCTGTTTGAATCTAGTAAGATGACATGTAGAAATTATAAAATTAAAAATACGAAATCGCGATTTATGAAATAATGAAGCAATTACGATTTAAAGGGTACCAAAGTTTTGTGCTAATACTTTCTCTTCAATTCTATAGACAGATATAATCTTTTGTTCAATTTCAAAGTTCCAATGTTCAAGTCCTGTAGTGGCTGTGTCGAGAATTCCGACTAACTTGTCAATCAAAATTTTTTCGTTTCAATAACCTCTCTGTCACTTTCTTCACTATCGATAGCAGTATTTTCTGGATCTAGAACCATACTACAGATTTTGCCATCCATTAATTGATTCTTGAGTGGATCATTGTGATCGCAATGGAAAACCTTTATTTATTACCGCTTCTCCACATTTCTTTACAAAATCCATTAATTGGAAAATTCACCTGTGGTTTGCGATATCCGAAAGCCTTCAAATTTGCAGCTTTCACATTCACCATCCTCACTATGAAATATAGTAGCTGGCCATAAATTATGCCAAGCATTTCTTAAAGTACCTAGAGGCCCATCCTCCCATGATCTTGCGATGCTCCACACAGCAGATTTTATGCTAAAATATTTCAAAAATTCTTGAAACGTCTTGCCAATATTCAGAAAATTTAACATGGATTTTAAAAATGCGACTTTATATTTGCCCTTCAGCGCGCGCACTATTCCTATATCCATAGTCTGAATGAAGGATTTGGAGAAATAAATAACACTGATACATTATCTTTCATTAAAAATTAAATGAAATAAGAACTGAACAGTTATCTACAATCAGGAGAACTTTTGCGTTATCAGGTAAACCAAACCAAATTCAAATTTTGCCGAGTCTCCGGTATGAAATGACTTTCAAACCAATCATACATTAACGCTTGTGTCATCTATGCTCTTTTGTTTGCAAGATATAGAATGGGAAAATCTTTGTTCCATTAAATGCTCGAGGTCGTGCATGTTTTCCGATTACGAAAAGTTTGCACTTGTGTGTTCCTGCAGCATTTGTGCACGCTAAAATTGTTAGTCTCGCTTTGGAATCTTTAACACCAGTTGGAGCCTTTTCTGTAGAGGTTGCCAAGGTATTTCGTGGTACATATTGCCAGAAAAGACCAGTTTCATCAATGTTGTGAATTTTTCCTGGAGATAACGTTTCACTATTAATGAGTTCAATGAATTCATCTGCAAATAATTCAGCAGCTTCAGTATCAGCTGAAGCACTTTCAACTGAAATTTTTAACTCCATTATACCACAGCAATTTTAAAATTTGGTTAACCAGTCTATTGAATATGTGCACTCAGTTTTTATTTCTTCAGGAAATACTTTAGCTTGAGCCATTGGCATTGGAACCGTTAATGGCATGCCCTAGCTGCATCTCTGTCTAATCATTCAATCATCACTTTGCTATCATCATTACTTTTAGCATAGTGAATAATTTTTCGGTTATTCACTGCGAGTGGGGTGTCGGAATCCACAAAATTCATAAAAGTTCCTCCTTTTTCTGTTATGTCATAAGCAGTTGACTTTCCAATGCCCTACTCCTCGCATAATTTTGAAACAGATATACCTATACCCACTTTTTGCTTAATGGACATCGAAACATGTTTTGTAGACTCTGTTGCAGCCCCAGAATTAGAAACTGCATTCAACATAATCAAAAGTTCAAACTTAAGTTTTTATAAAATTGCTGTAATTATAACAGCCTACAAAAAATAAAGCTGGATCAAATTATAAAGTTAAGGAACAGCACAATCTGCTATATTAACTGAAATTCTTTGGAATCAGTGAAGTATAATTTTAGCCTAGCTTAACAGCGTTTGCTACACATGACTGGCTATGTAGCATGACGACGAAATGTTCCGTTAAAATTTGCCTTGCTTCTATCCCGCACTGAGACAGTTAAGCCTGAATTGTATTAATTAAACTGAGTGCACATATTGATTATACTTACGTCTAATTCTTACACATTGCTTAAGGCTTATCTGAGTCCTGAATAAATAAATTCCTACATAATTAAGCTTATTGAGGGCAGGTGTTGGATATTTTACCGTCTGGATGCAGTCTCTGTGGGTTCTAAATTCTGCTACCAAGCACCTCCCTAAGTTCTAAATTTTTGCCGTCCCTTAAGTTTGGGTCTCAGTGCTTTCCCTTAATTCTGAAAATTTTATCATCTCTTAATTTTGTTACTCACCGCTTCTCTAAATCTTGTCTTCACTAAATTTTGCCGCCCGGTGCGGCCTTACGACCTCTGGCAGCGGTTTTCGGTTTATATGAATAAAAAATCAATTATTCTTAATTCAAATAGCACTAAATGAACTTTTAGCCTATGAGTATCATTAACAAAATCTATTTTTAGCATATGGAAAGATATTTTTGTTAAATTTTTTTTGTCAAAATTTAGCGCATTTTTAACTTAAATCTGTAATCATAACCAAGAATAATGTCAACATAAAGGGCTTCTATACTCTTTGTTATTCAATTACTAATATAAAAAATTGTTTAGGGATCGCTGCATTAGTCATTACTCAAGTTGTCATGTGTTGATAAACATACGGTAATGAAAGCGAAATATAATAGATAATGCTTTTTGCCAGGTTGGCGTCAGGGATATAAAACGTTAGACAATATATTTGAGATGTATGCCAAGCAGATACGCAGCTACGGAGCCAAATTATTGATTAAGCAAATTTGTGCTAAAATGATTCTTTCTTCAATAATGAGGTGTTTAATTTAGTGTCAAAGTGAAATTAAGAATCGAGATTCTACATATGTTTTCTTACGGTATAAAAAATGAAACGCGCATGCCTAAGCATAAAAAACAATTCCTAAAAAAAAAAATTTAGTGGCTTTAAGGTCCGGATTTTAGATCATTCTGGATATTGGACGTCCAGATCTCGGACTTTGTACTGTATTAAAATGTTAAAGAAGCAAGAAAATTAAGATTAAATTCAAATAATTTGAATCATTGTTCATTTTATGGAAGAAACCTGACTTTTCAAGTAGAATTAGCTTTTAAGTTTTTGCTTATTTACTTTCAGAGTTTTATACCTGTGTGTGTGTGTAAAAATATCTACCTTTCTAATAATAAATTAACAGTAGCTCTTTAACTCCCCTATTCATTCTAAAAATAACAAAGAAATAACTTTTTTAACATAATCTTTACTCCCTGTTAATTCTGAAAATGATCCATCACCTAATCTCTATTATACAATTATTTCTAGAATGCAACGAAATCTTAACCCAACATCCAGATGCACTATTATGCGTTCCGCACTGTAATCTGGTGTTAAAAGGTCTTTGCTGTGCACAGTGTCCCCGGGCACTGAAAACTTTAGCTATGGGTTTGACTGCACACTTTCTTTTGTTTCGATTTTTTTTAGGCTGCTCTTTGGTTCATTGCTCTCTTTGCCTTGTCTTGCTACTAACTATGTTGTTATCTAAAACATGTTATCTAATACATTATATAAAACTGTGGGGTGCATATCGTGCCCATGATGATGTGTGAAGAACAATATGTTTCGATAATTAGTTCATCATAAAAAAAAAATAATGTTCAATTCGATCATGTCTGTCTACAAGTCTCTCTTTTGCTATGCATCATTCAAACTGCACAACAAAACAAGTGCCCAAATCTGTTACAGCTATCCCCCAGTCATCAAGATAATTACAGTTATTATTATCACAAACACACACGCATATATATATATATACAAATGCACACACACAGGGTCGGCTTGTTATAACAGTGAATGCCATCATTTTGGCAGAAACAGATCTATTGACAAACAAACAGTCAAGGATATGGTCTCTTGATAAACATCAGGATAGATTATCTGGATCACTTAAATTATAGTAAAACATATGAGATCTAACTTCCTAAGCGGATGCCTTCAAGTAGGACTCTTTAAGGAGAGCTTGCTTGTATTCATGTTACACATGGGTGAAACATGGAAAAATTCCATGCAGCAGCTGTTTCACGGGATATGAACTACTGAACTAGTGTTCAGCTCTTTTATCACTTACCTGCTGCTGAACAGCACTACTGTCAGGATCACTATAAATACTACCAGCACAGTAATAGAAATTGATCAACAATGTTTAATGGATAAATTGCTAGAAGTGTTACATAACTGTACTTTAAAAATAATAATGATGATATTACAAACTATTTTTCAGTGAGCATACTTAAAAAGCATATTATTTGAAAGAAATTCCGGGGGCCCAGATATTTTATTAAAACCAAAATGGGCTGAATGGGAACCATAGATTGGTGATAACAAAGCAACATGCATTATTTTGTGATTGATAACATATCTGAAGAACTGAATAAGTTCTCTCAGTTGTTCAAACATCACCACAAAACAATATATATAATTATTTCCACTCTGTTGAATTTTCTTCAACTTGTCTCTACTTTACCTTTTGCAACATATCTGAATAACTGAATGTACTCTAAAAATTTACTGTTATATAAGAAACTTATACACTATAAATTCTATTAAAAATTAATGAATTTATTCAATAGCATCTCCTCCCTCCAATGTCTCGAAAAATACAATTACTTCCATTTTATTGCACACACCAATGCAAACAACTGTCCTGTACATAATGCACAACCTTACACCATCAAATTTTAAAACAATACAAACCTTCTGAACATTGTATATCTGCATTTACTTGCCAGGTTACTATGATTGCTGGATTACAAAAATCTAATATTTAAAAACATATACTTTTTCTATACAGCAGCTAAAGCTAGGATTAAAGTAAAAGCTTCTTCTGCACAATCATATACAATAATATAGTAATAAACATTTTGCTTAGTTACCATTGCCACTATTAGCATGAAATATCTACCAGATGTCTCCTGGAAGTCTGAGTTCACTATAGAAGGTTCTTGGTGCCTTGAAGGGAATACTTCATGCCAAATGATGATCTTAGATACAGGCTGCATTCTTGTTAATTTTAGTACATGATGGTGATGGAGGAATAAGTGAAAATCTAGCAAATCACTTTTAGGGAGGTGATTGCTCAGCAAATATCCCTGAGCAGAATAAAAAATATTTCAGTGAGCAAATAATTAAAAATCAATAACAAAAAATAGAACTATTAAAGGGAAAAAAAAACTGAAAATTACAGATACCTAATAAAAAAAAAGAATTAAGGAAAATGGTCAAGAAACAGGAATTAAGTAGAAACAGATAAAGCATTCTAATTTGGTACATAAATTATGATTAACAGGGTGTCTTAGAAAGGATTTACTGTTTTTTAAATGCACTAGCAAGTAAGCAATAACAGTTATAAAAGTTGTTATTCAGTTGTAATGTCTAAGGTGATATTAGTACCAAATGTTATTAACAGAAAGCCTGGAAACTTTTTAATACAAAATATAAATGCAGCAACCATTTCAAATGGTATCAAGGAAGAAAAGACTCATTTTTGAAAATGTTAGTTTGACTGATGTGGGCAATATTGGTGCAAACTGCATATGGTTTTCCAGAGGAAGCACTTTTTTATATGGATGGCCGCATTAATAAATAGAAGTCTGGGGAAGGGATATCATGTATTCATTGCATGATCACCAAATTCACAAAAAATTATTGTATTCATAACTTTATCTAGCGAAAGTATCACTGGGCCCGGTTTCTTATAGAAGACAACAAATTCAAATCTTTACATTGAATCTTGCACAAATTTAAGTACAACCTTAATGCCTTGTATAACTCAATTAATTATTAGTGCATAATATTTATGTAAGCTGCAGTGTGTGCATCAGTATATAATTATTGTAATGTGCAAAATGTTTAAATATCAGTTTAAAATGCTCTAATTTCAGTATACAGCACCAACAAAAGTATTTATTAAGCTCCTGATGTCATGTTTCTGGGGTGGCAGAGTTCTCACCCTGTACAGTTGTGGATTCCGGACAATACTTGAATAGTCCTAGTAAGCCGTCCGGATCGCATAATGGCAAACCCCACATTGAGTTGATCAATGTTAACGAATTTCGCTTACTGTGCTTGCTCAGTAGTGTACCGTTGGCATGGGAGAAAATACTGGCGAATAAAAATAAACAACTCTACATAAGCCTGTTCATCATGTAGGCCTTAGCGACTCTTTACAATTGCAATACTATGGGCACTTTTTTTGTGCTTATTGCACTTGCTTCTGTTTCATTTCATTTTAGTTTATTTTGTTCATAAACATTTCATTTAATATCAGTTATTTGTAATAGTTACTTTGGCTTTAATTCAGTAATTTAAACTAGATGTATTCCTTTAGTTGTTAAAGTATTTATGAATAATCAGTAATGGTAAATAACCGATTGCTTTTATTCCTCAGAAGTAAATTCAATAAACAACATCATGTAATGTTTCCTGTTTTGTAATCCTTCTTAAACGAAAATTTGGGGAGTTTAAAATCGATATTTACTCTCTAAGTAATGAAGCAACGTAGAACCTAACAAGTTTTAAAACCCCAAACTGTTTACATCCAGATAACAGAATATCAACCATATACCATATTTATCTTCTTTTAAAATTATGCCAAAGTCGTAATTGCGCCAAATTCTCTTCTGGGCATGCACAGTGTGCATAATTCGTTTAACATTGTTCAACTGAATGTGCGGTCTGCCATTACGTGTCCGAATACGCTCTCATCCGTCAGCTGACCCTAAATTATAGTTTATGCAAGATGGTATGTGACTTCATCGGAATGAAGTTTCTAGGAAGGAATGAAACTTTACTGGAAGAATATTTTGACAATCACGTCAATGAATTTATGCACTACCCCCATGTAACCAGCAAGGGTGATAGGACATTAACATTTAATGTGGAACTCAGTGGATCTTAATGCATGCGACTTCTTTCTTTGAGGTAACTTGAAAGATGTAGCACATTGACAGAGTCTCATCTCAGTTGTAGAAATGGAACAAACCATCAGTCACGAATGTGAGAAGCCATTCAAATAGTAATGTTGCACAACCAACCAGCTAAATTTGCTCATTTCTGATAAATGTTTAGTGAATGGTGCATATTTTGAAGATAATTTTGATGTTATTTGCAAAAGTATTCAAATGACTGATAATTTCAGAAACCAAAGTATCTTCTCTTGTGACATTTGGCACTACACAATGAAGGACACTAAAGTTCCTAATCTTATACATTTATCTTCTGTAAAAATTCTTTTGACGCCTCTTATCAGTTGCTCACTATTACATTTTAAAAACCATCAGTCCTTTTTGGACACTCTGTAATTATTCCATTCAATAGTTTCAATAAAGAACACAGCATTTAAAGTAATGAACTTAATCCAGTAGGTTCTCAGCAATTCAAAATCATAAGAACTAGAAAATTGCTCAAGTCACCAAAAGTATTCTGAAAATTCAATTTTAAAAGTCAATAACAAGAAATAGAACTATAAAAATATATATATATATATATATAAATCAGAAAAACAAAACTGAAGAACAGCTTTAAAAAGGAAATAAAAATAAATATATAGTTTTAATTTATATTTCTTCTGTAGAAAACTTTAATCAATTTGTAAATTTCTGTGAAAAGAATTCATCAAAATTATTTCATCACTATTTATTTTAAATATTTTAATGAACTTTTTAGTTTGTAACAGGCTTTGTAATTCTTTGAGTGATGAAGGCTACAAAAGAATGAAAGTAAGCAAACACTTGATTGGCTGTATACATTATAACTTTTCTGTAGCAGTAATCAGGCCTCAGAAGTACCAAATTCTTTCTTTTTATTGCACATTTTGTGGATAGCTTTAAGAATTTATTGAATCACATAGCTATCCAAAAACTACCATACCAATATCAGTTAAGATAAAATACAGGTAAATTACACTACCACATTTGAATGTTTCACAAAAGTTAGGAAACGACTTTCTCATTATGTTTTTCATATTCATGTAATCCATCGAAAAGTGAATGAAACTGGTATGATGGAGACCGATGGCTATTTCTGCAAGTCTCCTAACAACCCATGCAGCATACAAATCACCGATAGCTTGTAGTAATGTTATGTCATAATTTTCATTATAATCCATTGATAATAAAATCTGTTCCAAGAGTCTATGATATGATTTCAGATTTTTAATTATACCTTAATCCACAAGATTTAGTTTAATAGTGATATTTGGCGGCAGATATTCAACATGGTTAACATTCAGTTCAATTAATTTTAATTGATACATTATTTAATAGCATGATAGTTTTCCTGCTTCAGAGGGAAAAGTAAGAAGCTGCTTCTTTTAAGAAGTTAAAAAAGGAACTTCTATTTGCCATAGAATATAATGCTTGGACTTAAGAATGAGGAAAAAATCCAGATACATGCTATTTAACATAATGACTGCACATCAGAGTCGGAATGTTGTCACACTGAAGCATTAGACCCTTTATGTACTATATCCATCCCAGAAGTGTCATGAAGAAGTTTCGTGATCTGTGGTTGTTTCTGTTGGCTTATCTACACTCAAGAATATATTTTCTTTTCCAGTGGAAAGGAACAACTTTTATAGGTATTGGCCATTAGGAAGGCCAGAAATGGTAGTCACTTTATTATGGAGACACCCAATAGGTGTGCCACTATTGCTGAAGGGACAGACAATATACGTCCATGCCTTCTCTGGGATTTGAACCCAGCCCTTCAGTAAGGCAATCAGTCACTAAACGCTTTCCTGTCTCAGGGGCTTGCTCAGGAATATTCTGCAGTAATAAAATGAAGTCAGCTGAGTATCTCAGGTTATCTAATGACCATCTTATTCCATCATTGGACATTTCCTGCTCTGATGTAGTGGTGTATTCCAGAATGATGATGTTATGATTCATCAAGCTTGAACTATGACAAATTGGTTTGAAAGGTCATGAGACACTATTTCAATCCATGGTATATGGCTATGTCATCATAAAGTTCTGAACTACATCCAGTTGAAGGTATGTAGGATAAACTTCAGAAGAATCTAAGGAGTGCTTCAACTTTTCCTTTATGCACTGAGAACCTTGTAGAATTGCTGATGCAAATTCGATCAGAAATAAGTAAAGGAACTCTGCATAAAGCCACTGAAACAGACCAATAACTTATGCACACTGTAATTCATGCTAAAGATGTTTCAGTGAAGTACTTATGTGTATCAGCATTTTTTTCCTCATTGACCAAGCAGAAAATTATTGCATAATTTATTTTTCATATGTTCATTATAACAAGCACTCATAATAGCAACTGCCCCATAACAGTAACCAGAGCAAAATGTCACAATCTGATGATAACATATTGACCTCTTATTACAATGTCCACTTCTTTACAAGCAAAAAGATTGTTACAATGAGCCTCAATTATATTAAGCACAACATTTAAAAGATTCTAACATGATAAAACCCCTTAGAGTACCATACATTCTAGTCTTAAAGTAGATAACAAAGACACATATAAGCGAAATATAAGGGATCTAACCTTGTAAAATATGCAGGATCCCAAAATGCCATAAATTCTTTGATTGGCGTAAAAACCATGACACTGAAATAAAACAATTTTAATTATATGGCTTATTAAAATGGCAACAGACATTCTTACATAGTAAGCTAAAGTGGTTATGTTACAAGAACAAAAAACATTTTTTCAAATAAATTTTCTTAAAATTCTGAGTTAGTTACAAAACGTTATTTACAAAATTCATCTCAAAACACAGTTTTTTGAAGATACAAAAGTTTTGGTGACTCATCACTGAAGTATAAAAAGTTATTTTTATGAGCTACACTAAAAGTGTTTTGACAGTTTTGTTTATTTTTGCTAGTCAGAAAAATAAAAGGAACATCTATAGAGAAGGTGCTTTATGTTAATTCTATTAAATGAAGCCCAATGAAAGATAGATGGCTGCCAACTGAAGGACAATGCTATCAAGTAGTCCAACTGGATTCACCTTCACTACACGGAAATCTGCAAATTTTTGGGGCCCTTTTTTCAGTACATGTGGAAAGGGGTGCAAGAGGGTGCTTCAAATAATAATTTCAAGGACCGAATGAGTAGCTGTATAAAATTTTCACATGTGGAAGGTGGAACAGGTTGTGAAGAAGGCATGCAATGGATCGAGAGAAATGGTATGCGATTCAGAAACCAAAAGCAGGATAAATACTGCCACACTTAAAAGTGTGGCAGTAAAGAGCCAAAACTCAGTAAAGAGCCAAAACTTACAAAAAGCCTTATGTCAAGAATCTGGAAGTGGTTTAAAGGCACTGGTGCTGTATGCAGACGATCAGGTCACGGTAAAAAATGTTCCATAATAAGATTTGCAAAACTGTTATTTGACAATGAGTGCTAAAAAAATATAGAGAAATGATGCCAGTCCAGAATGGAAGAAATTCGCTGCAGCTATAGGAAAAGACTGTTCAGATATACCCTAATCAGTAATCATAAGAGTTAGGCTGCATAATAGAGGGCTACATCTAAGGAAAGCCATGATATGTGTGCCACTAACTCATGCTGCAGAATGCTATTCGATAAGCAAGAATTGATAATAACCTCCTCCTAATGGACGATAATGCTTATTCCTGTTGCACTACACTAATGACCACACTGAGAGCAAAAGAACCCAACAAAAAGAGTGGTCATATATCTTCTGACTTTCAGTCTGTCAGATCATGAGATTCACTACAATGCCAACATCATTTCAGCAGCCAAACCTAGTACTCCCAGATGATTCAAGGCGCTATTTATCGTGGATCATCTTGTTACTGCAGGAATTCTGGTACAATGTAACACACAGCAAGGGAAATTGCAGTAAAGTTTGCATTTTGGTAAGGGGTGACCATACCCCTTATTATGTGTCTCTACATATCTCTGAAAACTTGCAACAACTTTTCTCTGCCACACTTTATATCACATTTCTGTTTTTATTCAAATTCACTTTTTGTACAAATAGGCAATTCTGCATTTTCAAGATATATGAGGCATGAAAAAATAAAGATCCTATGCAAGATCCATGTTTTCAGCTGCAAAACCATATAAATTACATGAGTTTTTACAGTTATTCTTTCAATTTTTCCTGCCTGTGTATAGATTAAATTAATCTTTGCTTATTAACAATGATTCAAATTAGCATGAATTACAAAATGAGCACTGAGCCGTATTAAGGAAATACTGTCTGCTTTTGTGAAACTGCCCTCTAATTTCTATCTTTTTTAACATTGTGTTAGTTTGTTTAAAACATATATTGCATGAAACGCAACTTTTTACATTCATATTTTGAAGCATGTATCGCTGACCTTAAAAAAAATCAAGAAAAGAGAAAAACATTGATTTAAGAAAATTAAAAGTGACAATTCAATTTAATAGCAATTTGAAAAGGAAAATTATAGCACAAATACAGTTTCTGTTCTTAACTCTTAAAGAACTATGACTAAAAAGAACCATGCTATAAGTAGAACCATGCTATAAGTATATTATGAAAAAGTATAAAAACTTCAGCAACATGAAGAAATTTAAAAGGACCTGGAAAAAATTAGAAATAGACACAGCATGTTACACACGGTATTAACTGAATCTACAAAAAATTATGGCACAAAACAGGAATCACTTATGATTCTTAAGTAATAAAACTGCATGTCAACAGCAGTTACATATTTTTAGCATTTGTAAACTTAAAAATTCTTGAGTGAAAATTTTTTTGTCATGCTAAATTTAACAGAATTTTAAATTAAAACATGGTGCATACTAATAAATAAAAACGGAATATTACTGAATGGTACTAAATGAAGGAAAAATCCACATTAAAATATCCTAATTCACATTTTAACCATTCTCTAAAGGAAAGCAATAAAAATACTTTTTCCCAACACTGCAAAATAGACAAAAATTCCAAACTTTGAAAGTAACTATCCTTCTGGAGTCATACCTTTTGCACTTCACTTTTCAAATAGAGTATAGGTATATATAAAATATAATTACAGGGACTAAGAAAGCCATAAAAAATATTAGATTTTACAATTTTTACAAAACTTGACTTTGTAAACTTAAATACTATAACATGAATATTTATGCTGTTCAGAAAATTTTTGTGCTCAGAAGTACATTGACAGGCAATGGTGCTATTACCAAAGCTTGAGGAAATAAAATGCACATAAAGGCTTTTATGGATATGGTGTGTAGACTAAAAAGTCAGCCCTTTATTTCCAAAACAAGTATAATCACACTGAATGAGCAAGAAATAGTCAATTCTCCAACTGGAACTGGTATAAGAACATTTTGCAACTGGTATAAGAACTGGGATGAAAGTAGTTAATTTTACCAAATTCATATCACATGTATATGAAATACGAAAGCCAAGTAGGATCATGGTTATGTAATGCTGAAAGAAAACTTCATAAAGATTGCATCACACCAGTGTTAATAAGCATCCCATGATTATTTGAGGCTCTATGATCTGTATTGGTTTGATAAAATTTATTTTTGTAGTTTATAAACAGTTGAGCTTAGAAAAATATTTTAGAGCCCCTTCCTTCCCTGCATAAGTATTGAGAACAGTTTGAAATGACTCATTTCTGTTTAGGATGGTAGTGCTTCTATTATAAAAGGATTATTCAGAAATATATTTATTCAGAAATATATACTTCTATTATTCAGAAAGTAACTTACGTTTTGCCACTTCGTGGCAAGAGATGGCACTAGCATCCTCACCTTGCTGTCGGAGTCTCTACTGAATCCTTAAGTATCTGATTGTAACTGTCAGCAGTATCTGTTGCCTCTGTGTTGTCCACTGTGAATGTTTAAAATGTGTGCGGCAATAGAAAATCCCGCCAGTTGTGAAGTGCGCTCATTGATTAAATTTTTGTTCACAAAAAAACAGAGACCAATTGAAATTTATACGGAACTTTATTAGGTGTATTGAAATGACATAATGAGTGAAGCTGGAGTGAGACAATGGTGCATAATGTTTAAAAATGGCTACACTAATAGTTATGAGGAAGCACAAAGTGGCTGGCCGAGCATTCTTGATGCTGAAATGGTAGAAAAAATCACCGAAAAGATTCATGAAAACCGCTGCTTCACAATTTCGGAGCTTTCACTAGACTTTCCTCGAATTTTAGGAACTTTGGTGTTGCAACGCAAGATCTAGGCTATCACAAGTTTTGTGCCAGATGGGTAGTGAAATTCTTTGTCAGAACACTAGAAAGAGCAGTGCACGGCAGCAGCTTTGACGTTTTTCGAGGCGTACGATGAACGTGGCGAATCACTTCTCCATTGTGTCATAACAGGAGACGAGACTTGGGTAAAATTTGTGCCCTGTGAGAGAAAACAGAAGTCTATGGAGTGGTGTCACAAAGGTTCTCCCAGAAAAACAAGGAAATATTTGCAAACATTGTCATCAAAAAAGATACTTTCTGAATAGCCTATGTAGATTTCAAGCTGTTAAAACACAATTATCGGTATGGTAGTTAGCAGTGCCAGTTGCTCTACTGTTGGGCCTGGGTTCAAATTAGAGATGGGAAAAACCGCTCCTTTAAGGCATCAGATCGGAACTGTCGCTTACTGAAGTGAATCAGTTCTTTTTAATGATTCACTGCTCACTAACAATGATCTTGATGAATGTGTTTGGAATAGGTATGGATCAAGACTGGCATGCAAAGATGGGGGGAAGCAGAAAGCATTGAACGCAGGAATCAACTGATTCAAAATGCTCACTCCTCGGACTGATTTCTTTTAACTGTACTTTTGAGATTTAAAAAAAAAAAAAACTTCCTACATGGAGCAACAATAAATTTCTGGAATAAAAAAAGCTAAAAAAGAACAAAAACTAAATTCACTTTTGTTAAAGATTACATTATTTTATTATTATAATTGATATTTTGTTGTTACTACAGAACACAATGTAAAAACAAATTTTTAAATTGGAAGCAAATCCCAAAGAATGAAATTGTCTGCTGATAATACTGGCATTTTCCTTTCTTCTAATTTGATAAAATAATACCAAATATCACTCGAGGTTCTTCTATTCGGTAGTATCCACCTTTGTTCTGCAACCTTGAAAAAATACATTAGATGGAAAAATTTATGTGTATAAATATATACTAATTCCAAAGACGATTAAAGCGAAATTCACAGCTTTTGATTACAACACGTTAGTAAAATAAGTAAACAAATAAAAATGTAATTTATTATTTTACATAACTATTACAGAAACACTTTATAAAAAAGCTAATACCTAATATACATAGCTATACTATGACACAGTATTCAAAGAATCGAAACGAAATTTAAAAGAACAGCTCCGAGGAAGTGAAAAGAACAAATATAATCAAGACTGTACAGGAGGCAGATTTCAAAGAGTGAATATCGAAGACTCCGTCGGAATCAGATCCGCAACTAGAGCAGGGGTGTGCGAATAACCATAACTCTGGAAGACCCAGATCTGTTACTAGTGTTGGAGCACTGAGAGCTGGGAATATGAGGAACTAGTTCCTATAAGCTATGTACTTTAAACAGATCCTCACATTGCCACATGGGGGGAAAAACACCATCTATTTGCAAACAAGGGTAATCAATTTTGCTGAGAAGCATCGGTTTATTTTATGTGTTGTTTTTGAAAAACTAGATGGAGCACAAGCATGCCAAAAGCACACATATATACATACATAACACACATAAAAAATAGGTCAGAGACGTTTCCAGTAAACTAATAAATGGAAGACTACTAGTGTTTACATTAACAGGAATAAAATTTTTGACAGACTTCCCAACAACAGCTCTCGGTGAACTGTTAAAGAACTGCTGTTCCGTTTTTGCTGGAGCGCTGATCATTGGTTCAGTAAAGTTAATCAGTTCTGGTGCGGATCATCCATCTCTAGTTCAAATTCTGGAGAAAGCATGGGTATTCATAAATGTATAATATATTTAATTTACAAATGTAAATGTGCATGGGAGTACTTAAAATACCATCAAGCTGAAATTACTCTAGAGAAGTTGGCAGTAGAAGTGGTAGGACACTATTAGATTCTGTCTAATGGCATGTTTTCTATCAAAACTGGGGCAAGATGGCAAAATCGGACAGTCACCCAAGGTGTCCAGAGCTTTGGCCACTGAGAAGGCACTCTCTTCCTTTTGGTCAGAGCATATTCATGGACCTGATCAATATCCTCTCACATCTGGAGAATAAGTAACAAAACCATGAATAACAGAAAATCAAATGTAGACATTGTTAATTAACTGCAGAAGTGGCTAGATTTCAATCCTAAAGAAAAACTTTAGAATATTTGTAAAGGAAATGAAGCCCCTGAATAGGTATCACAGGCACTTATATTTCTACACTAAGATTTTTACACCTGATGAATGTAAAAAGTTAATATTTTCAATCCAAAGTTTACGGCTGCTGTTTTGAATGCCTATGTGTTATAATGAAACATTAAAAATGCAACAGTATAGTATTTATGTCTTATTAGAAGAACATACTTTATATTTTGTTTGTGAATAACTGCATTAATTAAATGTTCCTTACTAATTTATTCAAAACATTTTCTATTAATGAACTATTTTAATACTTTGGAATCATATAATATCTCACATCTTTTAAATATTTCTAAATTCTAATATGTGGCTTTTACACAAAGAGATTTGCCATCACCAGCTTAGAGTGACGTGCTACTGAATTTACTGTTCGGTGTTTTGCCTCTGACCTGTGTATGATTCTGTAACTTGCAACATTTAGATGTTAATTTCAGCATTATCTCTCAATTCTCTATGAACTATTTTTACCTCTTTCTTCATCTGTGAAACAGTTCTTGTTTCAAGAGGAAATCCACGTGCAAGTCTGTGACATTTTATTTTAACTTAAAACATTGATTTGCCATTTTTTGTACACATCATTCCATCATGTACTCACTCAGTTGAGAAAATTATTCAGATCTGATTAGAAAGCAGTTTAGTATAAAGTAAAGGAAAGAATTCGTACCCTTTAAGCTGTAAGAGCAAAAGGTTTGGCTGAGCACACAGCTGTCACACTTGTCTACTATTCAGAGAAGGCCACTGCTTCTGATTACTAGACATATCCAGGTGGGAAATTTAATTTTGATTTAGATTGTAGTTTGACCAGGGCAGAGTGTTACAGCCTTAATATGAAATACTTCAGTTATATTCAAGATAATTTTATGTTCCAGCATCTTCTCGGCAAATCAGAGACTGATAATTTATTTGCTTTCACAAGAGGTAAGGTAGAATTAAGTTCAGTTCAATCTTACTTGCTTGCTTATTTGTGTTTTTACAGATCCGTCACGTTACAGGTAAAAATTCCCGTAAGTTTTAAGATAACAATAAGGGGAAGAATTGGTTTTAAATACTTAATTATTGATAAAGAGAATCTTAGTTTTTACAAGATTTCTTACTCATATATAGCCTGATTGTACAGTTCCACACTACTCTAAACATTAACATTTAGAGCCGTAAATAGAGATAGACGACTTATCATCCCATCTTTCTTCTAAAATGCAGTAAATAGAGCTCAGATAAAAGTTTAAAATCAAACCTTTTACATACTTATTAGCTTGACAGTTACACAAGCTATTCAACAATGCAGAAGATACTACTTGAAGAAAAATGTTGAATAAGTATTCCAGCCAAATTAAAATATTAAATGCAAAGTTATACATGCCTAAAAAACTTTGGTACGGGCCTCGATATTTTCACAAAGCAGTACCAGATGGCAAAGCCAACTAAGCAATTCAAGTCAGTAACAGGAAACTGTTGGAGAGTAACTGGCCAGTGATAGCTGCAAATGCTCTCTCTCGAACTCAAGAACTTGGCACTTATATTAACCAACATACAACCTAGTAGGAGTTTATGGAAGCAGAGTGAAAGTAAAGGCCAAATAATAATATAACAAAAATTAACATAAAAACATACATGATTATTTAAGAATATTTTGATGATCCCATAGCATGTAACAGCATAAATAGCCTTTATATTTCCACAGAGGAGAATAAAAACAATCTTGGCTTACTTAGCTGTCATAGATGAACTGACTCAATAAAATAATTTTTGCTCCAAAATTTTAATCATTTGCATATCTCCTCAAACATTAGATACATGCTGAGTATTGAGACTGCAGCTCAATTTTATACAGACACTTCTTTTTTTTTTTCAGTAACACAGTATATTAAACTCATCTTAAAAACTAACATAATATGCAGTATACAAATATGGTATCAAAAGCATAGATACAGAAACCATCACAGGGAAAGAACTCTCGAAACAATAATATTTACAAGGCAAAAAAAAAATATTGCTAAAAAATTACCAAGTGGTGCATGTATGAATAGATAATTAAAAAAATATTTGAACTTTCCTCTTCCCGAAAAAAGAATAGACCAAGTAATTAAGGCTTTTTTTTTAACATTCCTTCAACAAAATGAACATCAAGAACACAAAATAATAGACTATGCAATAATATACATAACTTACTGAACTCTCAAAATCTGATGATTCTAGTTCACTTAGAATGTCATCGATTTCAGTCTGAAAAATAGTTAAATTCATTGATACATTATCTTTAATCTTCTTTTCAAAATACTTTCAGTACAAATTACACATTTTTAATTTTTAAAATGACAGAAAACTTAAAATAAGAAACTTGGAACAATATGCTAGAGAAATTATGCTTAATACAAGCTATAAGTTTTGCATTGTTAAATCTGCAAAAATTAAAAATATAGATTTTCTTTTCTGATGAAAGAATATAAATCCGAAGCTTAGCTTGTTTCTAATTTCGCTGTAGTTTCCTTTACTACCAAGCAAACAAGATAATGGACAGATGGCACTACATTTTGTTTTCATTTTACTTTGCCCATTGCTTTCAGTATAGAAGGGTTATCGCTCCTACTACTTAAGCAAGAATTTTTTTGTCATTGAAGGACCTATGTCTGATCACCCTTGAAATCGATAGTTTTATTCAAAATCTATGTCAAAACAAGGTTGGTTTCTTTGTGCAATTTTAAAGGCTAATGAATATCACTTAGATCTTAATGCAAAAGAAGATTCTGATGGAACCCACATAAACTCCATCAAATGAAGGTGACCATGAATGCTTACTTTTTTACTTTTCCTGTGAAAGATCTCTCTTTCATGTACTCATGCACATAGGTATTGTTTATTCTATCTAAAAGTTCTTCATTTCTTCATTATTGTTTGCAGTTTCTCTCGAATTATGGTTACTAGGAGATGGAACAATGAGAGTGAAAAGTGCTTCCGAAATATATGAGTGTAGCAGGCACATATCACGTTCGTTATCTATGATAGTTGTAGCTGAACGTAATGTTTTGTAAACAGCATGCACTTTGAATAATTTAATATACAGTGGCTGGAATAAAACTGCGTTTAAGTTTATGTCAATAGTACTTTTTATAATACCACCAGTGAATGACCCTCTTATGTTTATGGCCATGCAAGCCTGGAGTCTTTGAGAAAGAATGATGTTAAAATCCCAAATAACAAAATGTAAGGATAAATTTAACATAGAAAGCCTGAGCTTACACGCATGTGAAGTACATGAAAAAAGCATACTCATTTAGTAATGAACTGAAAGAGATATATAATTAACGGACTACTAAGTGCGATGAGAAAAATCTTTGAAATTTTTTTGATGAGCAGTTTAACATTCAAGACAATTTAGATGAAATTATCCTAAAATTAAACAAGAAATCTGAAGCATTAAAGCTGTATTTGAAACCTGAGGGAACTTCTTTAAAAATCGCTGAGCTCTCAAAATTAAATTTGCGAACATTTAGTGGGAATTTACAAAAGCGAACAGCTTTCAATGACCTCTTCAAAGTTTTCATGCATAATAATCCCAATTTGTCAGAGCTAAAATCTATAATATTTAAAAATCTTCATTAAAAAGTGATGCTTATTGTACCTTGCAATCATTAGCAATATCACATAATAATTACACTACAGTGTGAGAGTTATTTGTGCATTAGTATTCTAGTAAGTACAAGTTAATATTCATAAAAGTTAGAAGATTCATAACACTAAATTAAAAAAGAACTGGCTTTTACAATTATGAGCTTAGTTGATACAATAATGAAGGTATTCATAACTTAAGAGTGTACACAATAAAGATAAGTAACTTTAGTGGTATGATATTGGTTTATGCAATTTTTCAAAAATTAGATTCAACAACTTCTAGTGGTAAAGACAGTTGATGGGATGAAACTTTAAGGTTATGTGGAATGATAGAGTTTTTAAAGCATTATGCACGGACATCATCAAACACCAGCAAATTCCAAATGTACCTACTATCAAATGGATTATTAATTGTCAAAATGTTCAAATTCTTTTATTTCGATGCACAAATGCCAACAAAAATTCTGAAAGGTAATAATTTGTGTTTTAATTGCTTTTTGGAGACATATCAGATTAAGCTTTTTAACAGTATATACTGATATGAACATTGCGGAAAAACTCGTTGGTTTCATAAAGTAATCTAGTTAAGGAAATGTGCAGACAAGTTAAAACAATTTAAATGCAACAGAATTCCAGCAATTATATCAGAGAACTAATTCTAGGAAAAATATACTGCTTCTGGGTTAAACACTGTTATTTACAGAGCTGCCTCTTCACCACATGAGGTTTAAAGCAACTAGCAGTTGACAAAACTGAGAACTTCTGGAGAACTGCAAATTTAGTGTTAAAGGATTTCTACATGAATGTTATATACTGACTGCTGCTGATAATGTTCAATAAGGTTTGAATTAGTGAGTGAAATGAGACAAGTGCTCATTTCACTCACTAATTCAAACCTTAACAAGGTTTTGAACTCCACAGATAAGGAGATAAGGTACAAATATAAAAGTGGTGCTAAGGGATGCATATAATGAAAAGTCTAACTAGTGATAAACCTCATACTGGTATAGAAAACAAAAACCATAAAATTTTTATCTTTGATAGGACCTTGTAAAAGTTGAATGTTTTTGTAATTTTATGATGTTAAATCATTGAGATATTGCGACAAAATTTACTATGTTATCATTAGTTACTAAATTATGAAAATTAAGAAAAAAAAATTCTACGGTTAAAATTATGTTCCCAGAAAAGTTTTTTTTTTTTGTTAATCTAAACCACTAAATTTTCAATTACATGGGTTTTAAAGTGCACCTGTAAAAGGTTACATAGTTATTTATGTTAGTTCAGCTGATTATTTAACTTTCTGTATGAAATGCTTGATAGCAAAAGCTTGAGTTGCTCTTATAAAACCAATATCTATTCTGCAGTTGAAAATATGTAATGTTGTTTTGTTAGCACCAACAGGGATCCAGAGATTCAATCAAAAGCTTGAGTTGCTCTTATAAAACCAATATCTATTCTGCAGTTGAAAATATGTAATGTTGTTTTGTTAGCACCAACAGGGATACAGAGATTCATTATATTTATGAAATAAAAATTAGAATCACATACAAGGAAAACAAAACAAACAGCAGGCCATGTTCAACCAATCGACGGGAAATGGTTCTTGTCGACACAGGAACATCCAGGGTATCTTGTACATGCTGCAGAATCGCAGTACAAGTGACTTGCGGGGCCGCCACAGCTTGTCGGCAGATGTGTCGATCCACGCGTGCTGACGTCACTCTGGCTGCACCTGCACCCCTCCTTTCCACATTTTCTTGTTCCAACCATGTTCGCTATAGCCAATGCACCGTGCTCGCATCCATGTGGGTATCAGCTGCAATTTGATGTAAGGACCAACCCGCCCTTCTCAGTCCGATCACCATACCCCTCGTAAAATCGTCTACCTGCTGGAAGTGTCTTCGTTGACGGCAGCCTGGCATTCTCTCCTATTACATGTATCCTCCGGGACAAAAACCAGCTTTCTTCGATAATTCGTCTGGCTGAAATAACGACAAGAATATTGCCCATTCTGCACGTTCCTTCCCTTATATCTTACTTCACGTGGGTCGGAGAGCTGCGCATTTCACATCATTCGCATAACTCAGTGACGCGCATCTACTCTAAAATTTGCATAAATTTCTGACCACTCCTTCTTGGTGTTGCATTTTCAATGTCGATCAGTGTATATCAATAAAAATTTTAATATATGCTCTTATTTGTTGTTATTTTCACAACTGACACATGCTATCCTACGAAAAAATATAAGTTATTTTAAAGAAATCTGATGACATACTTATTGTTGTCCCCAAAATTTTCCCCTTTCCCTCTTCTATCACACACCATCTCTTTCCTAAGAAAAGAAGCATATGCAGGTCGCAAATAAAATAGATTACTCTGTGGTAGAAAAATTATTTATACAGATGTCTGTCATTATATTGGTACACATTTGTTTTAGAATCATTCTTGACACTATTGCATATATTAACAAAACTAGTATAAATCATCTATGATTCACTGTCAGATCAAGAGTGGACTTCCATATGTGATTTCTTCCCTAAGACTTTCAAGCATCCAACTGATTATTTACATGTAAAAAATGATATGAAAATATATAAACTGTCTTCAACGTCCCATCAAATGATTTTCTGAACACAAAATGAATTAAATGGATAGTCTTCTGTTCAAGTAACATACTCAAATTTTACACAAAAACAAAAATACTTTAACTCCATAAATTCAAACATAGTTTTATGGGCAAGTTAACATTTATCAGAATACTTTGATAAAACGTTGTTTAACAAATTAGCCACAAGTTTATGGTACAATCAATGGGATAAGAAGATAAACAAATTTCTTAAGTAAAATCATACTTCAGTAGCTGATAGAGGTACAAGAAAAAGATGCTGTGCGAAAGCTATAAAGGTGAAAAGAAGGTTCTAGAAAATGCATAACTGCTATTTACAACTAAAGTTAACAACGAATGCTACTTAATAAAGAAGAGAAATTAAAGAAACTAACCAGAAAAGGATTTGAAAATCACTGGGGGAAATGGCTAATTAAAACTATAAATCAATTCGGAACACCATTATGGGTGTGGAAATCTTTAAGGAAACGAAGTATATAAACTGGAATTGTTTTTTGAAAACTCTAAAAGAAAAAAGAACTAAACGTTTTTGGTTGATATGAGTTTTCCATGAAATGAATTGCAAAATACAATTGTAAACGGATAAAAAAGGCTTGAATATGATACAATACAAACAGTTTTCTTTTACAGCATTCTAGGTTCCCGGTATTTCTAACGAACTTGGAATAATCCATGAGTATGAAATTAAATTTTTTTTTAATCCCAGTCCCTGTAAATATGATGTACAATTTCAATATTAAGGCAAACAATAATAAAGCATTTTGATATAACTTATCTGAAAATCTAAATCTTACAATATAAAATTTTTAACACACATACAATAGGGTTGCCACTCAAACAGGAGAATGAAATTCCCTGACTTTTCCAGGTGTGTTTTAAGCAAATTCCAGTCTATCCGCATAATGCACTTTGGCTGTGCTAAGAGATAAATTAATTACGGTACCACTTAAAAACACAAAAATTTGTCAATTACATATGATTTATATATATAACCCCCAAAATATTACTATTTTAACTATAATAGTTATTTTCTCCACTGAAGCTTGAAACTACAATTTGTCCAATCTGGATTAAAAAATGTTTTTTTGAAGACATTTTTCAGCTAAACGAAAGAAAGACATCTATTTAATGATATTTTGAAATAAATTGAAGTATTTTATATTTATTTAGCAGCATACATAAGCAAAAAATATGTGCATTAAATTTCGTAATGTTATGTCATCATACTGCTGAAATTAGCTTCAGGATTACGCCACAGAAAATTGACTGAAATTTGAAAGCATTATTTACTAATAATAAATAAATTTAGAAGGAAAAAGCAACGTAAAATGATATGAATAACAATAAAATAATTAAAAACTGAATTGCAATAATCAAAGATATTTTGACGAATATAATTATATTAAATAGTTAGCCTACATGACTATTGTTTTATATTACTACAAAATGACAAATACTGCATTTATTAAAAAGGAAAAATTTAAAAAAAGAGTTTAAAAGATTTTGCGGTAAAATCTTCCTATACGTTACGGCCTTGGCACTATTTTGAAAATTGCCGCTGAAACCAAAATGGTTTGTTTATTGCTCATCATAATGTCGCCAAATCCCATGTGTACCGTACATGGAGCATGGTACCATATACTATGATTAAACAGATTTTGTTTTATACAAGAATACGTATTTTCTTTAGTTCAACATGCACTCCACATGCGAGTCTCTCGATTCTCGAGGTTACTAAACCAAATTTGCCTTTCTAAAAGACAATCTGATTGGAGCTGCGAAAATTGGTTCTATGCCCAAATGATACTGACGCGCGGCAAGAAAGTGATCGTTTCCAAAGTTGGCGCAAAACTCGCGTTTTTGGGACAGATTGCTGTATGAAATTCCATAACTTTTCCAGATTTTTGACTAAAATATTTAAATTTCCTGACTTTTTCACTGAATTTGATGGTTAATTTTCGAATTCTTTTTCCAGTTTTCCAGATAGCGTGGCAACCCTGATACAAGTTTTAATGAGAAATACAAATTTTACCTTCAGATCTATTGGAAGGGGAACCCATTGAACACTTGGCAGAATTTCCAAAGTATGAGAACATGAAACACCTTTCTGACCAGAATATACTGAGCCTAAAAAATACTCAAAGAAATCTGCACAGTAAATTTCTATGCGATTTCTGTATTCTTCAGTCATAAAGGCACTGAAACAAAATAAACAGCAATCATAAAAAAGCAATACTACATTTACTATGTCATTTCTACTAAAATGCCCTTTTGTTAAACTTAAAAGTTACATGAGGAAAGATTCTAAATTTTATATTCCAGTCCATCCCTGGGCACCAATGCTTGTGATACACAATGATTTTACTCATAATCCTTATAACCCAAGCCTTATGGGAGTGTGCTAATATTTATCAAGGCATGCTGCAACTGTGGTCAAGAATGTGAACATCTGCTGAAGTGGAACAATATAAAACTTCTATGATTTCATCCTTATGATCTTGGAAATGTGGGATAGCATTCTCATGACTACTTCAGCAGCTCATGGTCTGCTGCTGCATGATTTTGTTTTAGTACGGATGCTTTATTTCTGTTTCGGTTTTAAACATTAACGCTAAAATATTACAGAATATATACACAGACTGAATATAGACAATAGCACATTTGAAGAAAGTTTTCTAAAATTTCTTTTAGTTCGTTTAAAAAGAACTTTTGAAACTGAATTTTAAGATTAACAAAGTAAGAGAGAAAGGTGCATTGCAATTATAACTTCAGTATAATTAAAATTAATATTATTCACACGAATGGAAATAAATTAAATATGGAAGAGCTTGAAATTCCCTCTCAAAAATTCATTTCAAAGTAAAGCTATCTCCGATGCTCTGCTTCCAGAGATGGATTTATGGCATCACACAAATCTCAATCACAAGGAACCCAGCATTCCAAGGGGCCCCAAAATCATTTAGTTGAAAAATAGTAGACATACTCAGTATCTTAAAAGGAAGGGCTCCCAAAAGATAAAAATGAGGCTCTTTTCTTCACAAATACATTACTATCTGCTTCAATAAACTTCCACTTTATTACTAAACACTGAAGTGCTTATTCTCTATCAGTTGAAGATATAAATTTAAGTTGTTTAAACCTCTCAAAAGCAGATATCAGATAACTGTGTACTGCAAGTTAGTTTTGTCATGAAATGCTTGGAACAAATACAATTTGAATCCAGAAGGAAAATCTGAATGTAGTATTTTAGATCAAACAAACGGCACAATGCATTTTAAATCACTTTATTTTAGCATAAAAGAGAAATTCCTAATTCATCTTTAGTTAGACAATTTTTTAGACAACCTATGAATAGCCTTATTTTAATAGGTTGACTATGTCCAGTAGTTTATTGATACACACTAGATCTCATAGTTTGTTAATATTTGCAGCTAGGAGATCTTGGATAGTATTGTAATGATGAATACCACAAGGGAAGAAATTTCATTTAACTATGCTTTTTTTTATGACTATTAAAGCAAAATGCTTCACAGTTGTAAACTGGCCTCTAACTTACTTAAGAAAATTTGCTGATGAGATTGAATTCACTTTTGTTCTTTCTTCCAAATGTTCATAAATTGAGAAACTTGTACAAAAGCTCTCATCATACCAAGAGGTAAATATATTACTAAGGCATAACACATATTTTATATATATATATATATTACTAAGAGTTATAGAAAAGAATCCCTTAGAAGGGATACTTTTAAGGTCTTTCTGAAGAACACTATATCTGATTTGTATACAAACAGAAAACTACATGAAAATCTCTTCAGTCAGGAAAAATCTGAGATAAAATACCAGCAGTCAGGGATTTAAACAATAGGCACTGATGTACCCCAATCATAACAGCAATGAATATACATGAAAAACTTTATTACATTTGTGACGAATATAAAATCCTCTAACTACAGAATCATGATTTTGTTGCAGTTAATGGAACAACTACATGTAAATGACATCCGAGCATGCAAAAAACCATCCCTTGATTAAAAAAAAAAAAATCAAAGATCCTCTCACATAGTGTAAAAATTATTTATCTATGGAATTTAAGGGTAATGCTTAATTCCTATTTTTTTTGTTTCATATCAATATGTTATTAACAGAATTGCATACATAGTGAGCTACTCATGATCAATTACATTGTTGAAATCATATTTTTTTTAATGCAGCATTTTTTTAATGCTGTTTCATTTTGGAACTATACTCATGCTGCATTAACAAAAGAATTTGCAGAAATTCACTTTTATTTATTCACATATTTCCCACTAACAGAGTTGTTGTAAGAAAACCATTTTGTTATTTACTTATCGAAATTTAGATATATCCAAATATAAGATATCCATAATTGCTTAGGCAAAAAACTCTTTCCATTGATATATTTATTGCAACAATAAAATTACGCTTAAAAGTGCATATAATAATCATAAAAAGGAAATAATTTGACAGCATAAACTTTTACTTGTTCTTGTCACACAGAATTTTTTCCTGAGAGTACGCAAGATTAGATTATATATTACAGGAAAGTAGTAATCTAATTTAGGAAAGATGCTTCTGAGGAGTGCTTTCTGTGAGACAACAGCTTGCATTCAATTTGTTATCGAAAAACCAAGAAAACCGTATGAGGCCTACTGATTCAGTCTCCTAGGACCAAACGTGGGATGAAGCAACTGTTACTATTCAGTGATGTTATCCATACAGCCACTGATAGGTTAGTGCTTTGAAGACTTTGAAAAAAAAAAAAAAAAAAAAGGCGTTATTCTTCTTTTGTTCACTTTGTGTGGTAAAAGGTTGTTTACCTT
This sequence comes from Stegodyphus mimosarum, assembly GCA_000611955.2. Taxonomy (NCBI): domain Eukaryota; kingdom Metazoa; phylum Arthropoda; class Arachnida; order Araneae; family Eresidae; genus Stegodyphus; species Stegodyphus mimosarum. Next base: position 152,029 of record KK122537.1, read on the forward strand.
GTAATAAAACAAAGGATGCATGCAGACTCTTAGTAGTCCATGCGAAGGAAAGCTTAAACTATACATAGAAAGATTCATTCTTTCACAAATAATTTTGATTGACAATTCCAGCTTTCCTGCATAGTATATTTGAGTTTTATTAGTACTAATAGTGTCTGATGAATAAAAGATCCAGCACATATTTTTATAAACTTAAATTGGTCCAGGTTAAGTTGGATAGCTGAGCACAAATAATTTACGGAGATTTGATCTGAGCAAACATTACAAGAAATCATAAACACAAAACTTCTGGCAAATCAGAATTTCATCCTACACAAGTAGTACATAAATATTTATAAATTCTAATACTTTAATTTATTTAAAGCTTTTAATATACAGCTTACATCAAATTCCTTCTTCAGCTACCCATGCACTTGATACAAACTTATCACTTTAGCAGAACTTAATTTGAACTGAACGATAATCAGGTATGATGTAAAAAATAAGTTAAATTTTATTTCAAACCATAGCCTATGCTTAAACCTCAGCAAATAGTTCTCATTCCGCTACATATCATCTCATTCCACTAATAACTCCACTACATTTTTGTCCAAATTTATCTCCACATATCCAAAAATAATAATGTTCCATGAAATATCCAATCAATGTAATTCATTTTTGAAAGGAATGAAAGACAAGCCAATTAGCATCATGCAGTCAAAAGAGACTACATAGTTTTTGATATCAAATCAAGGTATTATATCATCTGACGGTAAATCGAGCACTTTGGGTAAAGAGAATATTTAGAGAAATTTTTGCAATACAATATTTGATTTCAATTTGTAAGGACTGAAAACAGTTTGTTATGGCTTTGGAGTATCATTTGGAAGAATCTGTGAAGAGTTGAACCATCAGCCTTTTAGAAGAAGGGCAAACAATTAAGGAAGTAGTGAAATGTGTGAATATTTCAGGATATAGTCTCTATGCTACAGAATTCTGGAACTGTTATAAGGAAGCCTTGACAAGGTCATAAATAAAAAACAGCTGCTTGTGAAGATCAATACCTGGAAATAACTGTCATTGTAACAAAACAGTCCACTGCTCGGCAGTTAAGTTCAGAGCTTGCAGCTGCCACTCTAGCTGTTATATCATGGCAAAATATGTACAGATGGCTGCATGAAAAACACATTTATGCCAGAAAGCCAATCATACGTATTTAATTATCTTCACAACTAAACATGGATTACTTAATAAGTGCAAAGAACATCCGAATTGGAATGAACATTAATGTCCCAAGTTCTCTTTGCTAATGAGTCAATGTTAGTTTTTATTTAACACCTCGAGGGAGACAGGAATCAGATACCTTCCTTTGAACATTATGGACTGAGACCCTTTTGTAAAAGCAGGTGTGATGGTATGGGAGAAATAATGATTGATGGAGGTATACCTCTACACTCAGGGCTGGATTAACCATGAAAAAATATAAGCATGTGTTTGGGGCATCAAATAAATGCAGCAATACAAAATGGTCCTTTGTTGTTCAGGAAAGGGGTCACCAAAAAAATTTCCCATTGCCAGTTTTATCATGAAATGGAGAGCACAGCTAAACCAAAACCAAGAGAGAGAACAAATGAAGAAAAAACTGGCATAAACATATGTGGATATAACAAAATCTTTTAGGTACTTAGGGCCTCTGAAGGTCTTAATCCAGCCCTGCCTACATGCTTTCAATAACGGATCTGTGACTAGACAGAGATACTGGGATGAGATCTTAAAAACCTTATGCATGACTCCTCAGAGGAGCAAATGGATCTGATTTATTTATGGCCAATAATGCTCATGCAAATCATATATTCACTGTACAAATTCCTTGAAATTGAGAACATTGAGCAAATACAATGGCTTTCAAAATCTCCCAATCTTAATACAATAGATAATTTATGGATCTACCTTGGAAAAGCAGTTGCAAGGAGAGATCCTTCTCTTAGACATGAGCAAATGTTCTAAAGACCGCATTACTGAAGAAGCAGAACTTAATTTCCCAACCTGTGTTTAACAGTGTTATTGCCAGCATGAACACACACTGTGATATATGTGTGGAAGTCAGGAAAGATCACATTCCATGCTAAATTCATAAGCTTTAATTTTTTTCTGAGATCTACTTGTAATATATTACCTTTTTTATTGTTTCATGCTAGAGTATTATATCATATGCAGTGCTCGTAATTATTTTTCTTTTATTTATGTGTTACAATGTTATGTATCATTCCACACAAATTCATGAAATTACAGTTCACAATTTCTGAGAAACACATGATATCATGCATGTAAAGATAATGTTGGATCTGAGCATATTTTCCATAATATTCTGAAATTTCAGCTTAACGTATACTGAAATTAAAAGAGATAAAATAAAGTCATACAAGAAGGTCAAACCTAGGGAAAACTTGTTCACAACTTAATGTAAATGTTATACATCTATACAGAACTAAAGGAGATACATATTAAAAGATCTGCAACTTAGTATCAATTAGCATTAATAATAATAGTTATTGTTTTGAGCATTAACAATAAATATTTACAATGAGCGCACACATCAGTAACTAAATTTTGGCCATTAAAATTGCAACACCAGGAAGGGCATATTTGATTGGCCTGAAACTTGCATAATGCATAGATAATGCAAGACCAAGTAAATGCTTTGTATGTGAGTAAGTAATGCAAGTAAATGTGAAGTATGTGCTGGAAGCAGTATGCGAGGAGAGAAAAAAGAACCAATGCAAAGTATTGGAAATGTAACATTTTTTTTTCTTCTTGGGCACAGGCATGCCTTGCTCAAATTACGCCTCATTCCAGAAAACAGTAACCATACCAACAGTTTTCTGACTTTTGCTGTAAACAGAGTTGTGGCATATTTAGCCTGCAGATTATCCTTCATAAAACTGGTACCTGTGCTGGGCGTAATGTGGACACACTGATGTGATATATAAATCAGGGGTTTAAGATGAAATAATATGACAGATTCTAATGGCCCTCTCTCACCACTAAGTGAGAGGAGAGACATATTGTACACGTGAATATTATGGATTGTGGAGCCATATCATAAACCCTAGCTCAAGAATTAAGTTGTGTTACACAGCAACCGCTATTAAGTACACCATGGTTATTAGTCATATTTTATATGATTTTTATTTATGTGAATTCACAAGACCTAGAATGAAGCAAAAAAAAAAATCTGAAAGTTTTCAGATTTTACATTATGCCCAAAGGAGTATCTTTTTTCATTTGCATACATATCCATGTTTTGAAAGCATTTGGACTCATGTTCCTTTGGGCTAAAAATATTTAAAAACAGCCTATCTTTAGAATTTTTGATACACAGTTTTGCATACTGGAAATAAAATTTTTTTTCCTGTACAATGTTGCCACTGCTCGCTTTTAAAATCGTATAAGTTTGTTAATCAAAAATTCATTGAAGTTTTAGAAAATATGAAATACACAATAAAACAAATTCAAAATTCAGGCTTCCAGGTCTCTAAACTGAGGTGCAGGACTGAGTTATTCAAAATTTGATGGCTCTAGGTACAGTTGCTTTTTCACAATGTGAAAAACATGTAAACATTCATGCAAATTCTTCATTATTTAAGTTCTTTAAATATAATACAGCGTGATAATATTTGATCGCAATAATTTGAAAAGTAATTCAGACTTTTATAGTGATTCAACGAAAAATACCATTTTGAGACTTATAGCCTTTCTGGGCTAATGCTCCTTTGGATTAAAAATTTAACATGTCTTTATGGACATATATTGCCTTTTAGCTTAAATTAAATGTGTCCTAACTTTTATAACATTTTTCTTGTTTTCAGAGTATTACTACTAAAACATTTGTAGACTCTATCTTTCTGTTTTGTTTCTTGAAATTACATAAGATACGTATACCATATGCCTTTTATTTTACAATTATGTTGTCCCATTACAGATAAATCACAATTCCATTTTTAAAAGAAACACGCCAGCCATGTAAAATACTGCAATAATATTGTTTTTTCCATTTCTATCTATCTGGACGGGTATGATCCAATTTCCAAGATTTCTACAGTTTTCTCTCTAAGCATGTATATCAGTCTATGAAGGACAAAATTGTTTAAGAAAATAACATTTGAAGTTCCCCCTCCCATCAATTATGCTAATCTAAGCCTAGATAATCCTTTTACTAATAAGATTACAAATATGAAAAAATATTTAAAAAACTTACTTTTCTAGAGTTGAGTATTGAAACTTAAGCAGTTTTACTATGTTAGCTGTAAAGTACTGAACTTCTCTAACTGTTGCACTGTAAAAAATATGCACCAATATAATCAGCTCTATAAGAAACTAAATTTTTCCAGATAATAAAAACATAAATAAAATGAAAATTCTCACCAGGCTGATGGAAGAGCAAGAACTAATAGTTCATTTTCTTCTTTGCCAAAGCCAACATGCACCACTTCATTTTGAACAGTAATATTACAACTGTTATGGAAGAAATGACACTCATGACGACATATTCATCAAAGAATTTGACAATTCAAATTTTCTAATTATTTAGAATATGAAAAGCATTTATGAAATAAAAATCTTATTAGATGAATAAAACAAATACACCAGAATCCATGACTATGCTAGAAACTGTTAATCAAACTTAATAAATTTTATACGAAGTTGATTTTTATGATATAGAAACAAATAATTACACAAAAAATGATTTAATCTGTTTGGAAAATACTAAAAAAAAATAAGCATGCATATTATTATTAAAGTTTTGCTAGTTAGATTTTTTTATGCACCGCACCTGTAATAACATTACACTTTAATTCATATAAATCCACGCTCTTTTTAGCTACATATTATACTCCAAACATAGGTTAATAATAAAAAGCAACTAAACTACAACAACTCGATACAAGCATATTTTTTGCATTTGCTCCAACATCAAACATGAAAATGATATAGGTTCACGTAAATATATTTCACCACAAGCGGCTTGTAAAGGAAACATGTATTAAATTTCTTACATGAAAATCAGAAAAATAAATGTTGCACAGTATTTTCAAAAATTAATCAATCAAATATTTTGCAGTTTTAATTTGATTTCATACTTCATTCATAAGCTACTTACAATACATTAGCTTTTATTTATGCCTTACATTACAGTGTACTTTATTTTTACTTCCCTGTATCAGTAAATTTTACAAATTCATAAGCAATTTTCATCTTCCAAATTTCCATGTTAAAATACACATGTGGAAAAAATATTCTTTCACATTTCATTACAGCAGATGAAAACATTTCAGATAAACAGATTGCACGCTCAATGAAGCCATTTTATAGCATCATCATTTCAAATTATTTTCAGCACTCCATTTATTGCTTTCTAGAGGATATCATTTAATTATCAAACTTAATAAGCAGATAATGCTGTTACTAATAAACAAGGTTAAGAAATAATTCCTGTCAAATATTTTTTAAATTTTTCAGCACAGCAAAAAATATAAAAAAGAAACTAAAAACACGGTTTTAAGAACAAACAAAATATATAAAAAGAGTAATTAACAGAACACATTGAATACCACAAGCTGTTTCAATAATAATAAAAAAAAGAAGCACTAGTTTGCTGCATTTTGACCTTATAAAATACAAAAACATTTTTTGTAAAAAATAAAATTGAACATTTTGAGGCACATAGTGTAAATAAAAAAAAAAGAATAATTTGTTTAATATTCTATCAGTATTATGTAAAATAAATTTACATTACCTAACTTCATACTTATATTAAAAAAATAGTTAACATTAGTTAAAATTATTTGATTAAAATCTTCTCACTGTTGATTCGAATGTGATCCGTGTTCCATTCAAGAATTAAATTTGCTTATACACACACACACACACACATATATACGTATGTATGCATATATATATACTTATTGTTACAAAATGCCCCGCCACAGAAAGATAGCCTCGCAGCAAAGCGTGTAAGGGTTGCCAGAAATGGCAAGGGAACACAGGGTCTCCAGATTTGGCATGAAATTGCCTATTTGGTGAAAAAATCTGCGATATGCCATAGACGGATCGAGAACATTCTGGAACGAATTCTTACCTGTTTAGCCCAGAATGTTTTCAAAGGCAGGCCAAAAGCTACGTAAACCCTGCCTGTACACGGAGTAGCAGTTTATCGTCAGTGCATCATCGAGTATATTTTGAGTTGTATTGTCGAGAGTATCGAGAATACGTTGAGTTCAATAGTAGTGTCTTAAGCTCCGAGAGCAACTGAATTGAGTTGGGAGCTGTAATTTAGTGCTCTGCCATGAAGCTGTCTTCACCATTATAGCCTGATAGCTGAAAGGCTGTGTTGCTGATTGTTTCAGCATGTTTATTGTAGTTTTTCAACGATTGTACACACGACTTTGGAACTCTCCTGTGTTATACTGGCAAATAAATTGTGTTTTGATTCTTCACCGAGAGTTGGGAGCTGTAATTTAGTGCTCTGTCATGAAGCTGTCTTCACCATTATAGCCTGATAGCTGAAAGGCTGTGTTGCTGATTGTTTCAGCATGTTTATTGTAGTTTTTCAACAATTGTACACATGACTTTGGAACTCTCCTGTGTTATACTGGCAAATAAATTGTGTTTTGATTCTTCACCAAGTGCTGTTGTCAATCACTCCAAATCCACGAACCTGCAGAATGCAACAACTGGTGTCAGGAGTGGGGTTTGCGAGTGAATACCAGTAAATGGCCCGCCTACAGGAAAAAGCCATGGCGGAGGAAATGAAGCTGACAGACTTAGCAGCTGTAAAAGCTGGACTGCAAAAGATGAAGGCTGAGATGAAAGTCGGACTGGAGCAGATGAAAGCCAGATATGAAGAGATGAAGCTTGGACAAGAAGAGTTACTGATTGAAATAAAATCGTGTTGAGAAGAAATAAAAGCCGGCCAAGAAAAGCTGCTAGAGCAACTCCAACTGATGAAATTGGAGCTTAAAGAAGAAATTAGATAAAAAATAGAAGATGTCAAAATGACTGTAGTGGCATCTGTAAAATCAAAGGATGAAGAAATGAAAGAAGTAGCTGGTGAAGTTTTTGAGAAAGATAAATAAAATGATGGAAGAAATATCTAATGAGATTAAACAAAAAGAATGAAAACATAAGAAATAACAGATGGGAAAGAAGCTTTTGATTATCAAGTCCCTGAAGTAGAAGTGGAAGAAAGTGAAATGCGACTGTTAAGTTGGTAGAAACTGACAGTGGAGTTACGAAGTTGCAGTCAACAAGTATTGAACCATCTGAAAATGCATGTGATGCAGCGGTGGGAGAAGCTGATGTACAGCTTAAGCAGAGTGTTCCAGTATGGAAGGAAATACACTGACTTCACAAATCTAGGCAGGGTTCCAATATGGAAGGAAAATACAGTTATAAAGACACAAACGTGATTCTAAATAAAATCAGATTCCATTCATAACTATAGTGCAAAACTTGGAACTGGTTCCTGGGAAACAGAGGAAATAAGCATACAGCAACTGCTAAAAATACCAAGGTGAACTGTACACATGATGAGAATAAACTACAGAGTGGTGAACAAACTGTTTAAGATCTTCCCCATTGATGAAACGTCTGAAAAGACTGAATCTTCAGACTGTGACATGCAAAACAGATATACATCTGAGAACCGCAGTGAAAACATATTTAACCGCAGTATAATTTAATGAAAACCTTGAGATTGAAATTCATTCTGAACTTTAATTTGCATAATTTAAAATTGTTATGTAGTTAATTTGTGAATATAACTTGTACATAGTGTAAATATTAATTTCTTTAGTTATGTTACTTGTTTATTTTATTAAATTTTGTTTGTATCGAATTTGGCCTGACCAAGGATTGTACTGCCCAGGACGGGCAGTACTTGGGAGTGGGCAGTGTTACGAAATGCCAGCCATGGTAAGATAGCTTCCCCACATAGCAGGTTTAGGGTTGCCAAAAATGGCAAAGGAAGGTTGGGTTCCCATATTTGGCACAAAATTGCCCATTTGGTGACAAAAATTCGTAATATGCCATAGATGGATGGAGAACATTCTGGAACAAATTCTTACTGATTTGGCACAGAATGTTCTCGATGGGAGGCCAAAAGCTATATAAGCCCTGCCAGTATATGGAGTAGCAGTTTATCATCAGTGTGTATCGTCAGTTTATCGTCGAATGTATCTTAAGTTGTATTGAGAATATGTTGAGTTCAGTAGTAGTGTCCTTGGCTCTGAGAACGAATGAACCGAGTTGGGAGCTGTAATTTAGTGCTTTGCCATGAAGCTGCCTTCAACATTGTAGCCTGATAGCCGGAAGGCTGTACTGCTAATTGTTTCAGCATGTTTATCGTAGTTTTTCGATGATTGTAAACATGTCTTTGGAACTCTCCTGTGTTATACTGAGGAATAATTTATGTTTTGATTCTTCACCCAGTGTTGTCATCAATCACATCAAATCTCTGAACTAGCAGAACGCAATAATATATTCTTTCGATATTATTCTTATTATATATATATATACATATATAATATACATTACTTGCATATTATACATACATATATTTGATATTATATATATTACATACATTATATATACATTACATATTTTACAGCCCAAAGTCCGAGATCCGGACGCCCAATATCCGGAATGATCTAAAATCCAGACCTCAAAGCCACCATCAATATTTTTTTTTGTATGCTTTTAGTATGCAATTTGATTTTTACCCTTATAGTAAAACACATTGAGAATCCTGATTCTTAATTTCACTTTGGCGCTAAATAAAATACTTTGTTATTGAAATAAACAATTATTTTGGCATAAATTTGTATGATTAATAATTTGGCTCTAGAGCTGTGTATCTGCTTGGCATACATCTAAAACCGAAATATTCTACATAGATACATCATTGAGTTTGCACTTACTAATATTTTATACCCCAGACGCAACCTGGCGAATCATTATTTATTATATTTTGCTTTCATCACTGTATGTTTATTAACACAGGACAACTTAAGTTGAACTTTCGATTATGTTGAAAAGAATTTCTAACACTAGAGATGCAACAGGATCTACAAAGCGAAAGCACGCTTCGATGTCCATTAAACAAAAAGTAGAATTGCTGCAAAAAAGGGATAAAGGTATATCCGTCTCCAAAAAGGAAAATGGCATTGGAAACTCAACTGTATATGACATAAGAAAACAGAAAAAGAAACTTTTTGAATTTTTCGTGGATTCCGAAACCCCATTCGCAATGAATAACAGAAAAACTATTCGTTACGCTAAAAGTGTTTTAGAGAGGGTTTTTTAATAAAAAATATTTATCCTTCATACATTTTCATAATTACATTAGTACATGTTGTTAGCCTGAAAGGGCTATTAGTCTCAAACCTGACTTTTTTGTCAACTCATTTCTAATGTCTGTATCACTAAAAGGAAAAAAAAAAAAAAGCCATGATGTCGTTTAATCCTAAAGGAAAACTGACGTTCTGAATCAATCACACTGGTCAATGTTGCCAGAGTTTACTTGAAGTGCTTTTCAGAATAACATGAGTGGAAGTATCATAGATCTTGAAAAAAAGAATGAAAACTTGTGTTTCCCATTATATGGGAGAATAGACTAGTTAAATAAAAAAAAAGGAATAGTCAACAAAAGTAAGTTCAAAATCAATCTGATCTACACTGACATTAGCAAAAGCATATAAAACTATATAGGGTTTGTGTTTCTTTGGTAGCATTCATCAGTATCAAACTCCTAACAACCTTGGAGCAAATTACACCTTGGTCTGAAATAACAATAGAGTCTTGAAAAGGTTTAAAACAACCTCTTTATTACATCAGAATTAGAACATAAAATGCATGTCTCATGCTAACAAATCAACCATCATTTGTGATGATGTACCTTAAAGAAACAGTCAAATTCAAATTTAAGCCTAGTAATCAAAGATTACATATATGATTTAATGCAGAGTTCGATCAAAATTTCTCACTGTAATAACAATTTAAATATCAGCAGCAATAACACAAAGCTGAAGAATTAAACTCTTATCAGAGCTGGTGAAACATAGTAAATTGGCCTCAAGAAGCAAAAGCATACTCTGTCTTAAAATACAAAACTCTTGACTTAAATACTCTCTAAACTGATGTGCATTCTAGCGAGAAAGTAGGAAGCAGAAGTGATAGTACAGCTGAAATTATAAATAACAGGTTACATAAAATAATAATAACCCTACAATTATGAAGGAAAATGCTCTTTTAAGATTTTATTTTAATTTATTTTACTTAGCACTTAATTTGATGCTTACAAGTTTAATAATTTAATTTCGTCCACAATTATTCCAAAACAATATAACTCAAGCATTCTGTAATAACTCATTTTTTGGATCTTGAATAACAATTTAGTGATGGAACAAACTAAAACAAAAAAATTCCAAAAAAAGATGCAAAATTATGAAAGCGTAAGAAATTAGTAATCATCAATAAATTCACAAAATTATGTAAAAATTTGTATATTTACTATATAATCAGTAATAACCTTAGCTGACATTATGGCTTATTGGTCACTTGTAAGTTAAGCCTCTTGTTCTTTTCTCTTATATATTGTTTTCAACGTAAGTGTTGTCAATAAAAAGTTTTTTTCATGAGTAACTCTATTTTAGTTCTTCGTTCAACAAAGGAAATAAATAACTAACAGGCACATTTCACATATTTAGAAAACTTTTTCCAATACGTTGTCCCATAATGGCAAAGAGGCAATGCTACTCATTAAAGAAGCATGCTACGTTGTTTGCAAATATGGTTACACTGATAATTTCTAGATCTGTATAAGCTTGAATCTCATTGGTTAATATTAAAAAATGAACAAAAATTCCAAAACCTGCAATATCCCAATAAGGTATAAATAGAAAATGATTATTTATGCATTAGGCTTACTGCATATATATATATTACAATTATAGAATTAAAAGATTAAATAAACATAAAAATAATAAGTTAATGAAAGATTAAATAAACATAGAGTACTGTATATTCTGGCATATAACACACACTTTTAAACACAAAAAATAAGATCGTAACTTATGGGTGTGCATTACATGCTAGATGTAAAAATGATAAGTTTGAAAATAAGGAAAAGACAAGCATAACAAAATTAGGTTTACTGAGGTGTCTAAACTCTGTCCATTTAAAAGACATAACATATATATTGAACTTAAAAATTTTCATTACCAGATAAAATGAACAGTTCATCATATTTGTATTGTAGGCAATACAATATTAATATACTTTCTCTGCAGTGAAAGTATTCAGATAGGAGGTAGATAAGACAGTGCTTAACTGAATCATTGAGATACGTCAGTTGTTTGTTTCTGGATTATCTAAAGTGTTTGAGTAAACTATTTATACAATGCAAAACATCAAGAGTTCAGGATCAGCTTTTTCTATTATATTTAATCTGGGCACAAGTTTTACAGAAATATTAAAACTAGACATCCATTTTCTTCGAAATTTTAAAACCAACAAAATGAACATACATTACATCATAACTCCTCGAGTGCACAGTGAAAAACTTAGATAATAATCTTTTCCTTTCAGTTCACTCCATTACATGAGTGCATGTGAAAAACTGAATTCAAAGGTGAAAACATCATGCATTGCAACATACTCCCCCCTTTGAGATTCGAACCAGGAAATCTCAGATTAATTGTCCATATCTAGATCTTTTCCCAGGAACAGTCCCTGGAAAAAATAATTAACAGTTCTTTGCTTAGAAGGAGTTATCTTTTGAGCTACTAACTGGCTTGTCAGAAGCGGATCCTGAAAGAGAATCTTCAACAGGTTTCAGTTCATTGGGAATGGAAGCTTGTTTGGCTACAGGTATAACGGAGTAACTTTTATCAGTCACTGCAACAGGTATTACTCTGAGCACTGGGTGGAGAAATTGTCCGCTTTTCATTTTTATTTTTACCAGACAAACTCGTTCCATCTTTAGAAGGACAGAGTTCGATCCCCCCGGCACAGGCCATTCAATTTTCTTGACGTTGCCACTAGAAACCAGAACAATATCACCAATTTGAATGGGTTTCTGATTTTTAGGAGATTTTGATGATTAGCATAAATGGCCCAAATACTCAGTACGAAATCGTTTTTGTAAGTCTTGTTTCATATGTTGTCTGTAAACATGTCTTTTATTTCGAGACAATAAACCCAGAACATCAAGATCTGGAATTTCTGCTTCTAAATGCTAAATGCTTCCATGCTAAAACATGGGATAAATGGAGTTTCATCAGCATCTTCTGAAACACAGGTAAGAGGTTGCTGATTAATTTACACCTTCAATGTCACAAATAAGGGTGTTCATTTCTTTTAAATTTAGTGAACTTCTTCCTAGAACCTTTTGTAGAATTCCTTTCATTATACCTGTCAAACGTTCCCACCAACCACCCCATCATGAGACAAATGGGGAATTAAATTTCCAAATCTTTTGAGATCCACTGTATTGGGAAATGATGTCCCAATCAATTTTCTTCAACCAGTTCTCAGCTCCTGAAAAATTTGAATCATTGTCACAGTAAAAGATGGAAGGTTGACCCCTTCGAGCGATGAAACGTGTAAGAGTTTGCAAAAAATGGTCTATCGATACAGTTAAATCCAGATGTAAAGCTTGGTAAATGGCACAATCCAAACTTTCTGGCCATTTCTTAGGATTAATGGGCCAGCAAAATCCCTTCCTGAGACTTTAAAAACTGCAGCTTCCTTTCTGGGATCTTCTGGGAGAGGAGCTTCGATGATCGGTTCAGGCTACAAATTAAATCGTCTACATCTTACACAGGTCATGATTAAATTTCTTACTGTCTTCCTGCACTTAAGAATTCAAACATCTCTTAATTTGCTCACTCCTGCATGGTGCAATTGCATGTGTCTGGTCCGGATGATTTTTACTGTAACTGGATGAGTACATTGTACGATTGTCAGAAATTTCTTGTATCTTTTCTCATTGAGTCTTAACTTTCAAAATACCATTAGAATCAATGCAACACTGACTCATTTCCAAGCATTTATCATTAGGTCCTGAAAAAGATTCCTTCTGTACAACTTTCAACAACGCAATCTCTGCCTTATTTATTTCTTCTAACATAAAGATTCCAGAAATTCAATTAGACTTTTCAATCTTACAGTTGGTAAAAAACGATACATCCACGAAGTGACTCTAAGAAGTTGGTTATACGAAGAGGACTGGTCATAACATTTTTCCCGAGATGATTCTTTGTGATTAACAGAGCTAAAAATAGTCTTCCCCCCCTAAATTTATTATATCGAAATCATGAACTAAGCTAGAACTTGGCCATTCTTCTATTCGGTTTTTCAGCCATAATGGTCCTTCTCACCATCGAGATTTTAGTAATGTTTTGGCATCGCACCCAAGTTATGGAAGATCTGCTGGATTCAATGGACCTAGAACGTGATGCCAGTCTTCAGTATTTGTCATAGAATGAATTTCTTGGCACCCAGTTAAAACCAAAGGCAGCCCAATTTTTGTTTCCCTTTATCCAATACAAAGCGGATGCAGAGTCACGCCAGAAAAACTTCGGCACATTTTCCATTTTTAGGTCATTAGTCACATTTTGAGCGAATCCAGCTCCAATGTTGCAGGAGAGAAGTTCCATTCTTGGAATAGAAATAGATTTCATTGATGTAACTCTACATCGTGGCTGAACAAGTTGACAGGTCGTTGAAGTTTCGGTCTCACTTTGTAAGAAAATGCAGGTAGCATAAGCTACCTTACTCCCGTCACAGAATACATGCAATGTTAGACTTCTTGGTAATTCACAATTGGGAATAAGACATCAAGGAATTTCTATTTCTTTCAGCTTAGAAAATTCCTGTCTCCACCTCTCAAATTTCTTTGCAATGGAGGTAGGAAGTTCAGTATCCCATGATACTTTGAATTTCCAGCACTCTTGTAGGAGAACTTTTGGTCCCAAAGAAACGGGATAAGTGAAGCCAGGGGGTTCAAAGATTTTATGTACGGCTGACAGGATTTTTCTTTTGGTCACAGCTGTATCGCGTTAAACATTTTCTTATAAATCTACTATCAAAGCATCATTCTTTAAGTTCCACTTAAGCCTTAGAACTGGAATATTCTTTTCATTTTTCGGCAAAGGGTCTTCAGATTTTTTATTATTATAACTGTGCTCCCATCTTCTAAGTTCAAATTTGGCAGTACTTTAAGAACCAGTTCGGATTCTTCAATAAATTTCTCAAGTTCTTGGCGATTTTCCACACTGGTAATACAGTTATCAGGACTGAGTGTTCTGTGCATGCTCTTTGCAGACATTGTGAAATACTTACAAGGGTTCTTCTTCTCAAGTCCTGAACTGGAACAGTGAGCTGATGAAATGTTAGCTTTGTTCTGATGTAGGTACAGTGCTGGAAAATGACTGCACTTGAAAGGGATTTAAAATCCTCTTTTATTAAATCACTATTATTTACACACTTCCCAACTCGGGAGAGATACAGAAAGTAAAAGACCGCACTTGAGTCTAACTTAACAATCAAATAAATTTAAACTAAACCTAAAATAGAAATGAAATTCAACTGTGCTTCGCAGAGCAAATCGCGGAGTTTGGCCTCTAACTGAAAGGGTGCGCAGCAAGATATACTAATACTAGCGCACTTCAAGTTGTTTCAATATGCAATCGCGTAAGTAGTAGCACTATGGCTTATAAATTTAGCTACTAGCTGGTCAGGCGAACGTTGAGCAGATTGACCGTGATCTGAGACTAAAGCTCTCTCACACTAAGAGGTTTCTACCTCTGGTTTAAATAGTACTTGGCTGTACTTCAAAATTAGCATAAGCTGAAAACGCGCGCTTCTTCTGACGGGAAGTTGAAACAGAAGAGATAGAAAGATTTAAATTAAAATAAAACTTGGTTAGTTTTAACTAAAACCTTACACAGTTACCCACATAAAAGTATTCCAACAGCTTGGTGGCTATTTTTTCAAAATGGTGAAGAGCATTCTGTAAATGAAATCGAATGGTTGTTCCCAAAAGGGGACAAGCAAGGCCAAACACAACCCATCTATGCTGGAAAACTTTAGGCTTGGCAGGATCACCACCTTCCCACCATAAAAACTTTAAATATGGTCGATCACTCTCACTCAGTGCAGCTTGTAGAATGGCTCTACGAATGTCTGCAACAACGCCTATTTTCTTTAATCTAAATCGATTCATCATGGCTGGAATGAGTTCGACAGTGTTGGGGCATTGATAGAAGGTGAGTTCTTTTCTTCGGCCGATCCATCAAAAATGGGTCATACTCTTGCAGTGGAATTTTCTTTCAATGCAGCCCTGTGAGATAGGTAGTGTTCACTTTCTTTGTTACAGGAGTTCTTAACTTCTTCAATAATGTCTTCTTGAAGCCACTCTCTAAACACTTCTTCGTATGCTTTTAAGTTTGCACTCCTCTTCAATGAATCAATGCAGCCCTTTAGCCTTTATTCTGCAACATATCTGTAAGTGGTCAAAGGAGGATGGCCTTATATGGAAGGCTTACAATGTACCTTCCCTCAACATCTCATTTCATACTTCTGTTAAAATGTTCTTCAGCTGCCTTTCGAGCTCTTGTCGACTTCCCTTCTCTCCATGGTCCAAAATTCCAAGTGTATCAAGTTGCCATCAATCTGAAATTTTTGCATCATTTACATGTAGCGACATAACACTATCTGTGCTATCTGAAATTTCAATCGTATCAGCCTTACCCATTAGTGTCCATCCAAGCCGCATTTCCATCAAAACTAGACCTGAGTCTAACTGTTTTATGTTTCCGGCATACAGTATACTTGAGACGTCAGTCCCCACGAGTCCATGAGTCTCGTCAGAAGAGAACTGATACAACAGATCTACTTTATCATTCAAATCAGAATTTTGCATTTCTTAATTTCACTGAAAATTTCCCACATGATATTTTTGGGATAACAGAACAAATTTGTTCTTAATTTAACACCTCAAAATTACATCGATAGTTATCCAAAAAGACATTAAGACAAATCAAATACCTCTGTGTTTCTGTAGTTTCTATACCACCAAATAAACTATGTGTCAAATTTTCTTCAGCAATACATTCATATCCCATTTCCGTTATTATGAAATTTGATAAGTAAGATTTAGTGCTGTCCGAGTCAATTAGTACCCTTACGTATTTCATTTTATTCTTATTCCTAAGACGACAGTAAGTGTTTGCAAGAGAACTTTATGAGCAGCTGTTTTGTTGGATAGAGTAGAGTGCTTACTTTCGGTTTCTTTCCTCTCAACCTGGAGCGATCGTTTCAAGTTTTGAGACTACATTTTTCAGTACACATTAATTTAAAATGACCCTCACCGCAAATCTCACAGGGTGGTACTTTCATTTTACAAAATCGAGAAATATGTTTTCTTACTGCTAAGCATTTGAAACATGCACCCTTTTTTAATATTTGCTTTTTCTCTTAATAAGGCAAATTATCAGCCTACCTACACTGGCTACTTAAATGTGCCTTGTCACAAAACACACAAGTTTCTCTTCTAATTTCCAAAGAGTTGCATAACTCTGCAGCTGTCGGAGTAAATCTTTCTCGTCATGCTGACGCAGGTGAAAGAGTTTTGCTTACGATTTTGGTTTCCCGGTTAAATCCGGTATATCCTAGAAACACTTTCTCTTCGCTTTCAATCTCGTGACATAAAAATTTCATCAAGTTATCTAACTTATCAATGGTTTCTTCTTCAGAAGTTAGGGATATGGAATTCAAATTTCTTTCCCAAACTCTCAATACATCGACAGGCAGACAAGATTCAATCAACGAATACAAAATTGAAGAATAATTTGAGCTGGACACACCTAACATATTTTAAAGATCTTAAATAAGTTTCAATCTTATCGTACAATTTAAAAACATGCATTTTAGAACCTTTACCGATTGTATTACTCATCATCAATGAAAGAACTTCCCTCACATACACTTCGATTAAAATGTCAGTTCGGCCAAATCTCGCCTTTAAACATTGTATTACGTTTTCATAACTATCAGCTGCGGCCGGAAGTGATTCAACAACTTCTCACGCCCTTGAACCCTTTAAAGTTGCTTGTAATAAATACTGATATTTAGCCTCTTTCACGATTTCATTATTGTTACGTAGCTTCTCACACAAAATGACAGCCATTCCTTGATATCACCGCCGAGCAATTTGAATTCTATTTTAGGACGCTTAAACTTCCGTTTCAATGAATCTGTAACTAACTGAGAATCATTTTCGATTTTAACATTTTTTAAAACTTTGTGAACTTTTGTCCTTAATCTGACAAATCGCTCTTCATACAAACTAAACCCTTCATAATCTTTATTAAAATCCACTTGAGAACAATTTTTATTTTTTAGAAGAAGCTCTTGTAGTCCCCTTTCCTTAAGATTAAGCTCATTCCGTTTTTCTTCTAACTGCACAAATGAAATTTCAATCTCTTCAATATTTTTATTTCCCCCATCAACATTGTTCTCATGTCCATTAGCTATGCATGTAAATGCACTTCTAGGAGGTGTTCTTAACTTTTTTAACTGATCCATAACACTGAAATAATAATTCTTCTAATAAATATAATATATAATAATCACTTCAAAACAACACAGAGTCCCGGCAAAGATGCCAATTACTATCACGTCCCAAGGCAATATTAATATACTTTTTCTGTGGTGAAAGTATTCAGATAGGAGGTAAATAAAACAGCGCTTACCTGAATCATTGTAATACATCAGTTGTTTGTTTCTGGATTATCTAAAATGTTCAAGTAAACTGTCTATACAATGTAAAACATCAAGAGTTCAGGAACAGCTTTTTCTATTACATTTAATCTGTGCATAAGTTTTACAGAAACATTATAACAAATATCAAAACCAGACATCCATTTTCTTCAAAATTTTAAAACCAACAAAAAGAACATATATTACATCATAACTTCTCAAGTGCACGGTGAAAAACCTACATAAGCTTTTTCTTTCAGTTCACTCCGTTATGTGCGTGCACGCAAAAAATTGAATTCAAAGGTGGTAATATCACGTAAAGCAACAATTTGTCTCCCATTAAATCTTCAGGCACATCATCGAATTCTGTTTTAGCTTCACCATCATGTTACTGTGATCCATAAATAAATAATCATCTTTCCTTCCATCTAGATTGTTAGATATACTAAAATTTTTAAATGACTTTTGAATTATATCGGGTTTAATTTCATTTCATGCTTTTATTATCCACTGATGCACTATTTTAGACTGGCATGATGCATTTGGCTTCCTTTTGTAAATGTTTTTTTCACCTTCTAACATCCACACATTCCACTGTCGTTCCAAATTGTCTCTGAACGGTCGGTTGATATACACATCTAAAGGCCGAACCAATGATATTAATCTGCCTCGGATGACTGTCATGTCTGCATTACACTCTTT
>KK122537.1:170547-191296 GCA_000611955.2 Stegodyphus mimosarum
TTCAACATCTTCATATTGTCCATTAGATGGAATCTAAACATATCCCAAACTAAAATACCTGCTGGATTCTTGATGGCAACAGGATGTTTTTGCCAAATATTTCTTATACACAATTTTCATCCATCCATCCTTTCTCGTGAACACGAATGAAAATACCATTTGAGACATTAAATCTTTCTTTCAAAAATAACCATGGGTTTTAATTTTGTACCAGATGCTAAGCAGGAAAGCAGTACAGTGAAGTGAGACATTTCATAACCTGTTGCTTTTATGTGAAACGTTTTTGTCCCTTTTTCATCTATTGTTTTATTTTCTATCATATGAAACATTGCTGAAATTTCAGCCATATATCCAATATGTGACAGCAAATATTTTTTTTCCTTCATAGGTCAATACCATACTTCTGGGGAACTTGTCAATTTGTTGTCCAAATCTTTCGGAGGCCTTTGAAGAACTTCTGCTTTTTCTCATAGATCTACATTATTCCCTACCATAAACCGACTACACCAACTCAATATAGCTTTAAAGTTTTCACTTTCATTCACATTCTTTTTTGCTCATTTTAAGGCATATAAACGTACGCTGTTTCTTGTTATAATTAATTAATTCTGGCAATTTTCTAGGATCCAGTTCGTAATACTTTCTATTATGATAGAATATTTTATTACTTCTTTAAGCAAAGCAAATTTATTCATTGGCATACTAATTTTTGTGATTTCATTTTTCTTTACTGACGACACCAAACATCATTGATGCAGTATGACATTCCGTTTTCTTTTGGAAACTGAATAACTTTGCTTTTGAAATTAGCACTATATTTGTTTCATTTGGCAGGAACCATATTTACTACCAAAACGAACATTAGCTCAACTGTATTTTAACTAAAGCAAATGTTATTTACTAAAACTTTCACTGTTCACTTCAAAATCACTGCTTTAATGACTGGAGAAAGAGAAAACATCTGACTCCTACTTCAGAGAATTCATTTGGGTCGGAAATGCATTCTTACTTCAAATTGTGTCCCCCTTTTCTCGACATCTAGAACAACATTCTTGTGCACACCTACATTAAACATAACCCACCCTGTTTGCAGAATTATTTACTCCCTCAAGCATATTTCCCACACACATATTGTTCCCCTTATTGCTTGTCTATTCAGTATGCCACTGAATGCCTTGGAAAAATCTTCAAATGAATGACTTAGATAGCTAAGAGCATCACACATGTACATTTCAGGTTTCTTCATAAAGAAAAGGGTGCATGTTACATGGAGTTAAATGCAGTTTGAAATTACAATTGTGTGTTATATGACGGAATATACAGTACTTACATTTGCTACAAAATGCTCGTGCACACACACATGCAAAGAAAAACACACACATACACACTTCTTGTTTGTGTGCTCGAAACAAACAAATAAAAAAAAGCAAATTTAACAAATAAAATGAAGTTAAGCATACCTAAGAAGTGGGGTACTTAAATCAACGTCAGGAATCATCTGTCCTATTGTCATAAACATACTTGTAAGATTCAAAAGAGATGTATTTTCTGGAGGATACTTATACAAGACAGGATCCTAATAAGTACATATAATTGTCACTTTCACTAGTACGAAAAATTTGCACATAAAATACACAACTATTTTTGAACGGAGGTTCTTACATAGTTTTGTTTTATAATTTTTTCTTAATTATGGATTATTCTCGGTTTTAAAAACATTTCTTACTAAGTTTTAATTCTTCTATGTATTTTGGATAAGTTTTGATTTTAGGAAAGTACTTTTTAATTTGAAATAATGTTCATTAATAATTTTACTTTTTATTTTTGCGATTTTCCTTGTTTTGGGGAGGGTCAGAATTTTGGGGTAAGCTATTAAGATTTAAAAAAATATATAGAAATGTTTCATCAGCTAATTCTGGATACAGAGGCTTGAAATTTCTTATGGAAAAGGAATTGTAACTTCAATGTACCTCCTCCTGATGATGTGACGTTGGAGTTGATTGAATTCTTCTTCTTTATTTTTTTATTTTCTTCATTTTTTCTTGTAATGGTTTATTTTGATTTGATTTATTTCACGTTTGGTACAGTCAATTGCAATAAAAGGGAGGTGCAAAACTAGATATCATAGAAGCCTCTTGTATAAAATTTTAATGTTCTACGGCTGATTGTTTTTTAGTTATGCGAGATAATTACATATGTTCAGATGTCATGAAAATATCCCAACTAAATCTATTTTACAATCCGTTTTGGAAACAAATATCCTTTATTCTGTCCATATGTACAGATGTCATGAAAAGAAGGGAAAAAAATTGTCCAAATGGGTTCTGGAGCAGTTAAAATCGATATTTCCACTGAAATATGATAACCGAAATTTTCTGCAACTACAATACTTACTTTACCTCATACAAGGAAGTAAAAAAAAAAAATAACAAATTTTTATTCAGTTTATCACATGAAAGGAATTTAAATGCCAGTGTGAGCAATCTACAGTATTAATCAGCACAAAGAGAAAATGGGAAAATTAAACATTTCAGGAATGTAATGAATCATTCAAAGTGTATTGTGTCATGAATGAATTTTGCTTAAATTATATGTAAGTTATGTAATATGTGAGTTGCTGTAAAAAAATCTACGGATAAAGAAATTATTGCGAAAGAAATATGCTTTAAAATTTTAGTATGTATTTCATTAAAAATCTTAATCTGCCTTTTGAAAAAAAGACAGCATATTATCCCACATTCTTTCGTGTATATTAGCAAAAAAAAAAAAGAATATGCAAAATTTTTTACTACTGAAAAATGAAACAAATTACTATTTCCTTGGACTGTTTCATTTAAATTTCACAGCACAGCAATATCTCCACAATATAGCAGTGCAGCAGTCAACCAAGTTTACATTATATTTATGCATATGGAAGCTTTCTTTCTTTTTTCCCCCCCTAGACATTCTTTGTTCAAACCTTATTGGCGGCACTTTTTAAAATGCAAAAAAATCCATAAATTTAAAAGTTAGTGTTATTAAAATAAATAAGTAAATAATAGAACTAATTAAGAAACTAATTAAGGATTGAATAACCAGATGTTCACTTTAAAAAATTGCACCTTAAATAAACAGTAAATTACAGGTTAATAATAAGAATATTTGATTAAAAACACCACACAGTGATGTCCCCAAACATATTGCAAAAAATAAATCGTCACTGCCACAAAATAAAAGCGAAACTTCCAAAAAAAATTCCTCATTAACACAAAGAAAAAATGAGAATTCCATGCACTGCATCATCCATAATGCCAGTGCATATATAATTTCAGGGTATCACATGATTCCAAAATGAAAAAATCCTGTAAAAAAATCTAAGGATAAAGAAATTATTGTGAAAGAAATATGCTTTAAAATTTTAGTATGTAATTTTTCATTAAGAATCAATCTGCCTTTTGAAAAAAAGACAGCATATTATCCCACATTCTTTCGTGTATATTAGCAAAAAAAAAAAAAAAAAAAAAAAAAAAAACAAAAAAAAAAAAAAAAAAAAGACTATGCAAAATTTTTTTACTACTGAAAAATGAAACAAATTACTATCTCCTTGGACTGTTTCATTTAAATTTCACAGCACAGAAATATCTCCACGATATAGCAGTGCAGCAGTCAAACAAGTTTACATTATATTTATGCATATGGAAGCTTTCTTTCTTTTTCCCCCCTAGACATTCTTTAGCCCCTTTTCTGTGACATCACTACACCAATTACTACAATGGGGGTTACCAGTTACATAGCTCCTGTGTGTAAAGTGTCTTAAAATGCACGTTAAAGTATTTTCTCTTCCAGCTTTGCTGCAAGGAAATCTTGAGCCTCCAATGAAATGTTACAAGGCAAAATTGTAGAGATTTAGAAACTTTAGCTCTACTTTGCTTAGATTTTGCTGTTCTCTTCGAATGTCATTAAGACATTTGTTTTAAAATTGTTTAAATTCAGGTGGTAGGAAGTGTAAGGTTTTTTAATTAATTCAGTTACCTTACCAGTTTTCTTTGTTATTACTTCATGAACTTTCAGCAGCCAGAAAATTAGTTAATGAATATAAGTGCAGAGTTTGTGAGTTTGAGGAAGAACTTTTGGCGGGCTTGCTGGCTTGTTAACTCTGGTTACATCTCCCTGCTATTTGAACTGATTGATTGAGTTTAGCTTCGAGAACCACATTTCACAAAAACATGATGTATCACTACTCATTATGGAGGCACCTTGTGCAAAAGGGCAAGCTACAATTTTTTCTCTAACACAAGGCAGCCCTGGTATTTACTTTGGAAGTATAAATGAGACATATTTCAGAAGAAGAGATGGATCTTCTAAATCTTCTAATGGTAGCTTTCTTTGGAGAAATAACAAGAATCAAATTTAAGCAGATTAATTTATGTGGAGCTGTGCATTAAAATGCACATAATAAACTTTCAACAGATAAAATAAAGTTTCCATATACTTACATCTCTAGAACTACCTGCTTCATTGACAAGATAAAAGAGTCCGTATGGTATATGTCGAAAAAGTGATTTTGATTCCCATACAACATCTGATTCATCAAGAAGTTGCCTCAGAACAGCAGTCTAATTTTATAAATACCATATTTAATAAATTCTAAGAAATGTACCAGCAGTTTTCAAATAAAAACACATTTTAAGATCTGATGTTAAATATATTTTAATATTGTATGCTTACATATCTAGGATGAAAATACGGTAAGAATGCTCCATTAGATGCAGAAGAAATGGTCAGTTTCACCTGCAGAAATAAAGGCATCAACTATTATTAATTATGCACTTGCAACAAATAGAAAAAAATAAAGCATAACTATACGAGCATACGTAATTTCTAACAAAGAAATTATACTTAATTTGTTGGAAAATAATGTATAAAAGTTTTAGCACTATTATATGCACTTATTATTAAGAAATAAAAGTTTACCTCAATATGAATATATAGCATGTGATCAGAGATATTACTTTCACACCAGATCCTGGCAAAGTGAAATACATTTTATACTTTGTGCAATGTACAATAATAAAAATAAATTCAGAATTAAGAATAAAAATGATAAAATGTGAAGAAAATTTTAACGTTGAAATATTTATGGGTGTATTATTATATAAAACTTCACGATCAAGAGTCATGTGACACAACAAGAACATCATAAAAGCAGTCTTTCCAGTGTTTATACTCAGGTTATTTAACTGTCCAAGTCCTCAGCCTGTTGATGGCTTCCTTTTAGACCAGTGTTTCTTAACCTTTTTGGTACAATGGACCAATTTAAAAATTTTAAATATGTCACGGACTCCTCTGTGAAAAAAATTGCTTAAACATCATTTATTACAAAATATATTCTGTTTTATTATTTAATTATTTTAATATTTTTATTTCAATAGTATAAAAAATTTGAAGTAATTAAAATTTTTAATGTGAAGGCTGTTGCCGCCTTGATTAACAGATTGAATTGAGGGATGGTTTTCGACAAAGCAACACGCATATCTTGTTCGACATTCAGTCAATTTCGATGTTTTGTTTTTATTGTGACAAGTGTGGAAAATCCCACTTCGCAAAGATATACTGTAGCAAACGGAATAATGGCTGCCACAGCTCGTTTTACAAGCAATGGGTAGGCTTCTCTTAAAGAAGACCAAAACTCTCCAAGAGTTTTTGAATCACAATCCATTTTTAACAAGGACTTTGTTTTCAAATCAATTAGCTCATCTTTGGCAAGGTTCATGTCATCGATACAGTCAATATTACAAAAAAAAAAAAGATTACGACTCCACAACTCATCTTTTATATTTATTCCATCTGAATTGAAATATTTTTCAAATGAAACTTGAAGTACTTCCAGGTGTTCACAGATTTCATTTTTCAAGTTATTCAATAACAATCCTTCCGAGATCCATTTTCAAAAAGCACTTCGTCCAACATTTGAAAGTTTGCATATATCCCATTTTGAATTCTAATTTTCCAAAGTGACATTTTCAGTAAAAATGCCTGTAGTTTCTCAGTGGCATCCATAATTGTTGTCTCTTGAATTGAAAGACATATATCGTTCATGCGGTTAAAAATATCTGCCAGGTAAGCCAATTTACATATAAAATCTTTTTTCTTAAATATTCGAAGAGTGAGTTATCTTTTTCTTCTAAAAAAACTAATACTTCTGTCTTCAACATGAAAATTCATTTCAAAACCTGCCCTCATGACAGCCAGCGCACTTCCGTGTGGTACAGAAGTACCTCCTGTTCTGCGTTTAATTCTTGACACAGTGTTTTAAAAAGACGATGATTAAGAGCTCTACTTCTAATAAAATTCGCAGATTTAATAACTATTGACAATACTTCTTTTAAGCTGGTTGGAAGAGTTTTTGTAGCCAGTGCATATCCATGTAAAAAACAATGTGTAACAATAACATTAGTAGCCTCTTTTTTTACCAAATGGGCAAAACCAGATTTATTGCCAAGCATTGCAGGTGCTCCATCCATACAAAGTGAATGAAGTTTTTGTTTCCAGTCGAAGTCGTGTTTGGAAAAGAAAACATTTAAAATCGCTAAAACATCACCTGCCTTTGTAGTTTGCAAAAGAGGCTCACAAAATAAGAATTCTTCTTTGATAGTATCAGCAGACACGTAACGAACAAAAACAAGAAGTTGACTACAATTCGAGATGTCTGTAGTTTCATCCAGTTGCATACTAAAGGGAAATGGCGATGCTTTCAATTCATCGATGATCTGTTTCAAGATATTGCAAGAAATTTCAACTATTCTTGAATGTATCACATCCTTGGAGAATGGAATAGCCTCAAGTTTTTTTCTCTCTTCCAGTCCACAAACTAATTCAACCATTTCCAGTGCACATGGCTTAATTAATGTCTCTCCAATAGTATGCGGTTTCTTACTTTTGGCAATACGATATGCAACTATGAAAGATGCCTCAACCAAAGGTTTTTGTGAAATACCAAATCTAAGTTTGGTTAATGTTCCAGATTTCGAAAACTGGGCTTTCTAATTTGTAAAAAGATAGATGCATTTTCAGGATGAAGAGATTTGAGATGCTCTATCAATTTTGCCGGTTTCATACTGGCGTTTGCCAAAATTTTTCCACACAGAAAGCATTGTGGCTTTTCAACACCGTCTGATTCCTTCATGCAGCAGAATCCATATTTTACATAATTTTCATCATACTTCCTTTTTTTGGACTACAAAAAATATCAAATAATCAAATGAAACATTAACAACAAACATTAAGACACAAAAAAACACTTGAAAAAAAAAATACTTTATTTACAACTTATGAAAAAGTAAAACAAATATTTTGTTTTAAAAATTTGCAAGAACTTTGCGGAACTGATTTTAACGTCACTTTATTTCCAAGTGAAGTAAAATTCAAAGGCTACTTTGTGTTTCTAAAAATTTCAAATTTTATATGGTTTGCAAATGTTCTTTTCCTCGTATTGTGAAAGTCTCTATTATTGGGAAATGGCAGACAGACGGTTTACAGAGGTTGCCCGTGACAAAAAAGGTTTTTTTTTTTAATATTGATGCAAACATTTTAAAAATTAGGAGCAGTCGGCGGACCCCCAAAATATGACCCATGAAGCCCCAAGGGGTCCATGAACCACAGGTTAAGAAACCTGTTTTAGACGGTCTCGTGACCCCACTCTGGGGGTGGAGGCCCATATCATCAGCATGCATGAATACATTTACATCTTTATCTTTTAATTCTATCAAAATCCTTGAATACGATTGGGGTGAAAAATGTAAAATTCCCATACCTGCAGGGGCAATTAAACAAGATATCAAAGACAGCAACGTTATATAACGAACGTGACAGAACCTTTTTGTCGGCTAGATGTTTTGAAAATTCTTTGAGAAATATCAGTTGTTCGAAGTACAAGGAGTGAAAGTTGTGGTAGCAAAAGGGGGTAATATTGGGCAGCATAGCCTTAAATATAAAGGTAAAAAATGAGGCATCGAAAACATTATTTTGGTATTAAAAGGGTTACAGATACCCTTATACCCCCATGTTATTTTGGGGATAGATTTCGTGTGGAAGGCAAAATCCCAATCAGATTTTAAGGAAAGCATCATTACATTAGGCAAGGGAGATGGGCAAAGGATCCTGTATCATTATCAAAAGTTCAGTCAGAAAATCTCAGAAACTTAGAAAATCAGCAAAGGGAAAGAAAGAAATTTTAGGAGTCGTATAAGAGTTTGCAAATTTGTTTAATGATAATTTGGGGTTAACACATGTGGTATTACATAAAATTAACACAGGAGATAATCCATCATGTAGAACAAAGCCTTACAGGTCTCATGCGATTGAGGAAAAGATCATACAGGAACACGGTCATAATATCGGTTTCAAACGCCCATGCAGGAACACTGGTGTTGTGCAAGACAGAAAATGATTATTCGATTACGGAGATTTACAGTCGATTATAGTAAACTAAACAAAAATACGAGTTATCCTGTTTATTCCCTACCAATTATTGATTAAATTATTAGGAAAAGGCGGTATATGATGGCTTTTGATTACTTTACGGGATACTTTCAGGTGGTAATGAGGTCAGAGGATTTAATCAAAACCTTAGGCTGGAACTTACTCATTTTTATGGTTGCTATTTAGTCTTTGTGTTAGCTCGGTGATACTTCAGTGGGCCTCAGATATCATCCTGCGGCCGCTGTTAGGCAAAACATGTTTCATCTACTTCAATGAAATCTACCCAGAACTGTGTCGTCGGAGTTGTTAGAGAAACATATAGAGAATCTCCATGAAAGGTTTTTGTTATTGAAGGACAAGGAAATGAAGGTTAATATTGACAAATGTAAGTCTACAAGTAAATAATTAAAATACTTAGGATTTAGAATAAAGTAGGGAGAGATTAAAACATAAGAGAAGCAATGAAAAATTTTCCCATAAATAAACACTAAAAAAGGGGCTACCATCATTCCTGGGATTATGTTAATATTAGCGGACTTCCAGAAGGAATTTTGCAGAGACTAATAATGTGAAGATTGAGGGCCGTGTGCTTAGAATCATTATCCTAATACAAAAATAAAGTTGTTTCCAATACCCAAATTTTGAGCAGACAATTTTAAATTATCTTTTAAAATATTTAAATAAAGAGCATGGCTCATTATGCCATCAATAAATATTAAATTACTTAATCAAGATGCTGATATGCACCTCCACACAAGGACGCCTCCACTATTCCACGGCAACGTGTTACTGTTCCAACCAGTCTTGGGATTAAGTTCCTCATTTTTTCCTTCTCCATACAAGTATATACCTATTGGAGCTAAAAATGTTTTAAATTTGCTTTTAGCTACAAATAAGACATAGTTCCAATACGCTTTGGGCTTATTTACCACTGATTTTGCGAAGCAAAGCCTAAATTTTATATTTTTTGCATCATAAAATTTCCTTCGAGCAGAGTATTTTTCGAACAGTTTCAGGTGAAATTGAAGCAGAAAATTTTTTAGTAAATTTTATAGAAATCTTTACAGCACTTAAATGTAGAGTTTTCAAAAATTTTTAACTATAAATCTCTGATCACATTGAGGTAACTCTGCCGGACTTTTCTTACTTTACTGTCGATTCAATTTTCTTCTTTAAATTTAAAGCGTTTCATCATATACTGCACTGTAGAATTGGATAAATTTACTAATTAACGATATCCCGAATCCATTTTCCACCCTTATGATGAAAAATTATCAATTTTTGAATGCTATTCATTGTTTCCTTATGACTGCGACCTGTTTTTAAATATTAAATAAAACATAATGAAGCAAGCAAAGAATAAAACCAAACAGTTTTTTAAACATCATCAAAATGCAAAAATAAAAAAAAATGGCAGACAATAATTTTATTTATTAAATTTTACAAAAATGTTTTAGTGTACGATCACTTCTGTGCGGTGTTTTATCTATGCATCCTTACATTTTCAATTTTAGAAAATGAAAATAAATCAATACTTTAAAAAAAAAGTTCGGTTTATTTAAAATCGCATGGAAATGATATGAATAAATATTGGGCTTTACATTCAAATTAAATTCCAGGCTACAGCGCCTTTGTCTACAAATTCTTAGAGTGTACAAACACTTTTGAGAGCAACTGTATCTCGGAGATTATAATAAAAAATTTAAGATTTAATAACTGGAGTTGCGGTGAGCTTAAAACAGCAAATGGTATTTCAGTACTGTTTGCTATTCACTTTTATGCAAGCTGGCTGATGTTCAAAATTTCATAATTACTGATATGATAAATTTTGCTAATGGTACCCTGACATAAAGGTGTTTGCACTCTTATGCAGTGATGTAGCAAGGGGAGACATCTGTCTCCAAGTGCAGCATCCAGGAGGTGCCAAACTGATGCTACAAAATTTTAAAATGAAATATTTCCTATTCTTGGAAAGCAGCAGAGGCCGTAAAATCTTCAGTTGTCCCCTGTTCACTGAAAACCCTAGCTCTATCCTTGTACAGATGAATTTCTGACATGAAAAAAAAGGTACTTCCTTGTGTGTGCACTTTTATGCCAGGTGCTGTTCTAAATTATTCATTTGTTTTGCTAATCAGATTAGCAAAACAAATTAATTCAAAAGTTTATGAATTACTATTATGAAAGTTTCTTTTTCATGAAAGTTCTTTTTACAAGTTAGAAACCGATCTTCACAAGGGTAGAAAAAGCTTTTTGAAGGGACACTTTCATGAAGATTGTTTTTTCAAATACTGGCCGATTTGCATAAAGGTGTTGGTGCCATTATGAAGTTGTCCATTCTCAGGTATTGAGGTAGCTGTCTTAGAATTAAGTAATCTTTAAATATGTATCCAAAATATTCTCTGAGTAAAAGAATAGATAAATTAAATAGGATTATATGGAAGATTTTATGAAGCACACTTTTAATTATTTTTGTTTATAATATAATTGGTATACTAAATAGAGATTACTGTTTCTAAAATGAAATGAGATGGCATGTTTCATTTCATTACTTGATCTGATACCGAGAAAGGAACTTTTTCTTGTTAAGTAATTGTTAACATAGTTACTTACAGTTATGAGAGGGAAAACGTTATACCAGTTATTTATTGCGTGTACAAAAAAGCTTTGATGCTTTTTTTTTGGCAACTTTGAAGCTTTATTCAGAGAAATTGGAAGAATGAATTGTATTCAAAGATCCATCGTTAGCTATGACTTTTCCCTATCTTTCAAGTAGCATACGAATTCCGAGTTTAAAAAATACCTTCTCTTTTAAGGCGATCCAACAACTAATCCCAATTTTTGGCTTCTTCGTACGAAGTGAAGTTCTGCTTGACTAAATCATGAGTCATCGACCAGAACAAGTGGAAGTGGGAAGGAGCAATGTCTGGTAAATACAGTGGATAGAGTAGGGCATCCCATTGAAGCGCCTCCAAAGTTTCCTTGACGAATTTTGCAACATGTGGGCGAGCGTTGTCATGCTGATAGATCACTTTGTCCTGTCTTTTGGCATGTCAGTTTAAATGTATGAGTCTTAACAAGTTGTATTCCATGTTTTACAAATTAAGATGCCAAAATCGTCTGCCTATAAAACCAAACTATTGTATATCCAAAACGCCCCTGTTTGGCCATGTGAAGTCACTTTAATAATTCAATAAACTCCCGGTGCGACCTCTTGGAGCTCCAGGGAGTTGCTAGCTCTAGATAGTGAAGGGCGCGGGACATATGCCTGTTTACCTCTGTTAAACACCAGGCGTCCCCGTCCTCCGTCACCTGTCTTTTGGCATACTGGAGGCATTTGAGCTTCAATGCTCGGCTCATTTGCATCAAATGTTGTTTGTAACATTCCCCAGTGGGTTTTGTAAGGCTGAAGTAGCTCATAATAGATCACTCGCAGCTGATCAAACCAGATATCACAGCATTAGCTTCTTGCCATGAATATTCGGTTTGGCCCTTGAAACTGATGCATGGGCGGGCTTACCGCACAATTTTCTACACTCTGGGTTGTTGTAATAGATCCATTTTCCGCCCCCCATCACGATTCGAAGGAAAAAAAAACCTTTCGATTTTGCCCTTGGAGCAGTTATTTGCATGTGACAAAACGGCATTTGACGTCTCTTGACTTCAGTTCATACGGAACCCAATATCCTTGTTTTTGCACCATACCCATGGCCTTGAGACACTTTGAAATCGCTTGTTGAGTCACTCCCAAGGTTTTCGCAAGCTCCTCTTGAGTTTGGCATGAATCTCGGTCCAATAACCCCTATAACTCAGCATCTTCAAACTTTACTGGTCACATATTTTTACTGATGCAGCATGTTCCCCATATGCCACAGCAATCGATGTCCCTCAGCTGCACTTTTCTTCAAATTAAAACAAAAAAGAAGCGCTTCCCGCAAATTTGGTTTTGTTGGTACAAAGGTTGACATGGGTTGGGCACAAATAAAGTTTGCTGTTTACACTTCAGTGAAATAAAACAGGCAGATTTTTAGATGGAAATGCTGGTGCTTTAACATGAATATAGTTACAAGATTGTCCGGTAGGATTTAACACCATCTTATGTAAATCCCTCAAAACTTATTTGTACACCCATTATATTAGCACATGTAATATGAAGATTAAATTCCTTTGCTGCATTATTATTTACTTCTCCTATCAAACTTGATTATGCCAATTCTGTTTTCAGCATTTGAATTTAATCTTAAATACTTAATTTTATATTACTGACATTTAAACAAAATGTACAGCATTTTGAAAACCATTAATAATCTTTATTTTACCAATTATCTTCATCAGATGCTAGATTTGGAAAAAGGAACAGAAAACTTATTCAGTTTTTCATTACTTATGTATATTTGGGAAGATCTGTAAAACTTAGCAGTTTTAAAAAAAGAATATAGGTAAAATGAAAAGGTAAAAATAGATAATTAAAATAACGTATATTATTATCATGGCTTCATCATTTTGATTTCTGTTGGCATTTTCTGTAGTCATTAGAAAAAATTAAATGTAAAAGTACTTTCTTTTTATCAGGAAAAGGCTACGAATAATCAATCTTTAATTATAATCCATATCTGATGAAAATCTTAGAATAACAATGAAATCATCATACAGATAATTACGCTATCGAAGATGTGCTTCATAAATGAACTGCTGATTTATAAAGGATAAAGAAAACATAAAATCACTGCTGTTTAATGTTTTCCCTTTTGTATTTACTTTTATTTAAGTTTTCAAAACCAAACCTATCCATGCATTAGATATCAGAATGTCTATCTATAATAATGTGTTACATTAAATTACCTAAAATGAAAAAAAAAATTAATTGAACAGAAATGTAAACACACAGTAAATTTTACAAAAAAAATTTTCCTTTTTTTGGGGGGGGGCGGGAATTGGTAATGAGCTGAAAAGGGAATTCGTTCTCTTTTTCAAGTTTTAAACAGCAAAGTACCATGTCCAAAACATATTTTAGCTTCTGTTCAATGACATTTAAATTACACTGGCTTTCCTCTGAATAATAAAATTAAGAGGTTTTTTTTTTTTTTTTTTTTTTTTTTTTAAGCACTCAGCTAGTTCTAATCATGTATCCTTTGTTATTACTATTTTAAATATTCTGTTCAATTTACATGAGACACATCAAACAAAATATTAGAGCCTGCTAGATACACTATATCAATTAAAGTACATTTTTTTTCTTTTTTTCCAATAGGTAAAATATTTACAGCATTAAGGCATTAGCTCAACAAATGCACTTTTAAAATGTCTGGGAGAAAATAAAATTTCTTTTATACGTTTCTAATCGGTTTCACTATATCTGAAAAATACAGGCACTGTGAAACATTAATTAAACAAACAATAAATTTATTCAAACACAATGGCCATTAATGAAGTGGAAATGTTACACCTGAGATAGATGTTTAGACAGATTACCTTTGAAAGAAACTACAAGTATATTTAATAAACGTGCATTAAAAAGCTGTAGTGTGAAAAAAAATGCGGAATATTAAAATTTCAACACTTGCACAGAAAACAAAATCAGTCGACAGTGTTTTTAAATACTGTAAAAGTATAACTATGCGTATACATAGTCTGTTTTGTTGATATAGTATTAACTAAAAGTGCTAGTATATGAAAATCATATGTATTTAAAATGGCACTTTCACATTCATAACGTGAAATTTATATTCATAATGCAAAATTTATGGAAGACATATGGTACTAAATATATGTATGTATAACTGTGAAAATATACACAGATTTGATAAAAATGTACATTTAAATGTGGTAGTAGATTTAATAACAAAGCAGTTGATTTACAGATTTTCTCCTGAATTGTTAACAAAATTACATGCAAAATAAAGAAAAAATACGAAAAATTAATGCAAATTTCTACGAAAAGTATACATGTCTGTTAAGTAAAAAAACTGTGCAGATTTAAGTAAAATTTCACTAAAAATATACGAAGTAAAAAATTGGGAAGATTTACGCATATGCGATAAATACAATTTATGTGTATGCGATACACATGTAAGTGCCTTTTACGAATAAAATATTGAAATTTAAGCATATTATATATAGAAGCTTAGAATAAAGCATGATAATGCACATGAATGTGCCTAATTTTTATGTATAGCTTATGTATATTGTAATGTAAAAATATACATAAATATTAACTATTTTCTCCCAGACACACTTTATTATATTTTTATGTTAAAGTTTTACGTTTTTTATACAAAGGGTTATTTGTAAACTGCACATATGCAGAAAAATAGTACAGTTTACGGCTGCATGTTGAGCAGATTAACACTGATGCTTCAGGTTATTCGATAGGAGCTACTTTAATGCAGCACTATCACGAAATAGCTCAGTTTAAGCGGAAAATGAGCCTTACAGAAAAACTATTCCATCACAGAAGGTGATGCAATGTTGATTGATGAAGGTCCAAAATTTCCATTAGCTGTGTCAGTGTTACTTAAAAATTTTTGTATGAACTATGTGCTTAGTGGAGCGGAATCTTTGAGTACTGCAAAGGAACTTCAGTCTCAGTTAACTGCAATACTAAAGAGTGCAGGAATGACACTACACAAGTGGTGCAGTAATCATGCTGAACTTGCAGAAGATAACCACACCTATCCTTTTCCCAATGAAGAAGAATCTATAACACTCGGAGTGTCTTGGAAGTCTAGGAGAGACTGTTTCAGTTTTAGAGTGAAACTCGATAATGACAGAGTTGTTACCAAACGACAAATATTGTCCACAATGGCAAGATTGTTCGACCCGATTGGTTTACTAGGACCAATCATAAGTAAAGCCCAAATATTCCTCTAATGATTGTGGTTGTTAAAGCTGAATTGGGATGTACCATTAGCATAAAAGGACACTGGTGAATGGAAGAAATTCTCTACCAAATTGGAAATAATAAATGAAATAGAAGTTGAGAGGTTTATTCTTATCGCAGTAGTAGACCAGGTGGAACTTCACGGATTTGCAGATGCCTCTGAGTTAGCATACGGAGCAGCCATATATTGCAAGTCCCATTCGAGAGATGGAGAAGTGAAAACAAGGCTAGTGACTAGTAAATCCAGAGTCTTGCCAATGAAACGAGTTACTATTCCGAGACTGGAGCTTTGTGCGGCAGTCTTACTTGCAAGGTTAATAGTTGCATAGTAATATCTGCATTAGAGATTCCTGTGAACAATGTGTATCTGTGGAGTGACTCCATAATCGTACTTTTGTGGTTACAAAAGGAGACTTACCAGTCATAAAACTTTTGTTGCAAATCGAGTGGCAACAATTCAAGAGTTGACTAATGGTTATCAGTGGCGTCGTGTCATCAAATGAGAATCCGAGTGATCTTACATTCCGAGGTTTGAACTTTTAGAAATTGATATGTGGCGGAAAGGCCCCTTGTTCCTGAGAAACAACGAGTATCCAAATAAAGAGATCCCGGTGCAAGTCATTGTGAGGACTTTCCAGAAGAACTTAAAATCCTCTGTGACTCTAATATTTTTCTTAATGTGAAAGCTAATCCTTTCATTGAGGATTTCTTAAATCTAAGTAATAGTTACACTAAAATTATTCGTTTTTTAAGTTTTATTTTTTGATTTGTAAACAACTGCAAAGAAAAAGACAAAGTTTCCGGTCCTCTTCAAAGCTCTAAATTAAAATCCTCCAAAATTAAACTTATTAAGATGATACAAAATTTTGAGTTTAAAAAAGAAATCTCAAGCCTTCAAAAGGATGGTAAGGTACCTGCAGATAGCAAGGTAAGAGATGTTTTCCCATTTCTAGATCAATATGGAGTTTTACGAGTTTGAGGCAGACTAGCTAACTGTAAGTCGAATTTTGATAGAAAATTTCCAATAATCCTACCAAAGAATCATAAATTAACTAATTTAATTATTTTGATGTTTCATAATAAATACATGCATATTGGCCCACAAGGCTCACTCTCTATTGTTAGGCAAGGGTTTTGAACCTTAAACGGGTGCAACATTTGCAGAAAAATAGTACATGAGTGTGTCGTATGCTTCAAAGCAAAACCAATGTCCTGTCAACAACTTATGGGTCAACTCCCTAAATAAAGAGTCGGCACAAATTTTTTGTTCAATTGTGTTGGATTTGATTTTTTTGGTCCTTATTTTATTAAATACCCACATCAGAGAAAAGGTCACATGAACAAGGTGTATGTGTGTATTTTCGTTTGTTTTGTTACCAAGGCTTCTCATCTTGAGTTGGTAACAGACCTGTCTAGTCAAGCATTTACTGCAACCTTAAAGCATTTTTTCGAGCAAAGGTAAGTGTGCACACATACTTTCAGATAACGCAACCAATTTTGTTGGTAGTAACGCAGAAATAAATAAATTGAATAGGCTAGTCAGCATGCCAGATGACGAATTAGGTAATTATTTATTGAGTGAGAGTATTAATTGGTCTTTTATTCCCCCTGGAGCTCCTAATCATGGAGAGGTTTGGGAGGCAGGTGTCAAATCAAATTTCATTTGAAACGCATAGTGGGCAATTTGAAATTAACCTATGAGGAGTTTCGTACAGTAATTGCTCAAATTGAGGGGATCTTGAATTCTCGGCCCTTGCGTTCTTTATCATCTGAACCAGAGGACTTTGATAGCTTGACACCAGGCCATTTTCTGATAGGCAGACCTATCACTGCTGTTGCAGAACCTAATATTTTAAACGTTAATGATAATATGTTAAAGAGCTGGCAAAAATTGACTAAAATCGTGCAAACAATATGGAAGTACTGGAGAAATAACTATTTGAGTTCAATGCAAGGAAGCTGGTTCTTTGAAAAAGAAAATATAAAAAATTGGAACTATGGTAATCTTAAAGACTGACAATGTTCCTGTATGTAACTGGCTCCTTGGCAGAATCGTAGAGTTATTTTTAGGTAAAGACAATAAGGTGAGAGTAATTTCAGTGAAAATGAAAAGCAGTATTTTTTAGAGATAAATTAATAAAATTTGTGTTTTACCTATGATAAATTAAAACAAAGTATGTTATTAATTAATTATTGTGTTCCTTAGTACTTATTGATGTGATTATGTTGATGTTTATAATTATTTACCTGTATTTTGTATTGTGACACTGTGTAAAGTTGTTATTGTGACACTGTGTCGTTGTAAGATTTATAATTTTGAATGATTACATCATGTCAAGGCTGGCGGTAAGTTTAGTCTGCGTGCACATATCAATGCTTGCGTCTGCACATGCGCCGTGAGCTCTTGGAATTTTGTTACGTGAGAATGTGAGCTTAGAGTCTTTGAGAGAAGTCATGGCTTTGAGTGGTCATGAGCACTATAAAATTGATGAAAATAAATGTCAAATAATTTTACAGTCCACTAGTAAACTCCTGTGTGTATATGTGCAACAGCAGTCATCTTAACAGACTAATTGTTCAACATTTCACACTGAGGCAGCATCTCTACAACTAAACTGATATACGCAGTGCAATAGCTTCCCAGATATGCTGAGCTTACATCGCAGGCAATCTTTATCCTACACCGACACTCTCCCATTATGTCTAGCTGCATATATGGCCATGTGTTACCATACCTGACTTTGGTCAATTTTCTGATTGGTGTCTCAGCCCATTGTGCCCTTTGTTCCGCTGATAAGCTAATTTTTTGTACTTCATCTTTAATTTTTGCACACCAGTGTAATTTTCAGCACATTTGAAGATGTGAAAAACAATACAGAGAATTCTGAAAGCCATTCCTTCCCAAAGATAAAACAAATAATGCGTCAATATTTCCAGAACTGTGATATTTGCCAAAAGTTTAAGTATGAAAAATTTTCACTGGTGCAGTACTTAATATAAGATATATGTTCTCAAATGAATTTCTCAAAACTGATTTATTAGCCCAAAACTTAGAAGTGAGATTAATAAATCATATTTTCTGTTTATAATCATAGATCATTTTGTCCAGTGCTGTGAATTTATACCGCTATGCCGCATATCTGCGAAATCAGTCACTGACAAATTTTTAAATAGTTAAACATTAACCTCTTAAGTGGTATGCCCAGAAAAATTCCTGACTTTGCTCTACTGCCCAAAACGTCTAATCCTAGAAGATAGGTCACCACTGAAGGGGGTTACAATTTGAAGCCATATATAACAACAGAAAAACCACATGTAGGAATGAATAAATAAGGAAATATAATGGTAATCCAAAATCTAGGAGGGGCGAAGGATCTCGGTATATTTGCATCAGATGAACATACACCCCTGTTAAAAAAAATAAGCAACAAAGGTAAAACATAGAATAAACAAAAACTATCTAATAAATATGCATGAAGTTGATCCAAGAGGTTGGTGTGGCATTGCTAGACCCCGTAGCAAACAATTAAGCAAAGTCATGCAAAACCACATGTATTATGACTTTCACATCACTAAAGGCCAAATGGATCAGATGAATGTGCAGTGCAAACAATGCTAATAATGGGTATGATACCTTTTAGCTAAAATGCATGTTTGGCAATGGTGAGGCAAGCTGACAATAGTGTCATTGATTACTTGTTATAGGAGTAATGCTTATTCCTATGCATGTTGGAGCTCAAGAAGGGTACCTGGCAGCACACTGCAACCTGCTGTCATCCAAATATGTTCCACACATGCTCTATGCAATTCAGGTCCGGTGATCTGGCAGGCCACGCAGATGTAGAATGGTTTCACAGTCCACAATCTCAAAACGTTAGGTTAGGTTATTCAATTATGGCAAAGCACACGAGGGCTATCTGCCTAAAGGGAGGGATGCCTTCGTGGAGGACTTTCTAAGGGAAACTGGCTCGTATACACATGGCACATGGGGAAAACCACGAAAACGCCCATGCAGCCAGCCCGTTCGCGGGATTTGAACCTCGGACCGAACTACCAGTGTTCAGCGTCTTTACCGCTTGGCCGCTGGTGGGCCAATCTCAAAACGAAGAAAGAATACAGTTGTAAGTGATCAGATTAAAGCGGTTGCGCTAATTAGGCAACTTAAGGTAGAAGATTGACAGCAAAAATCTGTCATGGAGAAGCAAAAATATCCATGATGACAGACGAAACGAAAGCATATCGACAACTGCATTGCACAGAATCTGAATGGAGCGGCAGAAACTGAATAGGCAACGACAGGATGAGGTGGAGTCACCTGGCTGCTGGTGTTGGGCAAGTGCAACATTAATAGTGTCAATTTTCTGAGGAGCTACAGAGGACCAAAAGAGTTTAATGACTGGTGCCAGGGTAGGATGAAGCAGTGAAACTATGCAGAAAGACAGTGAGCACATTAAAAACTAAGTCAAATTTTTCTTCTTAATATTAAGTTTGAAACAGAATTCCAAAATTAAGGTAACATTGAGGCATAAGTATGTTTTAAACAACTAATGAAGAAATGAAAATTTTGAGATAATGTATAAACTTAAAATACTATATATAGGTATACTTCTGAAAAACTCTGAAAATTAAATGTTCTATGAAATGGTATTGATTGTTGTAAGAAAATATTACTGATTTCTGTAAACAGAAACTGAACATCTAAAGTGTGTAAAAGGCGAAAGTTAGTCTCTATGGCCAGCACTTATGATTATGGCATCATTGGCTTTTTAAGTCTTGTAAATCTGATTGTTCTGGTAATATGAAAAATCGTTCCACAGATTTCATTTGAATAAAGCATCATTAAAATTGCAAGCATCACAAATAGGCAATATTTTGTATTTGGTTCACTCAGTCATCTAGTTTTGCAATTTCTTTCCATGTCTTTATCGACACATCTATATATGGAACTTCTTTTAAATTACCTACTTGATACATAGAAAACTCGATTTCTATTTCCTCAAGATACTTTTATCAATAAAGGGAAAGCATTCACCATGGATGAATGAAAAGTTTTCAAGTTATATGAATGGAGAAAAAGAAAACAAAATGTGTGCAAAGAAAAGAAAACTTGAGTTCTCAAGTTAATGCAAACAACTTCAGTAAGTTTTTTTTATTTTATTATATCTGAGCATGCAGTTAAAAAGAAGCTTGTACAGAATTTTAAAAAATGATTTCATTCCACTTTGTATTCAACTGGGCATTTTAAAAAGGTAATCTGTTTTCTCCTCCAATCACTAAATTTTCATTTCTTTTTGTTTATTACACTTTTGAAATGGAAAAAATGTCAGATTGACTTCTGTTTCTTCTTCAGAAATGGCCAATCGTTTTACAAACCTTAAAAAAAAAAAAAAAAAAAAAAAAAAAAAAAAAAAT
>KK122537.1:191352-213030 GCA_000611955.2 Stegodyphus mimosarum
TTTTAAAAAACAAAAAAAAAAAAAAAAAAAAAAAAAAAAAAAATTAAAAGTTCCAAAACGTTCTCTTCTCAATTTATGCATATAACGAACTTGTTGCAAATTAATATTTATTGTAATAAACAAAAGCAAAGTATTTCTTCAAAAATAATAAATGCACTCACTGCCATAAAAATTTTAGCACCAAGAACAGGGGTGTAGCTAGAGAGAAGCAACGGGGAACATCTGTCCCTGGGTGCAGCATCCAGGGAGTACCGAACTGATGTTACAAATGAATGGTTTTCCACTCTTGGCAAACAATAGAGGCACGAGATCTTCAGTTGTCCCTGGGCACTGGAAACCCTAACTACAGCTCTGACCAAGAAAGAGTTATCAGAATCGAATGGAATTTTATACACAGGTGCATAACACTAATATAAGTAAATGATTACATAATGAAAGCAAAAGGCTCAATTATTACAGGAAAATAACAAAATGAATGAAATCTAGGGGTCGGGCAGACCAGGGAAGGGTAGTAATATGGTCTCTCCAATGTTTGAATTTCATTGTGCAAAACACTGATTTCATTTCACGTATATGGTGAAAGAATTTTATGATAATATTAATCACTAATATCAATTTACACTCATTTACAGACAACACTCATTATAATGACCAGTAATTCCACCATAAAGAATGTTATAAAAAGTGTCAAACTGGTGAGAGTATATTGAATCAATTTTTGCTATAAGAACCACTTGTTATAAAGAAATTTTCTATGCAGTCCAAGAAGTCAAGTTTCTATATATTGCAAGAGGTAAGCAGCATCTTTATAACACATGTTTTATACACATCATGTTTAAAAAAAATCTCATAAATAAATTAGGGTCTTCATAAAATTCCTTTGAAAAATGGAAACATTTTGAAACTCGTGGCTTTATATTTCGGATATACTTTTCTTCCATTAAAAACTTCTTTCTCTTAGACATAGCACACTATAAGTTTAACTCTAATACCAGGTGCAAAAAACTTACATCTGCTATCTAAAGAAGATGCATACTGATTACAAATCAGAGCTCCTAAGACCACAGCTCCACTCCCAATGTTCCCATGGGGGAAAAAAAAATTTGAAGCATTGGAAACTGTTCAATAACGTGAAGACAACTGCGTGCCAGCTGGGTTTTGTTTACTTTATATCATCTACTCGTACATCTAAACAAATTGCCAGAATTCGAAAGTGCTTCGCGGACAGATCAACAATGTATATGTTCAAATAAGCTAACTGTAGTGGATAGGAATGCTATGTAGTGATTTAAAAGTATTCTAAAAGAGAATGTATGTTTGAAAGTGCATATATACCCCACCCGCCTGGAAGATCAATGCACGCAGCGATGCACCTATGCATCACCCAGCTGCTAGCAACATTTGGGACAGATGCATATATGACACACGCACGTCAGCGAAGGGTTTTTAGTTCAGCAACATGCTATCGTGAAGGGGTTAATCATCATGAGTATTACATAATTATACTAAAAAACAGTACTGTGATATTCAATACAAATATTCCCCGCAGTAAGGACACTTAAAAAGGGAACATCTGGAATAAATTCAAGATTCCAGGAAATTTTATCAAAAAAGAAGCAAATGCAAATGCTAGACCAAATACTTTCTAAACTGTTGGTCAAAAGTCATAGCTAACAAGTCAAGAGTCATGATTTTAAAAAAAAAAAAAAAAAAAAAAAAAACATGAATCCTATTTAACCCTGCACAAGTAGCATCAGTTATTTCTGGCATCCCTTAAATGCTTCTTGGATACTAACCTGTTATACTATTATCTGCTATTTAAACTATAGTGCTTAACAGTAATCTAAAATGATCCCATGCTGAGGGCCTGATGAAAATATAAATTCTCAAGTATAGCTTTGTAGAAGTGTGGCTACCACCCGTTACATACAATATCCACTAAATCGGTCACGCTGGCTAATAGAGCATGCAATAATATGGGAATATAACACCACACATTTGAATGGCACACCAAAAAAAAAAATGCTCTGACACAAATAAAGTGTACTTGTTTTCTACATCCCTGTGTTGCCATGTTAATGTGCAGCATGTTTTTTAAGTAAGGGCCGTTTTGTTGTATACACTAATATATGTTGCACCAGGCAGCAACGAGTGCTTGTGTCGTGTCCTGGCATTCCTTGGAAACAACTGTGCTCAGTTGCAGTTGTGTAGGTAACCTGTATGGTCTGTTCTGTGTCTTTAAAATGTTCAAGATCATCAAATTGCCCGCCACGTGTGAGGTACAGTGAGTGATACGTTTTCTGTTGCTAAGAAACCTGTCTACTGCAAACATTCACTAGCAGATTTGTGAAGTTTACAGAGCTACTGCCATGAGTGAAGGCAAAGTGCATAAGTGAGTCAGAGATTTCAAAGCTGGCTGCGACAACGTCCATGATGAGTCCTGCTCCGGTTGTCCATCTGTAATCACAGGCGATATGGTGGCTTCAGTTGTAGCGAAAATTCTTGAGAACAGATGCTTCACCATAAGCACTCTTTCAAACGGATTTCTTAAATGTTGTTGGCAACTACTCCAGTAAAAGAAAAAGCAGAAAACAGTTATTCATTTGAGCTTTCTTGGCAACAGCTAGAAACCAGACAATAACTGTAGAACTAACATTATTATTTTTAGAACTTTAAAAAAACTAGATTTTGGGAACTTTTGAATTGGCTGTAAGAGAATATTGTTGTTAAAATGATTATCCTTACACTAAAAATGTAAATAATATTATGTCAATACAAAACTAAGAAAAGCTAAATCATGTCTATGATTATTTCTTCATGATGAATGATTTATTAAAGAAGACAATGTTTTCTAGCAGCTATCCGGAATATAATACAGCATCAAGAATATCATCAAAGGGGTAAATCTTGAAATTTATTGAGCCCTTATATTAAGAGATTTAACACAAATTGGAGTATTTACTATTTTATTTAAAGATCTGCAATAATTTGTAACCTTCTGATATAATTGCTGCAATAGGTCTAGTCTAGGACGTGAAAACGGCTGTCACCTCTTGGTTATCGGAGAAGGCAGCAAGTTTCAATAAAGAGGGTATTCAAAATCTAGTCCTAAGGTATGATAAGTGTTTAAAGAAACTTAACAATATGTTGAAAAATAGAGAAACATTTCTAGAATCTGAAAATAAATTTGGTTTTTGAAAACTTTGCTTCGTTTCATTTTCATTTTCAAATGACCCTTACTTAAAAATCATACCTCATACAAAATACAAACCTGCGAAATTCATTAGTGGCGTATCACTATCACCAAAGTGTTAACCACTCATTCAAAGGAATTTAATTTGTGCAATTCTTTTGATACAAAATGGTTTAAGAATGGTATAATAAAACAAGA
Source organism: Stegodyphus mimosarum (assembly GCA_000611955.2). Taxonomy (NCBI): domain Eukaryota; kingdom Metazoa; phylum Arthropoda; class Arachnida; order Araneae; family Eresidae; genus Stegodyphus; species Stegodyphus mimosarum. The sequence continues at coordinate 194,744 of KK122537.1, forward strand.
ACAAAATGTGAAGAACAACAATTCTTAGTATTGTCCCACTATCCTTATAGAATCTTACAACCAGAACAGAAAATGTATTGCTCTACTTTAAAATTCAAGCACCAATAATAAAAAATACAACACCAACCGTTGATGGCAAGGCAATATTTCTGAGGACATCATCTATGTTGTTGAAATTGACAGGCATATCATTTACAGATTTCAGCCAATCACCTACAAAACATTTTACATACAAAATGAATGCAAAGTGAACTAAGTGATACACAACTGATTTACTGTACTGAAGACATTGTTTATTTTATAGGTAAACCTATACTCACCAATTTTCACATCAGCTATTTCTTTACCTGAAGGAAATGATAGTACTTTTAACCTGTTATCCTTAAAAATAGCACTTTTTTCATCTTCTATGCCCAGTTCAAGACCTAATAATTCTTCAGCCAGTGTAACGTTATGGCCTGTAATTTGCCTTGAAGAACCAATATCAACATATATATCCCTGAAAGGCACAGGCAGTGAATCAAATGAAATATTGTCAGAGGAATTTGTACGAAATTTGTTTGACTTCAGAAGGGAAATTGACTTTTGTACAATTTTCTTCCTTCTTTTCATCAATTTTTTGAATTTTTCAGTGGTATTTAATCTTGATTTTACTTTACGAGCTGCATTTGCATCAGCTGCCTCTAATGGAGTACTACTTAGATTAGAGCTAAACGAGTTCACAGAGCAATGCAGTTCGACATAAAACAAATCTCCTTTCGCCCCTACTCTTTCTAGCCATGGAAGTTCATGCTCCCTGAAATATCAAGAAAAAAAAAATAAAAATAAAAATAAAAAAATCAGCAATGCATTGAAATGAACAATAAGAAATAATAATCTGTATTATTAACTTTAAAGCATACATATACATAGACATTTAAAGAAAAGGATTCTCTAAATTGCTAGCAACAGAAATGCAATGCTTACTTTCTTTATTTGACTTACCTATGTTCAAAATTTAAAGAGTCCCAAAATAGTTTCTAAGACAGTAAAAAAAAAAAAAAAAACTTCAAACTCAAGGCAGTTTTGAATTGCTTTTCAAAAGGAACTTGAGTTTTCAAATCATTATTAAGACTAAGAGGTTTTAAATATTTTGCAAACTTTTGACAATTTTACGGAGGAAAAAAAAAGTATTAGTGAAACTGATTTGGAGACATTTATACTTCTATTTGTGAAAATTGCAACACCATGAAAGCATCAACTGAATTTAATGAAATTTATTACCTATATGAGGTAAAGTGATAAAAAGAAATGATTAAATTTATAGAACAAGGACATTAAGTGCCCAAAATTTGTAGTTGGTGAAGCTGCAATGCACTGTAATAAGAGCTCACACTCATCGTGGCCTTGAATCAAACAGGTTTTGAAAGCGCTCGTGAAGAATATCAATCCACACTGCTTCTATCCTAGTCCACAGTTGATCCATTTTGGCTGTGCGACAAGTGTCACATAAGAGTTGCCGACCTATAAAATCCCTGACATATTTGTTGAATGGGCACCCAAGGAAGAAGCAGTACCTGATGCACTGAGAAGATGACTTGAGCATTCCTAGCAATATGTGGACGAACATTGTCCTGTTGAAATACATCTCCAGAAATGCATTGAATGAAGGGTATGTCTTCAGGTTCTATAACCTTTCTTAGCAGATGAGATCACCCACCATATAAAATAGCGTCCGACATAACCATGCTTGGCAACTAATATAACTATCACATCTAGTATAACACTGGATAATGCAAGATGGCGCTCACCTATATAGCATGCAGCACATACTCAAGCCATTGTTGTACTCCAAACACACTAATGCGTAAAACTTAATTCATGTTTTCTGATTTTGGCTGCAATTCCACAAAAAATCAACTGGGACACATGAAATTCATACTACAAAGACACAATGTAGCACTTAAAGGATAAGAAAAGTATAGTAGCAAAAAAACTAACAGTATGCATATAGTATGGAACAAATAGAAAAAGGCTTTATTGGCAGCATGATATTGGTGCAAAAAATTTTCTGGTCTAGAAGGGGAACAAACCAAAGAGCCTTAGTAAAGAATTGTACTTCCCTTAACTGCAATGGTTGCGCTGCATCGTGTGCCAATTGTCAACACCAAATTATCAAATAGTTCTCGAAATAAGATCTTCCATTCTTCAAGCAGCATCTGCTTCAGTTGTCTGGTACTCTCCGGAGGGTAAGATCGTGCTGCCATGCATCTAGTAATCAATTATTGTAGTTTGTACTAATCAATTATTCTATACATGTTCAATGGGATTCAAATCAAGGGAGTACACTAGCCAATCTAGTTTGTGGATATCAAAAGCACATGTGGAAAGGATAGCTTCATCACAGTAACAGTCTCCAGTGTAAGTGAACCTCTGTTGGAAATACGGAGAACCTTCCATCCATTCATCAATGCCTCCCCATATAATCCATGTCTCTTTCACTGATGTTAGTGGGATAAAAACCTCTCTCCATATCAAATGGCGCAGAGAATCATTCGTGAAACTGAAAGAACTCTCATCAATACAGAGGACGTGATGCCACTGATGAGGCAGTCAGCCTTTCTGTTCTCTACACCACTGTAAACGGTGATGCGATGGGCTGCTGTCAGTGGTATGCTAAATCCAGGATGATGGGGGGGGGGCGAATAAGCCACCCTTATGAACTCATCTTCTAAAGACCTTATTTTGTACTAATCAATTATTTTTATTTTAAAAAACTTTCCTTTCCCTTCTGATTTCAATTTCCTGTCATAATATAAATTTAAATGCCTTATGCAAAATATCAATGGGTTCGGATATAGTATTTAAGTAGCAGAATTGAAGAGTTCACAGTAGGATAGTTATGAGTAGCAGGGGTTTAGGCGAAGAACAAGTTCATGCCGCGAGTTGCAACTAGCTCTGTAGTTGAATATTTGTGCTAGCCATTTATTAGATTATTTAATATTTTAAACTTGGTCTTGCTGTATGCAGCCAATAAATCTGATTTAGATTAAAGTAGAAGCCAGTTGTGCAGTTGAAATTTGATTCAATCTGATTGTACATACTATTTTGTGTTTAAGTTACTTAGCCACAAGTTGTGGTTAGTTTGTGAACACTGAGTGCATGAATGTTCTGTTTAGTTAAAATAAAAAAGGTTCTTATAACCTTCGTCGGTAGTTATCTGTTTTTCAAGATATAGCAAGAATTCAGTATCTCATCTACAGTAGGGTCTACATTTTATGCTCTCTAAACGAACAAGATACTACAATCTGGCTGCAGTAAACTGGTACACATGTTGTCTGGCTCCATGTGCAACTGCTGAGCAATACTGCCTGCTGTCTGGTTTCGATTTCTTTTCACCTTCAGGGATGCAGATAATCACTCATAGTTGTTTTCCTTGGCCAACCATCACCAACCTTTCTCACAGCCATACTTGTTATTTAGAAGGCTTTCCTAGCTCATAAAACAACACTTAAATGTTCCAAACAGTTCCAAACTCTTGGCCAAAAGACATTAAACTGCGCCCTTCCTCAAGCTGCCCACTCATTCTACAACGCGTAAAGGCATCCTGATGTTTTCTTGCAGCATACTGCCCGTACAATCTCACTTTCACTTGCAGAAGAAAAGAATGCCTGAAATGCACCCCCCTTTCTTCTTTTTAAGTTGTCTTGCACTGCACGCCAACTTCTTGTGTTTTGTGTGCTCTGACGTACACTCTTCCATCTTTGTCCTGGTATTTGCATATGCATCAGCGTTTTATCAAGTTGGCTCTTCATTGTACTGATCGCAAAAAATCTTTTCCAATAATTTCACAGCTGTGTGTTTAAAAATGAATTTTCTGCTTAAGTTTCACACAGTAGTTTAAAAGCAGGATTTCTTAGAAAAGACAATTTGTTGCACTAAGTTAATGAGCGCACTGAAACCGCAGGTATCAATAGAATTGCATTACAAGAATCTCGCATAAAGAAATACATGCACACAATCCATCGTACAGCAGACAGAAACATATGCTTTTTTACTGGAAGGCACTAGCGACTTTCCCGTCTGGGCAGCCAGAAACAAACTGTTGAAGCTGACAAGTAATGTACTGTTCATCATTGTCATGTGGATGAAATGTCTGTCATCATGTGCACAGATGATATTTCATGGTCGACTGTGAGGTTTGCAACTTGTTTGCTTTACTAATGAGGATTTATACCTCATACAAACTACAATTTTACAATAAGAAAATCTTCTCACAGATCAATCATTCACTCGAGTTCAACGGCACAGCATACTAATATTGGGCCTTTTGTTATCAATGAGACATAGTGACTTCTGAAATGTTGCAAATAACAAATCACTACTTTTAACCTTCCACTACAATCCTTTATTTATACACCTCACACGACAGTTTACAGGAAGTTGCTCAAACCACGCATGCACTACCACTAGTTATTTGCACATCATATTCTGCTTTGCATTTCCTGTAAGTCTTAGTTGATTCAAGTGATTCCTTCATAGTGTCAAAATTTTCACAATCGGAAGTGTGTTAATCATCTCAAACAGCTAACCTGCGATTTTTAACATATATGCACATACATACATACATTTTTCAACAACTTTTGTGCTGTTTTTTTCCCTACCAATTACAGTTCGCAGTTGCATATTTAAAGGCATTCTGAGTATAAACTCCTGGAATATATACAGTATTCTTTTGCAGTTTCATATACAATCAGGACTTAATTTCTAGAATTAGAAGTGCCGAAGTGCTATGGAAGACCGTCAGGAAAGAGGAACAAGAATAAATAAATAAGTAAGATGACTAATAAAATTATTAATAATTTTACAAAGTAAATAATTAATTATAAAACAATTAATTATTAGAATAATTAAAATTTAATAAAACGTACAAAGATAAACAAAAATTTAATAAATTATTAAATAAATGGTAAATAGTTAAATAATAAAATAAAGTGCTGGACCTTCGCTTTTAGTCTTGCGGCTGGAATTGATATTTCACACATAAACTGTGTAACAGCTCAAACGGTCTCTGGTTGAATTTAAGCCCTGACTATAATGTACTACTTCAAGGAATGATAGAAATAAAGACCAATCTTTTTTCCAGCACACCAATGAAAAGCATTAAAATGGTTAAAGTTTCACTAATGAGACTAGACAAAATGTATAAACAGCTACAGAATAGAGAGAAAATTTTAAAGGATGACATTTAAATATAAAAACAAAAAGTGAAGAATCCAACATTCCATCTGACAATGATCTTTTATCATAATTCTAGATGTCAAGCAGAATGTAACAAGGGAAAACATTTTCCCCAAATCCGATGATTAGCTAATGAAAAAGCAACAAATGACAATTTTCAACCCCCCCGCGTCTTTCGTTACACCCTTCCAAAAAGTTTGCAGGTGCTCTTTTCCGCAAGACACTAGCATTTGAATGAAAAACTTACCTCTTGTCATAAATTCATTGTACTTTCAGGAGAATAATCCTTTGACATGTGAGTTGAGGCTTTTCTTTCATTAAACGTTTTAACATCCGTCTAAGGTCTGTTTCCCAAGGAAAGAGAGGTTAGAATCAATTTTGGTTGGAATGCGCTTTAGCCCACTGCTTGGCGGCGATTGTTTTTGAATGAGCAATAAACGCGCCAACATGGGTAACTCCGTATATCCGCCAACATGGCTGACTGTTTGTACGTTGCCTACATTGTGCAATTCGCTGAAGTTTTTTTTAAGTTTAAGAGGAACGCTGTGCACATGACATTTTCTTGTAATTTATTTTCGTTATTTTAGCTTATTTTGTTCATTTGTGTACGTTGCCTACATTGTGCAATTTGCAGATTTTTTTTAAAGTTAAAACGGAACGGTGTGTACATGGTATCGTTTGTAATTTTAATGCCCTTTTAAAAAAAAATTCCTTCTTTCTTCGATGCCATTTTGGTTACGTTTTCGCAGAGCGTGTCGGGAAGGTTATGTAACGGCATAAAATGTGTAAGTATTACAACATAAAATGTAAATAATTATTTTAAACCTAACTGACAAATATTTTAATGATCATAATGTTCGTTTTGCATATTATTTTATTATCTTTGGCTCTACTCTGATATAAGTCCCCGGTTGCTGCCAGGATATATGTGGTCGCCAAATGTGGCGATATGTGTTCTGTGCTGGTTTTTGGCACGATTGTGTATTCCGCGATGGTTTTTGGCGGGATTTTTTGGTATAGCAACCCTTTTGACGTTGAAAGTTGAGTGGGTGCCGTGGTTTTGTTTTGCGTTTGGAGTTTCGGTCTTTGCGTGGGAATGGCGTGTCTTAGATTGAAGGAAATGGTTGAAAAGTTTCAGCCGCGATTTGAAGCGAAATATGACGTGTCATAAAAGCGATATATTTTCGCATGGTAAGTGAAGCTAGTTAATGCATTTTGTAATGTATTTAATGAATATTGTATTTAAGATGATTGTGTTATTAATGAATTATTTCTTCACGGTTTGTGTTTATGCTTATAGTATATATTTTTGAAAATTTATTGTTATTATTTTAGCTTATTTTAGCGAGGCTTGGAGAATGTCATGATTTCTGCTTAGTGCCACGAATTCTGCAATTCTCTGATGTTTTTTAAAGTTAAAACAGATCGCTGTGTACATGGTTTTTAAGGGAATTATGTTATTAATAATGAATGATTTGTTCACTGGTGTGCTGGTAGAAGTATATTTTTGTGGAAATGTATTGTTATTTTAGTTTATTTTAGCGAGGTTAGAGCTATGCAATTATTTCAGGGCAGTGCCACGAATTCTGAAATTATCTGATGTTTTTTAAAGTTAAAACAGATCGCTGTTTCTCGTCAAACATTTTTGGTGAGAAACTTCACACTTTTACTATGTAAATTTTTTGTTTTTATTTCGGACTTATAGCGCAAATTGTGTGTAAAAACGTGGTTTTTGTACATGTTAAAACCGTGTTTTTGCAGACATTTTAGGCTTAAAGTCCGAAATGTAAACAAAAAATTTAGATAGTAATGGCGTGTCGTGGAGTTTCTCGCCAAAAATGTTTGGCGAGAAATTTGTCGCCAACCGGGGACTGATATAGACTGAGTAGTTCCTTATCTTTTTGTGGCAACAGTTTCCATACTAATTTATGCTTTAGAATTCTATGTTTTGTTTACAATAGGTTTTCGCGGAGCGTGTCGGGAAGGTTGCATTTGCAAAGGCGTTTCGCAGAAACGCGCCGAATTGGCAATTTTCAAAATATCGCCAAGCAGTGGGCTAAAGCGCATTTTCACCTCAATTTTTAATATAATTCAATTAATAAAATAAAATTTTTGATATTGAATTTCTGCTGAATTTGTTTTTTAGACCCATAAAAGAAGTACCAGAGTTTTCTTATTTAGGGCTCCGGTGCACTCCGGCTAGAATTATGATTTATGCCAAAAACTGGGGCCGGGCTCCGGTGTAATTTACGCTCTGTATACATTGGTCAATCTAAAAAGGTTTTTACAAGGAAATTTCGCACTATGGAGCACAAGACATATGTTACGAAAACGGAAACATAGGAATCCTTTATTGGACAACATTGCTGGCAAAAAAAAAATCCCGTTTTTCATTTCTCTGCAGCCAAAATTACTTAAAACACATATTTTCTTGGTAAAAAAATTTCCTACAGGCATTTCATATTTATAAAAGTGTTTCAGTTTTTGTTAATGATCCTAATTCTAACCCCTCTTTACCTACAGCTTCTAAACGAAATTATTTCGCTATTACTTTTATGTTTTGTCGGTACTCTCTTCAGTTATCAGGATCAGATTCAGAAATGTATGTGTGTACACATGTGCATATATGTGTGTGTGTACATATACACAAGTAATATGTGCACATACATATGCATGTACATGCTTATATACATGCATACATGAACACATACATACATTTCTGAATCCTGTCCCGAAAACTGAAGAGTAAGGTTTCCTCAATAGATAATGTCAGTGGCTTTGTTGCCACTTCCTTAGATGAAACTGTCTGGAATTATTTATGCTTCTCCTTCATTATTTTCACTCCTGCAGCTGAAAGAGCTTCAATTTAACCTTTGAAACTACAGCCGTGCAAATTTATGCAACTTACCCTGACTCTTGCTGTTATAGTATCTTTAACATTAATTTTCCAGAGTGTTAGTTATTTTTTTAAGGTTTAAAAAGTGTTTAAAATCCGAATTTTCACTAGTGGTCTCCAGACTTCTATCACCTTATAATGAAATAAAAAAAAACTCCTACAATAATTAAATATCCAGCAATCTATGGATAGTGTTACGCATGTTTATTGCAAACAAAAAGTAATAATAATACAGTGTACAGTACACGAATAAAGTAGTAAAAAGAATAGTATCTAACAGACTGGAAGACAAACATGCCAAAGTAAAAACTAAAACTAGGCAAAAAAGCAACCTTAAGTTGGTTAATTTTAAATAAAAACTGTATCGATTTCGAGGACGATAAGGCATAGATCTCTCTTCCTCAGCAGCAAAAACTTTTCCCAATTTATATGTACAATTAATTATATCAGGTGTTCTCAGTACAATGTTTTAGAACTTCATGGATGCATATGCTATATTCTAATGACTCAGAATCATATAGCAATGTAGGGTCAGAAATGTGTTCCTGAAACGGCAGTGTACAAAGAAACATCAAGAAATAAAAAGGCACCATGCAAGTTAATATTCAGTTATCCACACTGGTCATAAGTCACTGGCATTAGCTTGAAATGTGGTTTCAATGTCATTTTAACTGTTTCACGTGATTTGAAAAAATTACTTTAATTTCAGAAATGTTCTGTATGCATACTTCAACAAGAACTTTTTTAAATATCAAAACAACAGTATATGCGCAAAAAGGATTAATTCTTTACTATTCAGTAGCTCTATTTTGCAAATAAATTTCACAAACACAAGTGGTCAAAAACAAATAAGATACACTGTATTATATTCATTCCAAGTAACATTACAAACACCGCACCGGACGGTAAAGTGGTTAGGGAATCTAAGTACGATACCAAATGGGTTCGAATCCCGCAGAAGGCATGGTTGCAACTGTCCATCCCGTCAAAGGAGGCAAATGTGGCCCATCTAACAGGTGTCTTCATAATAAAGTGATCACCACTTCTGGTAAGGCTTCTGGTTAGTAATAGCCAAACCGAAGTCGGCTGAAAGCCCGTCATTTGGGACGGGCGGAAGTAACATTAAAAATTACATTCCAAAAACTAAAACAATCATAACAATTTTAAAAAACACGTAACTTTAAATAGATGCATACATACAAACAATATTAAATGTACCTACCCATCACTTCTAGAACAACAAGATGAACTGCAAGTTTCAGAGTCAGAACAATCGGAAACATAATCAATTTCAGGTATTCCTTCTGCCATATCTCAAATTAATTTCTATTATTATTCACTATTAAATTAGCATTAACACAGTTTCACTGCATAATAATTATCAGTCTCCAATGATAAAAATCATGAAGATTACCTTGGTCCATTATTTAACGTTTCTCACATGCACATTTGGTTTCGCGGTCTCAGGTTGCCTAGGGAACAGTGCTACAAGACTTAATAGAGGACATCGCACCTTTGACAACATGTTAAAAAGAAGGGTAATCTTTTTTTTTGTTAGTTTGCTAGAGGGCGCTGTTAGCGCATGTGTCCCATCGGAATCATGTTGATGTTTGTTTATTATAGCTACCACATTTTTTTCTGACACTGAAATATTCCTCGCGTATTTGACCCTGATACTAACAGAGAGATTTTCATACGAGCAAAAACTGTACACTGCAATGTAAGTTTTAGCATTCATGTGTCTAGCATTCACGGAAGTAGTTTAAAATGAAGGGTATGTAAAATCATTTGCTACCTCATTTGATATGAGATGGTACAATAAAAGACATCGCACAATCAAAGTTCAATTATTCGGCATTCAACCAAACGGAAGCTAGGACAAAGGAACATTTTACAATTTTAGATTTTTCCTTTTCCCAAAAAAGAAGGGGGAAAAAGATACTTTTAAAGTAATTAGAAATCATGTCGACAAACAGTGTGTTCGTCGCCAAACAGTATGACTTAACTCTAATAATAGATAAAGGGATGTCACAGAACAATCATTGCCGTATCGTCACAGCACAATTCCGTAGGATTGCCTACAGAACCATTTTTTTACAAAATGTGACTTGTTGCAAATAACTTTTATATTTGTGAAAAATTATATCATTACTTTTATATTTGTAATAAATTAATAATGACTAGTCCAGATGAAGAGAAATGGAAGAAGAGTTGGAAAATTTAAAAGGAAATGAAACTTGGGACATAGAGCCTAGCCAAAAGAAAGGAAAGATATGAAATGCAAGGTGGGTCAAGAGAAAACTTAATAAAAATGTGCAGGTGGAAAGACATAAAGTTCGTTTATATGCTTATGTCAATTCTCTTTCAAAATTGGCAACTTGGGTAAGGTTAGGAGAGGCAATCGTTAATTGTTAGGTTAGGCGAAGCAGCTTACGTTTCTTAGGAGCAGAGTTCCGCTAGTGGAAAGGGGTCTTTAGTGAGATTTATATATTTCACTGAACGTCCAGTTGTGTATTTACAAATGAAATGCATCTTAGGATCTCCGATTGAATGCTGAAAAATTTTTATGAGAATGAAAAGATGATATAGATAATTTTCAAGTATTGGATATGAAAACATAATTATAACGCAATGCTTTATTATATTAAAATTAATATGTTGCTATTAATTTTATAATGAGATAGTGTATATGTTTTTTTATATTTAAGCAGTATAAATCAATCTATTTAGTTAAAGCAATATAAATCAATCTGAGAGTTTCAATTCTCTTTTTATTTTATTAGGAACATAACAGGCATGTTGTGCTTAATTCATTATGAATGTCATATTTTCTATGAGTGTCATGCGTATATGTTCTATAATTTTTATAAATAATTTTTTGTGAATATGTTTCCCATTGCGTTAAGCCAAATTTCAGTTCCGTATAAAAGTTCAAATAAATTTCAGTTTATTTAAATGAGTTTCGGTAAATTTACAATATCACTTATCAAATATACAATTCTTACTTTATCTTCCGTTTGGTAAATCAGTCGAAACATATTTAAATATCGTCAAATAAGAACATTGTAAGTCATTAAACACAAGCTTCAACATATTAGTTGTAAAAGTTAATTTCATTTTTTGTTTGAAATGAAAAGCTACATAAATAACATTGTCGTCTGGGTCTACCATATAAACGATTAGCCACTCGTTGTGACATCACAAATCGGTGAATCAGGCCTGTAGATCTAACTGGCTTTGGCAAGATCCAGGAGCTTCAGAAAGATTCGAGCAATGCTATTTTAGACTCGCTCTCCCGTTTGCTGTCGAGTGGAAAGAGAATCCCGCTAAGGCTGAAATCCCGCCTAGTTTTCCCGCAGTGGCTAATCGCACCGACGGTGCGAATAGCGCCTTTGACAAGTCTAATTTTACCAATTAAGACGCAAATCAGAAGGAATACAATTATATTCTAAATCTTCTAAACAGTCACAGCATTTCCACCCCATGCAAATGATTGCACTTTTTAATTGCTCAATTATCAGGAAAGCATCTGGTTGAAAACACTTTCGAATAGATTCAATGTTTACTATTTTATTTCTCATACGTTGTATAGGTACAATTTGTGGAGTTATAGATACTTCACCCTCTTCGATTAATTTGTCAGGAGCTCCTCGTTGGGCAACTCTTGAAGTTGCCCAACGAGGTTCTCATTAGTTCAATCTTATTTAATAATAAATGAGAATAATTTAGTTCAATCTCAAGATTTTAATTATCCGTTTTGTTTTTTAATGTATCATCTCGCACATGCACAATTTAAGGTATCTTTTTTTATCTGCCGTCGATTCAAACCAATAACAGTTTCAGTAACAATAACTAAAATTTAATTAACAAAGAAATGGCATATAAGGAAGATAAGCAGAAACTTGTAAGATGATTGATGCTTGTAAGATCATTGAATCTAAAAAGCTGTGCGCATGCAAATCGGCATAAAATGCTTGCACCTGAACTGAGTTTGCGCATGCGCTAACGTAGGTGGTGCGAATAGCCTCTAGAAGCTATTCGCACCGTCGGTGCGATTAGCCACTACGAGTTTTCGGACATCGATCTCGACTGGTGTCTAGACTAGACACCTTTGATATCGACGGAGTGCATGGCTCATAATTAATTTAGAACGAAATTTTCTGTCAAAGAAATAAGTGTTCAGTTTTGTTATCCAGACAGGAATACATGTTTTTTGGTAGACATTATTAAAAAATAATACTGTAATCAAGTTGGATTCTTAATGGAAATTTTCTATTGGTGATTTAGTTTTTAACATGTATTTTTCTTATTTTAATTCAGTTCTGTACATTTATTTTAGAACATTGATTTTTTTCCTTTCCAGTGAGACAATATTTCAAGGGGAGACAATTTTTTCCAGTCTTCAAGATAGTTGTTATGGTAATTGGAAAAGTCGGTTGCTATACTACTTGGCATCGGATACCGACAAGGCTTGAAGATTTGTTTTTCGCACTTTTAAGTATCGACGTTATGTAAAATCTGTTGTTCAAAGTCTTATACTGTAACTAATGACAGAATTCACTCATGGTAACAACAGATAGCGAGTTGACTCTTGGACACCGTCCTCTGTTGTCTGGCTAACCTAATTTGAACTGTGCTTTCTGTCTGTCGAATTTGGAGTTATTGAAGTGAGATCCTGACTAATTGCTGCAATAATAAGGCTAAAATTCTATTTTCAAACAAAATCAATTGGATTTTTATTTTTTTAATATATGTCTATCTAATATATATATTTCTGCTAAGAGTGAAATGTAAAGTATTAATAACTTAAGGTACACATATTTTACGAGTGAACAGGTGTATCAGCTCTCTTAGATGCTCTCCATTTATCAGAGAAAAACACAAATATCCATCTGACATTCTCGATCCTTAACATTTTTTACTCATGCTAGGCTCTTCAGTTCATTGATTTGGACCTTCCACCAGAAACTCACCTTCGTCGACTGATGGCGGCCACTTGACTTAATAGTTTCGTCTTATTTTGTTGATGATCTTCGCCAGATGTTCACTATATGTACTTAGTGGTATTAAGATACAAGACGCATTCTGAATACTTGAGGCAAAGAACGTCCAATATATGTTCTTTGCTTGAGGGCTGTGCTTCGGCACTGAGAGGAGAAATGCTGATTTTGGTGAAATAATGATCTAAGTGGCCGTACTTTACAGATATATCTGATTTTCTAAAGCAAATGTATTTAATTGTTTTGGCCAACAGGATAATTTCCGAACTAAAATTCTTTACCCCATTAATTTTAGTGAATGCTTGTAATGTGTGATTAGGTGTGCGCCTAGACGTCAAGCTTTTGATGACATTTTTAGATCAGCTGCGTGAGTGAATGTTAATGATGGTGTTCAAGTATGGTAGTTAAATATTACAAGTTTTCTATGTATTAACGCTTATAAAATCAAACGTAGAATGGCTGGAAGACCTAAAATTTGCCTTAGCAGTTTTGTATTGTCAACACTTATGTTTGAAAATGCAAACAGTGAAGAAGAACTGGTAAGTTACATTGTACAGAAGTGCACACAAAATTTTTTTATTATGATCCGAGTATCAGTTTTATTAGGTATTGATATTTTAATTATCATAATAGTGACATCGGTTTTTATATATAATGAAATTTTAATGGAGGTTGTTTTCTGAGTAATAGTAGTACACAAGTTTCGACTTTTTGTTTCAACTCCTTGATTCATTTGTTGAGATTCATGCTATATAAAGCTTCGTGTAAAATTTTCCCAGAGTAGATCTTGATTTCAGTAGTTATCAGAGCATATACTTCTTAATATAGGGAGTTTTTTTTTTGCGTAAAAAATTCTGTATTTTGCATCTTATTCTGTGTCATATATTAAATCATGGAAAGTGGTTGATATGATTAAGAACAGTCTCGAATATATAAGATCATACCAGAATACTGTAATTATTATATAAGATTATAATGGAACTGTTTTCTCGATTATAATCGATTATAAAAAGTTATATAATCTGCCTTTAATGCACAAAAAACTGCAACAAGATATGTCTTTTTTTAAAAGCATGAAATAAGTATTTAAGAAATCCTGCTTTTTCCTTATCTAGATGTTATGGGACAGTTGACTTAAGTGAGTAAATGAAAAATTAAAGGAATGAAACATGGCAAATTAAGAACAAATTACATAAAAATTTCCAGTTGTATAAAAGGTGAAGCAAAATGCTTGTACCATGTAGTAGCTAAATTTTAGTGGTACATGCTTACCACTAAAATTGAAAAATTCCACCTAATTTAAGTCTAAAAGACAAGCACTATGAAAATTAGTAGAGAAAAAATAATATTAGCTAAGGATAATGAAATTATGTATATTCTGCATTAGGGAATGTACATTTCCCTTGTTTGTATTTCTGAGTGTGCAATCATGTTTGATAATTTTTTTAAAAATTTAATTTTATAATTAATGAGAAACCAAAAGTAATTGTGAGGGAGAAAGTATGTCCGTCCTTATGCAATTCTAAAGGGATAGCAAAAATGTACCGTATAACCGTTTAATTCCATCATTATGACTCTGCCTGTCTGTCATAATATGTTCTCTAAATACCTTAATTTTAATTAATTTTGGTATATATAAAATAATTTAAGTTACAAGCTATCTTGATTGATTAATTATGAGAAATTTTTAGGGCAGTTTGTCTAGAATGAGATGTCAGTATGATAGGCTTTTAAAGAAAATCTGGTACTTATGTATTATCGCAACCAGTTTGGCGCGATTTGTAAGTTTGAGTAAAAAAGTATGAATAGAAAGAAAATGTACATTTATTAATTACAGGTAATTGTTAATACAGTTTTTTATATTATTTTTTTTTTAAATATAAAATATCAATTAAACCCTTCCAGTTTCGAATTTGAATAAGTTACAGAATTATTTTTTCGGCGGAAATCTTTTGGCTATTGCTTTTAGCACTGATTGAAAACCGTTTTCGCCATTAACAGCTTGAGCTTGGCGCCATATAAATTCGATAAGGTATGAGTCAAGATAATGACGGGCTGTTCCTCTCTGTTTTTTGTTGCGCCATTTGGCTGAGCCCCACATGCGCTAGGAAAATATAAATAACATTATTATATGGAAAATCATAAATTATGAATAACATCAACAAAATTATTATTAAAAAAATTACACAAAGGATTTCAATTCAATTTTAATAAAATATGAAAACAATCAATTTTAGAACAGCACAAAAATAATTTTCTTCTAAAACATTTCCATTAAAAAAATCCAATTACAATGATCAGTATTATATATAATAATGTCAAATCAGTTCATTTGAAAGCAACAATCTTTTCTTTAAACAAATTATAATTTTTTTAATTTAAATTTATTAGCTTTTATAAAATTTAAACTTTAAATATTAAAAAAAGTTTGTTAATTCCTATATAATAGTCTCCAAAAAGCATCATAAATCTAACTAAATAATAAATACAATAAAGTTTTAAATTCATTTGTAATTCAGCCTTAGTATACTTTGATACTAAATAAAAACCAAAACTTACTTGAGTAATTAGATTACAAAAAAAGTCAGATCTTGTTTTGCAAGATGCTTGTCGACTGGAAGCAGGTAGATAAGATCTTGTAAAAATAAGAAGTTTTTCTGCATAAAAAGGTGGTGAATCATTATTCTTTGGGCAAAAAATATTTCTTATGTAGCATAAAATAATCACCACATTTTAGCTCAAACTTTTCAAATGCAGAATATGCATTTGAAAATACATTCGATCTTAAATTTATAAAATTTGCAATAGACACAGATGAAACACATACAGTTTCGAAAATTCCTTATTACTATTACCTGGTTAAAATAAACCTCAACCTTTTAATTCAGAAATAGATATATTAATTTCTATAGATGTTTTGTTTTATAATCCATAATTTTGTCAGCAATTTGTCTAATTTTTATATTTATTCTATCAGTTTTTTAAGAATTCCAAATAATTGTAACTACACAAATGAAAATTAAAAAAACTGTACTTGCCTGCTTTTATATGTGGTTCTTTCTCATCCAAAAAATATATTTAATTATTATTAAGGAAATAAGTAAAACAAGTAAAGTTAATCATCATTAAAGCCCAAGTATACAAGCAACATATTTTGGTACTTACGTATTATCTCGTCAACTGTGAAAGTTGGCTACCATTGAACCGTGAAAGTTGGCTACCATTGAACCATGAAAGTTCATGTAGATTCCACGAAAGTTACATCAATCGTTCCTGCAGAATCCTGAGCTACACTTCTATCTGCAGCTCTTACAATAATATATTTGTCTGTCTGTCTGCATTATCCACCAAATAGCCATTGCTGCAGAAGTGTTCAACTTACTTCATAAAAAGGCTTCCATCAATTTTTACCGTTTTGATAGGCCTTCTGATTTTACTAGAAACTCTGTTTAGAAAGATATGAACACAAACACCCCACCGATGATTGCTCCAATCTATTACTGTTTTTTGGCCACATCCAGCTACTGTTCAACAGCTGTTAATTCTCTTAAACTGTAAATGAACATAAATGAATCACAAATATAATTCTACAGGTCTGAAAATCCCCCCTCCCCGAAAAAATGCAAGAAAAAATACAGTAGCAAAAGTTAATTTATATTCGTGTTCCTAAACCCAAAAGATTGTTTATTAAGAATCAGTCAGGTTTATGGCAAACAAAAATGCTGATGTTATCTCTTGTGAAATCTTCTCCTGATATCTGTGACAGCTGTATTAGTTAGTCTACACACAGAAACATTTTGCCAGCATATCGGGGACATAGAGCAAGCATCTGTACTAGGACCACAAGCACAACTAGAAATAAAGTTGCTAGGGACTTAATTGACAACAGCTAATGCAATTATGTTATACATACTTAATTTCACTTTGATATTACATTCAGCTAAAGTAATATCAGCAAGGTGAGTTTTTTTTTGTGACCTGTTGCTTTATGTAAACCATTTTTGCTCATTTCACATCAATCACATACATAAAAGTTCAGAAAATTGTAAAAAGGGAAATAAGTGATCAGTCCATGTACAACACTCAAGAAGAAATAGTAATAAGTAAGTTGCTTTAGTTTTACCTTTAGTATTTTGTAAAAGATTGGTAGTGTGCATGTTAAATCTTCCACTCTGTATGTGTATTGAAATTATTTTATTTTCTTCATACATAAAGTAGTCACATAATGTTGAGTTACAGTCTGGAATTTGCAATGCATATGAAGATCAGTTAATCATCTTTCTTTTCAATATTTTAGAAACTTAAGCAAGCAGAAATTAAACTGTGACTAGTACTGTAGCAAACGATTAATTTTTTAAGTAAATTTACAGTGTAAAGCGTCTACTGCCAAGTTATATTTTTTTAAACATTCAGTAATTTAATATTTTTTTTATTATTTTAGATGACTGATAATTTTAAGGGCAATATATTGTGTGCAGATCATCAAAGTAGTAAAGGCAAATAATTCTGTGTCAGTGTCTTATTATCTTAGCGATGCTGCATTTAGAGTTATAGGGCAGCAGAGAAAGACAAATACAATTCCATCATGGTGTGCGATTGAATATGTTTCAAATCTTTCTAAGGTATCACTATAAAATATAATATTGCTGTAATTTATTTGCATTATGAAAACTGAAAGTATCTATGATCCAATTCTTATGTAATGAATGAATTAA
This sequence comes from Stegodyphus mimosarum, assembly GCA_000611955.2. Classification (NCBI taxonomy): domain Eukaryota; kingdom Metazoa; phylum Arthropoda; class Arachnida; order Araneae; family Eresidae; genus Stegodyphus; species Stegodyphus mimosarum. The sequence continues at coordinate 212,575 of KK122537.1, forward strand.
ATGGTTTAAGGATAGATTTGATTTCTATATATTAGCCTTAATTTTAGCTGTGTGAGAAAAGGTTAACTATTGCTTTTTATGCAAAATTCCTCACAATTTGGCAGTTTATTTTAAAGTAGTTTTTGTACCTTGATTGTAATTTCTGAGGAGCCTGTGCTGTTCCATCTCACTTGTTTTTATTTTTTCCAAATTGGTACACTAGTTGAGCATAAAGAAAACTGCTGGCTCTAGTTTTTGAATTATTATGTTATTCTTATCATCAAATAAAAAGCTTTGTACATTATTTTAAAGATATTTACTTCTTCTTTTGATTTCAGTTTACTCTTATTAGAACTATTCAACGATTATAATTAAGAAAAAGAAATTGGAAGACAATGCCTAGTTTCTTATTTGGGGAGGGGGATTAATAAAATATGATAGTAATGTTTAAAAATAGGAACATACATTTTTGAAAGC
>KK122537.1:221001-320198 GCA_000611955.2 Stegodyphus mimosarum
TGTCTTGTGCCATACGAGCTCTAGTGCCAGTTCTGGCTTTATGTGAAAAACAAATCAGTTACTCTTAATTCAAATAGCACTAAATGTAATCTTTTAGCCTGTGAGTATCTTTAACAAAATCTATTTTTAGCATATGGAAAGGAATTTGTTTGAGATTTTTTTCTTGTCATATTTCTTAGTGCATTTAACTTAAATCTGTAATCATTGCTAAGCTTAGTAATGTTAGCATTAAAGGTTACCATACTTCTTCGTACTAATAGAAAAAAAAAAAAAAATGTTCAGGCATTGCTACATGGGTCATTTCTCAAGGTGTCATGTGTTGATAAACATGCAGTGATTAAAGCAAGATATCATAATGATTCGCCAGTTTGCCGTCAGAGGTATAAAATACTATTATCGTGTAAAATCAACGATCATACATAGGAACATTATGTAAAATTAACGATGTTTCTATGTAGAATGTTTAGGTTTGAGATTATTTCAAGCAGATATGCAGCTACAGAAAGAACTAAATTATTGATCATGCAAATCTATGCTAAATTATTGTTTCTTCAATAAGCAGGCATTTATTTAGTGCCGAAGTGAAATTAAGAATCGGGACTCTCCACAAGTTTTATCTACGGGAAAAAAATCAAATGTGCATGCATAAAACATATATATTTTTTTTAAATGGCGGTTTTGAGGTCCAGATTTTAGATCATTCTGGATCTGGGACTTTGTACTGTATTTGAAAAAGAGCTCATAATTAAAGAGCTAGGTTGAAAAGTTCGGCTGGTAGACAGATAGAATATGTGCTTGACGAAGATTTTATATAGCCTGGCATGAACTACTAGATTTGTTAGCAATAGGTTATTATATATTCAGAATTATCATAATGATTCAAGAGGTGGTTTGGAGAATTTTCAATGATGCGCCCGAAGTTCATTGTCTATATCCAAAATTATCAGGATGATTCAAAATCTAGTTTCTAGAATTTTCAATGATGTACAGTGTACTCATTACTAAAAAATTCTGGTACAGAGGCTGTTCGCACATTTTTTAGACGATGTATATTGTATTCAAAAAACTAAATTACATCAAATTCTTGTGTTTTAAATGTTCTGTTTGACATCCCTTACTCTAAACTATCTTTCGACTCCGCAATTTCCAGGATAATAATGCCTTTTGAAGTGTCAGAAGAGGTATTCTATCCCATTCCTCCCAAACAGTTTTCCAGAGTCCTGTTAGGGTTTTGGGACAACGTTTGGATAATGCAGTTTTTAAAAGTCTGAAAGCACAAAAATCCATAGGTGACACATCGAGAGATTTAGTAGGGATATCAGTGAAGGGTATGGCCTTGATACCAGTTTTTTGTTCCATTTCTTTTAGGAAATTTACAGTGGATTTTGATGTGTGACTGCTAGCTTTGTCCTGATGGAGTCTCACAGATTGATGGTGCTGTGAGTAAAGCGATGGTATTTTATTCAGAAAAATTGGTAATAAAATATGTTCCTGATAGTATTTGGAGTTAATCTTGACACTTTTTTTATACTCTCTTTATTTTTAACTTGCCATTATAAGAAAAACCAGCAACAATCATGAATTCCTTAGAAAAACTTTCTTTCGATTCTTTGAACCATGTACTTAAAATTTTTTCTCCCCTTTTATCATAATAAATGGCTCTTTTTTTGTTACAATCATTTAAATGCACCCATGCTTCATCTATTGTGACAATTGTTTTCCATTTTTCTTTGGATAAGTGTTTCTCATATAGAATTCTGCAGCGTGTCCTGCGTTGAGCGATATGCTTTGGAAGAAGACGATGAACATTGCGTTTTTTCTCTTTCTTAAGATTTAAATCAATGTTTATCATTCTGTTTACAGTGGACACTGAGCATTTTAATGATTTTGCAACTGTCCTTTGACTAGGGGGATTTTCTTTTAACATTAAACAACGTACCTTTGCAATAGTCGAAGATGTCCGTTTTTTCCTTGGATACTTGTTTGGAATTTTTATACCACTTCAGGCTCCAATTTGACGTTTTTTCCCTTTCTTGTTGATGATATTACCTATTGATGCTTTAGATATCACAAAACCATGACTCTCACATCGTTTTTGGATAACGGAGTATGCATATTTCTCTTCGGAAAGAGCGTAAATGTAGCCTTCGAACCACTGCTTTGTTAAATTTGCCATTTTGAATAAAAACAAAACTTTCAAGCCACAGATGATAATTTTGACTTTTAAAAACATAGTACAATTGCAATTACTTCTTTTGCAGCAAACGATTTTTTATTACCGCTTACCAAAGTCGTCTAAAAAATGTGCGAACAGCCTCTGTAGATTCTGTTGGATGCCACGCTGAAATACTGTATCAGTCAGGGCCATCATGAGAGAGACTAATTATCCAAATACCACTGAAATTGCAATAATATTCTTTTTTTTGTGAATTCTTTTATACTGTAAAAGCAGTTATTCCAAAGTTTTGGGGAAAATGTTTAAAGATTTCATAAGTTAGTCTCCTTGTTGGTCCTTGTGTTAATTGTGCAGAGAAATTACTTTTTTAACAAAAGACTAAACAAGTTAACAGCTTCTTTTTAAATAAATATTCTTTCTTGAATAACAATTTCTCTGCAGTGCGCATTTATGTGTATCATTTAATTTATCCTCTCTAAAAGACTGCTTATGGGTTAAAAAAATAAAAATAATAATTATAATAAAAAAAACTCAATTTTCTTTTAAATAATGCTTTGTAATTTACTCAAGTAACACTTTTTTATGTAATTGTAAACCAATGAATATGCTTCCGATTCATTTTACTTCTACTAAAATAAAACAACAGTAATTATACATGCAGAAATATAAAAGAAATCAGAAGAAAATATTTGGTTTCTCTACCTGAAGAGAAAAGGCTTAGTTGCCCAGTACAAGAGTTACAAATTTTTATTTTCTTAGGACTTAACATTTCTGAAAAGAAAATAGTAGATATAAGATGTATTTATTCATATTTATGTGCAATCAAGTTAATCACATATTCAGTAATTTACGTCAAAAGTTTCTTTATGTTCAAAACCTGACTATTATTTTTTAAATAAATTTGATATAAATTTGGACTTGCGGCTGTCGAACGTTCATAAAATCTGTCATGTGGCTCCCAACGTCTTGAAGTTTAACCATCCCTGGTTTAGGCCATTCATATTTGACAGTTGTATTCATGCAGCCATCAAATCTGGAATTTTTTCACTATTAATGAAGAATGTTTACTCCCTTTGGGTAAACCTGAAATACATTGGTTCAAAAATCGTCTTTTCTCCTTTTTATGGTCAATTCTTCAGCTTTCTTCTACATCAAAGGATCGCTATCACATCTTTTTCACAAACTTTTGTATAATACCAAATCTTCAGTAAGTGCAGTATTCGGTTGGCTGATTTTTGGGAGCAGTCGTAGTGATCTGACATAAATCGACTTTATCCCTTGGACACCTTTACATTTTAAAATGACCAAAGGAGAGAAGTGACTACAAATGATAAAAATAACTAAGAGTGAGTAAGAAAATAAAAAATGTGTTCTTCCTACAAGAGCATTCATAAAAATATAAATCTCAAAACACAGCAAAGAGATTTTTTTTGCATATAAAAGCAAGGCTCTTTTGAATTGCAACTTCATTAAACTGGTTAGTCCTGCAGGTGTTCGTAAAACTTTGAAAACAATTTCCTGTGTGCATGATTGACATAATCAGATTAAAAGAAAATGTGCTAGTGTAAAATTTAAAATCAGACAAAATGTAACCTTAGTTTGGCATAGACTTTTTTTGCAGAGAATTCTTTTTTTAGATAAAAGGAAAAAAGGTCTGCAGAAATGTTTTTGCTGTTAAAAAAATGACCTGCATGTAATCACCTTCAAAATCAAGAGTTATTCAAAATGTATGCCAAATTAAGGTTGCTTTGTTTGTCTAATTTTAAATGATTGACAAAAATTGAAACCAAACTGTTTGGTGACTTGATCCCTTCTTGGCAACATTGCTTTATCATTTTGCAATTTTTGTAATCTATTTTGATCTTATTTAGCAATTTTATCACTGTTAAAAAATTATATGCTATTTTAATCATATTAACCAAATTTTTTTATCAAATTAAATGATGTATTTTCTATCACGAACACATTAAGCCATGCCTGCTATATTAATCATATATAATAGCTGTGAATATTAAGTTTCTGTCCATTGTTATTTTAGCATAGTGAGCCTTGCCTGATCCTTAACAATTGTCTTATGTGAGGGATGTGTCATGTATCAGTGGAAATGTGATGTAATGCATGTATGTAAATGTTCCGCATGGCGGTAGTATTGTAATTGCACATGCATGTGCTTAAAAGCAAGACATGAGAGATAATATTGAAGCTTAAGTTGAAATGCTCAGGGTAAAGTTAAGGAGATGGTGAATTTAAATTATGACTGTAGGCCATGCTATATGTGGTTATATGTGATAAGTGCGTATTATGTAAATTATGTATGTTTTATGTGTATTATGTATGTTGTAATAAGTGCATATTATGTGATGTATTCATGTAATAAAATACCCTATTTGTAAGTTGGCCTTGTTTTCTTTAACCTTGTTGTGTCAGTAAGAAACCTGCTATAGAGGTAATGCCGGCATCAAGTATGCACGTAAATTTCACAGTTCGCTAACAAATATGTTGTTGAAAGGAAGGATGATTATTTATCGTCAGGTCTTTATAATGTGTTGATCTTCAAGACAATGATATAATTTCAGGATATCAGATATTCTACTCATCTGTTTTTACATCCAAACTTGGAACAAAACCAGACCCCATTTGAGTAGAGGATTCTGTCTGATAAATGCATAAAATGCATATATATATATCCTGTCAGACATATATATATGTGTTTTTGTGTCCCTTTATATATATGTCCCATTTATGTATTAAAATTGTTTTGCTTGAAAGATGACTGGAAAGTACTATAAACTTGAAAGATTTCGATTTTCAGATTTCAAAGGAAATATCTATTTTAACTAGTTCCATCGTGGCGTTTATACGTACGTATGTCACGTAACTAAAAAAAAAACAGTTTGGTATAAAGTACTGAAATTTTATATTTGGGACTTATGACTAGCTTCGGTGTGACGTGTGTATGTATGTGTGTGTGTATCTCGCATAACTAAAAAACGATAAGCCGTATAATGTTGAAATTTTCTATATGGGACTGCTATAACATCTGGTTGTGACCTCCCTTTTTTATTGCAGTCAGCAATACCAAAAGGACACTTTGTATTGGAAGATCATATCTCATTTTCAAATGAAATAAATTTAAATGAAGTGCAGCAAAAAATGTGTTTAATTTATTAGGCTTAAAATGAAGTCATGTGGTGTCCACGTCAGATTTTTTAAGATGTTTAAAAATTAATAATAAGTATATGGTTTGTATATCAAATGATCTGAAATGTATGAGCTTTAATTGCTTGTAAGTATTCTACAAGGAAGATAAAAAATAATCTAAATAGCATACCTTGAGGAGAAACACATTAAATACACTTTCTTTAAAGGAAAAATTAAAGATTAAATTTTCTTTAAACCCTTTTATAGAATATTATAGAAAACCAGATATGGTTTGTAGAAAGAGAATTTAAGGAGGAAAATATTGTTTTAAAATGAACACTCTTAGACAAAAAAAAAAAAAAAACAACACACCAAGAAGGAGTTATCCGAATGGGACGAAAATCTGTAGAAGTGATGTACATGTACAGAAAAACGAATCATTACAGTTTGAGAAAAATTGGGTGATTTATTGAAGTGATAGAGCTTCACAAAGTGAAAAAGTCAGTAACGCGTTTGTCCACCTCTGGCCCTTATGCAAGCAGTTATTGGGCTTGGCATCGATTGATAGAGGTTGCTGGTGTCCTCCTGAGGGATATTGGGCCAAATTCTGTCCAACTGGCGTGTTAGAACGTCATCATCCCAAGCTGGTTGAAGGGCCCTGCCCATAATGTTCCAAACATGCTCAATAATAGAGAGATCCGGAGACCTTGCTGGCCAAAGTAATGTTTGGCAAGCACTAAGGCAAGCAGTAGAAACATGCAGTGTGGGTGCGGGCATTATCTTTCTGAAATGTAAGCCCAGGGTGGCGTGACGTGAAGGGCAACACAACGGGCCTTAGAACTTCGTCGACGTACTGCTGTGCTGTAAAGTTGTGACGAATGACAGTCAAAGGGGTCCTACTATGAAATGAAATGGCAGCCCAGACTGTCACTCCTGGTTGTCGCCCTGTCTGCAGGAAGACAGTCAGGTTGGTATCACACCGCTGTCCAGGGCGTCACCAGATTCGCCTTCGCTGTTTATCGGGGCTCAGTTCAAAGCGGGACTCATCACTGAAGACTATTTTACTCCAGTGACATTCCAGTGAGAATGAGCCCGACACCACTGCAAACGGGCTTGACGTTGTACAGAGGTCAATGGCAGTTGGCCAATTGGCACCGTGACCTCAGCCCCCTTTAAGTGAGCCGTCTATGAATGGTCCTTGCGGTCATTGAAGCACTAGTTGCACGTACAATAAATCATAATGATGCATCTGAGGCTGTGAGTGCCACTGTGACAATTGCTCGGTCTTTATGTTCTGTCGTTTCTCTAGGCCTACTGCTTCCTTCTTGACGCTGTGTGTGGCCATGGTTCACCCACTTCTGCCAACATTGTCTAATAGTGGCATCGCTCATGCTCAAATGTCGAGCTATTCGCCGATAAGGCCAACCGGCTTCTGAGCCCAACTATACGACCTCTGTCAAATTCTGACATCTGCGCATATTATTCGCGCACCTGTATGCAAGGCATAGTTACTGCCTACCAGAGTACACAGAATAATATTCGTGAAGAATTTATGACCTGGAATTGTAATTTCTCCTCTTAAATATGCTGCCAGTTGCGCAGATCAGATGCGCTGTAGTGACAACCGTTCATTCATTAGCAGCCAAAATGTAAAATTTTGCATTTTCCGTTGAAACCTGTATGCATATCAATTTGTGTCCAATTTGCTTTATATCTTCTTGGTGCGTCGTGGTGCGTCTTTTTTTTTTGTCTAAGAGAGTTTTTTTTTGTCACACAATATTTCCTTTCTTAAATTGTCTTTCTGAAAAATATTTTTGTAATATTCATTCTAAAGCAATATGTCTACATATAAATTTGATATTCTTAAATGTATGTTATCTACATGTATCTACAAGCAGTCAATTCAACTACAATTTAACAATTGTTCAAGATCTATCTAAAGATCCATTTCTGTCTATTCTATGATCAGCCAAAATAGCATTATAATTATTCTTTTGACTATTCGAACGCATAAAATATGCCAATGTGAAATACGCGAAAGAGTAAAATAATCTCATAGCTGTTACACATGATGTATGTGAAACTGTTTTTAAAAAGATGGCAAAACACGTAAGTGTTTTAGGTTTAGTTTAGTTTATTTGATTACAGCAAAGCAAGTAAGTGTTATCTACCTAATGAAGGGATGTCTTCTTGGAGAACTTCTCAAGGGAAACTGGCTGGTTTACGTTACACATAAGGAAGATTCTGAAAGCATCCATGCAGTCAACCTGTTCTCCAGAATTAGAGACCGGGTCAAACTACCAGTATTCAATGGTATTACCGCTTGACCATCGGCTAAGTCATGTCTGTTTAAAAAATGTGACTAATTTGAATTACAGAATCCTCCACGTTTTAGTCAAATAAACCTATGTTATGTTTCACAATTTTCAATTAAAACAAACAAGCTTCCTAGAAGTTGCGAAGTACAAGTATGATAAAGTATGAATTAACATATCCTGTATGTAGTACATACATAAATATCAAATATGTATATTAAATATAGTAATTAATTATTTATTATAAACTGTTCTTTCTTACTAATACATTTAACAATAATTTTATTGTTTATAAATGCTAGTAAATTATGAATATTTTTTTATTTTCTTGTCATCTGTGTTTCTGTGTATTATAAAAATTCAAGAATTCAGAATTTTACATAAAAATAAATTCTTTCCAGAAGTAGCAGTAGCAGAAATTTGCAATAGAAATTATTCAAAATAAATACAATCTTTTTTTTTTTTTTTTCAGTAACGTAATGTTTTGTCTTATTTGACTACTGCAAAGCATACTAGGGCTATCAGCCTAAGAGGAGGGGTGCCTTTATGGAGGACTTTAAAGGGAAACTGCTCGTATACAGATTATATATGGATAAAACCACGAAAATGCCTATACAGCCAGCCTGTTCGCCTGGAATTGAACCCACGCCGGAATCATCAGTGTTCAGCGACTTTATCGCTTGGTTGAAAGTAACAGATTGTCTGTTACCTATACAATAATCTACTACAGATAATAAATATATTTAAGAAGAAGAGATGCAGAACAGTTTTGTACCCAGCTCAGTGAGAGGATTGTGATCAGTCTCAGTGTGCAAGTTGGTAATACTCTAGTTAGACAGTCAATGTGCAAGTTAAGGGATGACCAAATTAAGGAAATGTTTTTCTGTTGTTGCTCAAGTTAAGCTCCTACTCAAATATTTTGACTTAAACATGAAGAAGACATGAAATTCAGAATACGCATCCCATTATTTCAATGCCGAGATGCCTCCTGAAATCTTAGTAATAAGTATTAAAATTTTAAAGCCCAAAATCAATGTAAATACATTTTCTGAAACTTATTATATTTATACTACCGTTTTTCAGTCGGAGAAGAACTCTTTCTACTTTGAAATTTCTTGCTGTAGGACTTGCATAAAATTTAAATTTCGAATCTTGGTATATATAATAAAATGGCATATCTAGATATGATTCGAAATTTTTTGGGGATTAAAAAGGTGACGATCGATTTAAAAGGAAAGTTGAAAAATAATCGAACATAATATCGCTTTGGAAATACGTTCCATTTAATTTCGGAAGTTAAGATGTTCAACAATTCATATAATGCTCTTGTGATGGTAGATTTATAAAGACTTATGCATTTTTGCTTTGCATCGTGTGGTGGTGCAAATTGTAGCAGATCCAAGTAGTAATTGGAAGATCATGGTTTGGTTTTTAAGAAGAATACGAGGAATTATCTCCTTTCTCTGTGCAGTTGTAGGGTAAGTAGACATCATGTCAAGCTGAAAAAGTTTGAAGATTTGTGATTGTGAGCCAGGCCTCATCAATGGCCGAGTGACTAAGACTTCTGAATACTGACAATTCGACCTGGTTTGGGTTTGATCCCAGACAAATGGACTGGCTGCATGGTTGTTTATCATGGTTTTGTCCTTTTGTAATGGGTATATGCTAGTTTTCCTCAGAACATCTTTCACAAAGGCATCTGTCTTCTTAGGCAGATAAACCTCGCAGCTTTGCCATTTTTAAATAACCGAACCAAACAATGATTGTGATCCTGCCGAGGGCATTGTTAAGTTTACCTTTTTCATGGCTTTAAGCACCTAATGAATTCTACATATTATTATCACTTAATTCCATATCTGTCTTGTAAAGGGATAATATACATTCAGTATTTCTTGTGTAATTGAACTTTTTTAATATAAAAGGATGTTTCTGATATGAAAGTTAAATTAGTAATTATTAATGCATTATAAAACTTAACTTTCTATAATATTTGTTACATAATTTTAAATAATTTCTCAGGAAGTTATCCGAAAATATGGTAACAACACAGATTTTTCGAGGATTTGTTTTCCAAATATCGAGCAAAATACTTTGTTACGTAATTTACTATAAATTTAAAGATCTCATTCATCAGTTTCAACTGAGAGATGGGAACTGATAGAAATATGATTCTTTTCTACAGCTTAAATTTGAGTTTGATGTAGTATGGTGGATGAAAGATACTAGGATGTAAAAACAGTGAAATTTTATTAACAACAATGATTAATAACATAGGAATAAACTGGTGGTTCTAGAGTCATTATCATTCACATTATGCTGTTTATAATTATTCAACTATCAATAGATCACTTGGTTTAAAAGGAAACAGGTAAAGTATTTACAAGTATCAAGCAAGGATAGTTTTTTGCAATCCAAGCATAAAGATAACTAATTATATTTTAAAATTTGAGTTTGTAATCAAGCTCCACTATCCAGCAAACTTGTAATTAAGTTTGAGATAGAATAAAGGTTGCGATTAAGTTAGATTCTTTAAAAAAAAAAGTTTTTTTTTTAACTTATTAGAAATAACCATTAACTGCATGTATGTTTTCGAAAATATCACTAAATGCAACATAAATACAAGGCAGATTTCCTTAGAGAATCCTTCACGAAGATACTTTCCCACTTAGGCAGGTAATGCTTTGCTGTATGCTGTATGTATGTATTCTAATTAATGCTGTATGTATGTATTCTAATTAATGCTGTATGTATGTATTCTAATTAATGTTTTTGCTGTATGTATTCTAATTAATGCTTAGAAGACGGGTGACCGAAAAAATGGTCAGAGCTGCAAAAAAAGTGTCTCAAAAAGACGTTTGTGGCGAAATTTCAGCCAGAGAAATTCTTTCCCCCCCATTTAGGGTGCGGAGAAAGTCATTGTGCGATAACGTTCCCTTGCCACTTGTCTGATGACCTTCGCACCTCACAACTATGGTGTTTTGAAAATTCCCTTTCATTTTCCCTAAACAGTGCAATGTCAGCTTGAGGCAAAAACTTTCAGTTGTGTTTTGCATGGTTAGCTTGCTCTCTAGAATTCAACATAAGTAACCTAATTGTACTGATATTCATATGCATGTGGTATATACGTATGCTAATAAGGCGTGCATACATATGCAACAGAAAGATGAATGTGTAGCATGTGTGTATGTTAATTGTGTATGTGTATGCAAACACATATATGCATATTATATGCACATGCGTATAAAAGCATACACGTGAACGTATGTGTAAGTACCATGTATGTATAGAGACGTATTCCTAAATCTGTGTGTATACATATATTTGAAAATCACAGATTTAAATTCAAATATATATTTATACTTTTTTGCATACGGCATAGAAGTTTTATTCAAAGAGATGAAATGCTATAATATTCCAATTATTGATGATCCAAAATTTAGGGAACGAGACCAATTCCCCTTGTCACGTCGGGTCTTTCTATGAGATCATCAAATAATTACTCTTATATATTTGCTTTCTATATTTATTTTGTTATAAATATTTGAAAATCCAAAATGTGGGAAATGTATTAAATTACAGTTCTACAGCATTTACTACCACTTTTAAAAAATCTCTCATTAAATTTTAATTTACTTGTTGTTTCCTAGGAGATAATCAAAATGAGTATTAATAATTAAAATATAAATACATATGCATCATTGTGCTTCAACTTCTTTCTTGTGTAAAAAAATTGTACCCGTATTGATAACAGACAGTTCATACCTTCGGTCAATTGAATATTACCTAATGGCGTATCTGTGAAGTTGATATACACTGGTGGTTCTCGAAGGTCGTATTCTCTGCTGCAGCTAAATAAAGTTTCTGTTCTTTCCTTCACATACTTACATACAACGAACATATGGGCTAGTTTCACACAAAAAGTCCTTAACCAAGGCCCATCAGCTACCAAGCGATAAAAGCTGCTGAACACTGATAAGTTCAGTCTGGGATTTGAGTCTCTGCAAACAGCCTAGCTGCATGGGCATTTTCGAGGTTTTCCCATGTGTAACATGCATATGAGCTACTTCCCCTTAAAACATCTTCCGTGAAATGTCCCTACCTTTCTGCATATTGCCTAATGTGGTGCACATTGTAAACAAATAATAATAAATATATCCCGTAACGATGTTATTTTTCCATATAGACAAATCGTGTTAGCATAATTTTGCATAATCATACTGTCTAATTAATCTATACTAATTTTATCAGTATTATGTAATTTATCTTATTTCATAGTTTACCGAGAGACTGAATTACTTTTTTGCTTAAGCCTTTGTTTAATTAAGAATAAAATTGTCATCACTGTGGTGATGTAATAATGAGAAAGGCTATTCTAATAACGTTTGTAATTTCAGTATTCCTCACATTCTTGTGCATAATGAAAATACGAGGTAAATTCCTGCAGAAGTGACCTGTATAATAGCATCTATATTTTGACAGAATAAGTATCTGTTTATGACAATTCCAGTCTTTATACACACATAATAAATAAAAGTTGTAATATTTGGATTACGACCAAGATACAAAGGGTTATTTGCCTAAGGGAGAAATGTTTTCCTTGAGGTCTTTTTAAGGGAAATTGGTGCAGCCAGCTAGTTGACTGAAATATAATTTAAGCCTAGCTATCAACGTTCATCAATTTCACCACTCGAACTCTGGGGTCTATATAAATAAATAAAGTTAATAAATCCACTTGAAATTTTATGATATTAATTTCTCCAGTTTTTCAGTGTCATCAAAAATATATTCTTTTCTTTGTATTTTCCCTTTGTATTTTAATTTTTGTATTTAATGTTGTTGTTTGAAACATTCAAAGTGCAATACAGTGAAAATGTGATCAATAAAATCCTTTTTTTTTAGTAAAGGAGAATATATATACATATATAAAATGCTAAAGAGTATAAAAAAATAAAAATAATAAAAATATCACAAAAATGCAAGAAAGACCAATGAACAATAATGTAGTTGGAAGATGAAATACTTACAATACAATGGGGGGGGGAATCAATAAATTTTAATAAAAAAGCTGAGTAAGAATACCAATGAAAAAGGTAACCATCTAAACCTGGTCACAATGCTCAGACGATTAAAAAAGATTCAAGAGAGAATGTTTTCTGTTTAAAATATTTTTCATTTGTAAGTTGCAAACTATAATCTCCATCTTGTGTAAAGAATAAACAAGAACCTTACAAATAAAAGTAATGGAATTACTGAAAAAAATCAAAGCACATTTAAAGATTTTTGTATTATATTGAAATTAAAAACTAAGGTTAGTTTTATTAGAAAATGTATACAGTAATTATATGAATATATAATATGTATGTTACTTACTGAAGTTAAATCCATTCTCTGAAAGCCTGAGCTCTTTTATGAATATTTATTAAGTTAATATTAATGAGACATTTTTTATATGATAATTTTTAGTGCAACGTGTAGAGCCTTCAAATTAAAATATACAGTGATAGCTTGAGATAAAAGTTTAATTTGTTCTGTGACCTAGTTCGTAAATTAAAATTCTCATATCTCAAATCAATTTTCTGCATAGAAATTAATTGAAATGTGATTAATTCGTGCCATCTCCCACAAAAAAGTCATTCCAGTTTTGCGTTTAATGTTTTCAACATAAGAAAAATATGTTTATAATGAACAAATATTGTATGTAAAGAAAATAAAACCTAATAGTTTTTTTAATAAAAGATAATTAAAAAATAAACAGTTACATATGTATCAGATTAGTGTAAATCAGACGCACTAAATTTTTTCTCCCTCATTGTTGTTTATTTTCTTCTGTAGTTCTTTTCTTTTTTGCTACACTTTTATTCAAAGGGTGTTTCAGTGGCAACCTGTCCAAAGAGCTTTGTTTCTTTCTTCCTTTTAGAATGTTTCTGAAATGAGTTTGGCAAATGTCATTAAATAGCGTTGCTGCACAACCAGTTGCAAGCTTTTCAGGGTGTTTCTTTTCAGCAAAGTCTGAAACTTTTTACCACATTGCCAAAACATCCTTGATCTCACTTGAAGAGAAAGCTCTCTCCACTTCTGGCTCTTCTGCAGAAATTCCATTTGTTTCTGCATTTGTACTTCCATCAACTTCGTCAGTTCGTCGGATTATGTGGTGACAAGCTCTTTAATATTTCCCTCATCCACTTCTAGGCCCGTGGACTTTCCAAGGCACACAATCTCCTCCAGCACTTCCTGTTCAGGTCTAAATCCTACAAAGTCCCTTTGACAGGGTTGCTACACTGCCTGGAAAACCGAAAAATGTCAGGGAATTCGAAAATTGACCAAAAAAAGTAAGGAAATTTAAATATTTTAGTCAAAATCTGTAAGAGTCAGGGAATTTCATACGGTGATCCCCAAAAAAGCAAGTTTTGTGCCAGCGTTGGAAGTGATTACTTTCTTGGCGAATCATGTTTCACATGAGTATCATTCAGGCAGCTTGCATAGAGCCAATTTTCACAGCTCCAATCAGATTGTCTTTTAGAAAGGCAAAGCAAGTTTCCAGTAACCTCAAGAATCAAGAGACTTGCATGCACATGTGCAGTGTATGTTGAATGAAAGAAAATACCTTCACATTCTTGTATGAAACAGTCGGTTTAATCCTAGTAACGGTACACACAGGATTTAGTGCCAGTATGATGAGCAGTAAAAGGGTCATTTTGGTGTTGGGGACAGTTTTCAAAATCATGGCAAGGCTGTAGCATATACTAGAATTTTGCCGCACAGTCTTTCAAACCTTTTGTTTTCTTTTTATTAAATGTCCTATTTGTCATTTTGAAGTAAAATAAAAAAACAGTAATCAGTCATCTAGGCCAACCATTTAATATAATTGCCAAAAATCATTGATTAATGTAATTCAATTTTTAATTAACTTTATTTTGATGTTATTCGCATCATTTAATGTTGCTGCTTTCCTCTAAATTTATTTATTGTTAGTTAATAATACTTTCAAATTCCATGTAATTTTCTCTGGCATGCTCCTGAAACTAATTCTAGCAGTATAATGACATACTATCACGAAATTTAATGCACATATTTTTTGCTTATGTACACTGCTAAATAAATATAAAATACCTGATTTTATTTTAAAACATCATTAAAAAGATTTCTTTCTTTCATTTAGCTGCAAAATGTCTGCAAAAAAAGACATTTTTTTAATCCAGATTTGCTAGATTCTAATCTCAATCTTCAGTGGAGAAAACAACTCCTATTATAGTTATAATAGTAATGCTTTGGGTATTATATATAATATATTTAGTCATATGTAATTGGCAAATTTTTGTGTTTTCATGTGGTACCATAATTAATTTACCTCTCAGTACAGCCAACGCGCATTATGCGGATGGACTGGAATATTCTAAAACCACACCTGGAAAACCTGGAAAAGTCAGGTAATTTCATTCTTCTATTTGAGTGGCAACCCTGCTTTGAGTTACAACATCAGGCTACTGCTTTTTCCATGCAGAGGTCAAGGTACTTTTTGCAACAATCTACCAGACTATATCAATGATTTTGAGGTATATGGCAGTTTTACTGTGGTCCTTCCAGAACTCTCAAAGGTTTGCGCTCTCCTTAACCTCAAAGCAGTGTTGAAACATGTGTTTGGTAAAAAGTTTCTTGAAATTGGAGGTCAGCTATTGGTCGATTGGCTGTAGGGTTGGGGTGTGGTGTTGGGTGGAAGGAAGAGAATCTTTACAAACTTGAACTTCTTGAGGATGTCGTCCTCAAGGTTTAGTATATGGCAAGCAGCAATGTCAAGGACAAGAAGGGCTCAGATGGGTAAGTCATTGAATTTGAAGTATTTTTTAATGGTAGGACCGAAGACCAAGTTGATCCACTACTCAGAAAACTTCCTGGTGACCCACACCTTTGGGTTTGCCTTCCACATAACTTGTAGCTTTTTTTCTTGCTTGTAGTTTTAAAACTTTATGCATCTTGAAAGCTCTGGGGTTTTCTGAGTGGTATATGAACAACAGCTTTATATTGCAGTCGCCGCTTGCATTTGCCCACAGTGCGAGAGTCAACCTTTGATGGGCTTGTGACCTGGCATCTTCTTTTCTTCTGCCATTATGTGAGTTTTGTTTGGCAATTTCTTCCAGAGCCCTGTCTCGTCACACTCATTGGGGGTGTATCCTTTGGCTTTAACCAAGTCAGCCAAGGTTTTTACAGACTTCTCAGTTGCCTTACAATTAGAGCTTGCTGCCTCACCATGCCTGACAACAGAGTGAACGCCAGTCCTTTCTCGAAAATTCTTGAACCATCCCCCGACTGGCTTTGAATTGCTCCCATGAAGCTTCCTGTGCTGCCGAAAATCTGTGTAAATGACTCTTG
The DNA here is from genome assembly GCA_000611955.2 of Stegodyphus mimosarum. NCBI lineage: Eukaryota > Metazoa > Arthropoda > Arachnida > Araneae > Eresidae > Stegodyphus > Stegodyphus mimosarum. The sequence goes on from KK122537.1 coordinate 237,001, forward strand.
CCTTCTCACAAATTATAGTCTCTGTCACAGTGGCTTCAGCAAGCCGTTTCTCTGTCAATCACAATAGCAGCAGATTTTGCATATTTTCATCGGTAGAGTTGTGAAGCGTTGAAATAATTTTAACACACTTATCTAGAGTTACAGCCTTTATTGAGTCCTTCTGCTTCCTACTGCATTACAAAGTCTTTTACAAGTCTTGCTGATATTTGTGTATTATCTCCACTTTAATTCCATAGATATCACCCCCCCCTTTTTTTTCACCACTATTCTTTACACTCTTCTTCATGGGACTTATGGTTATATGACAGATAAATCAGCTAAATAATTGTCTGTGCCAACAAAAAACTCAAAATTAAAAGAACATGGTAGAAATGCTTTTGCAGCAAGGTGCATTTATATTTCAGGTGAGTCTGAGCAGTGGTGACATCTCAGTATGTTGAAGGCTTGTAAATTTGCTTGATGGTCCGATTTGTGAGTCTTGAGCATGTCAACTGCCGTGATGTCATCAACAGTAGTTAGTATCTCAAATTTTGAATCGCAAGTCAGGCCAAAAACTGGACCTAGCAATTGCTTTATCTCAAACAACTCGTATCTCAAGGTACCACTGTATTTCTTTTTTAGAAGTAAACACTATATATTTTCTTTCTTCCTTAGGTATTTACTCTTCTGTGCCTTGTGGTAATTTTTTATCCTTCTATAACTCCAGTGGGAAAGTGAGAGAATCTGATTTAGAATCTTACCTTGGTGAACGAAAAAAGGTATATATGGAAAGTTTATACTTGTGCTAAAGCATGTACAGTGTTAAAAAATTTCAAAACTAATAAATTTGTAAAAAAATTAGATTTAAGTTAATCATAGGAATCTGCTTCATTTTAATGTAGACATAATTTCGTTAAAGATAATAGTTTTTATGTATTATTTTGTTGACTTTCCTACACGCAGATATCTGTCCTCCCTTTTTAGAAAAAAATGTCGTAGCAAATGATTTCAACATTGTCATGTCATTTACTGCTGTTCATTTGTGTAGTTTATTAGGTGTTCCATTTTTATTGTTATTATAATAAAAAAAATAATTTATGAGTTTAATTTTGAAGTCAAACAATAAAAATTACTGTTATATCTGCAAATTTTTACAGGACTAGCTTCGATGGTTTTACCGAACCGTCATCCTTTGCTACCAAAGTGCAAATGAACGAGATGAGATATAGTGATTGGATAAGATAAGATAAGAATGACTGGACAGTAGTTAAGAGCTACTGGTGCCATCTCTTAATGAAACTAGAACTAAAACATAATTTCCGTAAAGGCTGAAATCAAAGATGGTTTGGAATTAAGGGTCGTTAACTAGAACGGAAAGATTTTTTTGAATGTGAAATGCCTCTAGAAAATATAATTCACCAATGGAAGATGTTTTTTGAATAATTTTTGCTTCAGAAAAATTGAAAGTGTGACTTTCGGGCCAACAATGCTGGGCAACAGAGGACTTCTGTGTTTCCTGTTTTCTAACATATGCCTCATGTTCCTTAATGTGAAATTTTAAGGCTCTCTTAGTTTGACCAATGTAAATTAAACCACACTGGCAAGGAATCCTGTAAATACCCCAGGAATTCATATCTGGAATGGGATCCTTGAGCATGAAACTTGGAATTTTATTGAAAGGAGAATAACGACTTGAAAGTTAAATTTCTGTAAAATACGTGCAATTTTATAGCTAATTGATGGAAAGAAAGGAATGCCAACATAATTCTTATAATCTCCTAAAACAAGAGTGTGCCTTTTGGTGTGTTGAGATGAGAATTTTTTAACTTCTTTATTAATAATGTTGGGTGAAAAGCCTCTGTCATTAGCCACTGTTTTTTAAATAATTTAGTTCTTGATCAAGAACCAATTTGGAGGAGCAAATTTGAAGCGCATGTAAAACATAGGAAGTTAACTTTTGTTTAGTCAGATGACATGATTTGAACTGTGGTGGAAGGTAAACCTTAATACTGAAGTTGGATGTGTTACATGTGACAAAATGTCGAGGAATGAAGGAGAATTGCATGTCTCAAGTTCGAAAGTGAACTGAATAGCAAGATCAGTGGAATTCATTGTTGAAAGAACTTTGTTTAAATCATCTTTATTACCCTCAAACAGTGTAAAAGTCTACATAACAGAACCATACCAGGAAGTTTAAAGTTTCAAGTAATTTTTATTCATAATAATGCATGTAGATATCAGCCAGGATGGGACTGCGGGAGCTACCCATGGCTAATCCCTCAGCTTGCTTGTAATACTTATTTTGGAAAACAAAATGCATTTGTTTCAAACAGAACGAGGTCATGAAAGCATCTTAATGCACCTCCACTGGAACATTGGTGAATAATGATTTTACATCAAAAGAAACCATGAGTTTTTCTAGGAGAAATGCTTTTAGCTTTCTTTACAAATTCTATTGAATTTTTTATGGTGTAAATGTTATTTTCTAATAGTGTTGAAAATCTAGAAACTAAATATTTAGCTAACTGGTACAAGGCAGTGCCTTAATTTGATACAATAGGGCAGAAGGAATACCACTTTTATGAATTTGGGGAAGAGCGTATAATCTGGCACAGATTGCAACAGATGGGATAAGTGACTGTTTTAAGTTGGTCGAAAGGCTTTGTGAAGATTTGATCGCAGTTTTTATTTTTGAGAGGTCTGAAGGTGAAGGGTCTTTAGGAATCAGATTATATGGTCCTTTGTTTAAGAGTTTAGTGACACCATCGATGTAAGTGTTCTTGTCCATGATGACTATCTGGCCACCTTTGTCGGCCTTTGAAATGATAATGTCCGGGTTAGAATGAATTTCGTGCATTGTAGCTCTTTTTCTTGCATTTAGAAAGGGTTTCAAAGGCTTATTGTTGAATTTCACATTATGAGCAATAAGATGCCTAATCATTTCTTTCTGTGCATCTGAAACTTTAATGAATTTGAAAGCTTTTTTGATAGGAGCCAAAATCTTTGGAATCGAGGGTTTTGAGGTTGTGAGAAGTTAAAATTATATTTCAGAAGTCTCTTTTTTTTCTGATAAACTAGCGCTAGAAATATTAACTATTGGTTTAATATTTACAATGGGAGATTTTTTTGTTTTGAACTACTTAAATTGGAAGGCTGTAAAAGAAGTTTCTGAAATTTTATGATGGTTAACCGCATTCGCAGTTCTAGACCAAGTCTTGTTCAATGGCAGTGAATTTTGGATATGAATTAGCGAGTTCGAGATGAAGCTTATACAGCTCATGTTCAATTTTGGATAACTGTTGACGTGTATCCCATATGATGGACTGAAGCAAGGCAAGTTTGCAATTTAAGAGAATTCTTGGAACACAGTTGGAAGATATTTGATTAGATTTGATTTGAATGAAATTGGGGAAAATTTTTTTACATTTACACTTTAGTGAAAAGTCAAGGTGATTCAGAAATTTTTGTTTTTTTCAGGTGTAATTTAGTGAAACGATTAATGGATGAAGGCATGATAAACAACTGTGAAAATTTGCAGATATAATGCTGATTTTTGTTGTTTGATTTCAAAATTAATACTTGCTTAACATGTTATTCTATCTTAATTTATTAGTTTCTCAGTAATTCCTCAGAAAAGGGCTTTTATCATTGAAATTAAACCCTTTGATATCCGTCTGGGATTACATGATAATATTTATTATCGGAACAGACTTTGATATGTCCTAGGTGCCAAGACATTGTGCCTGTTCAAAATATTTAGGTATTTTTACAGTGAAGTATTTGTTCATGCAATAAAGCTGTCAGTATTGATAATTTACTGTTGGAAAGTGACGATTTCTGTTTGTGTGAAAACATCAATTCAAATGTCAGCTTTTGTATTTATTTTCATTTAATAATTATTAATATTTTTAATCTTGTATATAATTCCATTTATATGGCAAGGGACTGGTTAAATTGGTTTGAAAAAATATGGTTGAATCTACAAATTCTGAAACAAGCATATCAGTTAAAATTTTATTTGAATTTTAAACTAAAAAACTTATACGTTGCCGCTTATTAAAATCACTTCTGCTCCAAACTTATCTGAGTTTAGTAAGTGCTGATTTATGTATTGCAAATCATATTAAACTTTTCAAAGAAAATAATAACTATCAATTAATTTATTAATTAATCCTAAAATGATAGTTAAAATTTAATATTAAAATTAAACTATTTATGCAATTTTTTATTTATTTAAAAAATTTTTATAAAAACATATGTAGAATTGCGTTTTTATGAAATTTTATCTTGCAAACATTTATCTATCTGTGTTGGTTTCATTTTGTTCAACAACAATTTTTCAATTGTATTCTCAATTTCATAAAACTGCCAATAGCTTTCTTGAAAGCACCTTTCAGTTCAAGAATGTTTTTTAGGATTTGCAGTGCCTTTTTAGATTTGATTGATGATAGCACGACATCACTTTTTTCTGTATCATTTTGCAGTCAGTTTCTGCAGTTCTTTTTAACACTTTCATATTCAGTTTTTTTATACACGTTGTCTCAATATTGTTGTGAATTTATGTATATTCTAAAAATAAATCCTCATAACTTCTCTCACTAATATCTGAAACATAACGACCCACCAGCGGCCAAGTGGTAAAGACACTGAACACTGGTAGTTCGGTCCGAGGTTCAAATCCTGCAAACGGGCTGGCTGCATGGGCGTTTTCGTGGTTTTCCCCATGTGTAACGTGTATACGAGCCAGTTTCCCTTAGAAAGCCCTCCACGAAGGCACCCCTCCATTTAGGTAGATAGCCCTCGTGTGCTTTGCCATAATTGAATAACCCTATTTAACCCTGAAACATAAGGTATAGTTTACAGCTCCTTTGAGTCTTCTTCTATGTAAGTACCATATTTCAAAAATGGTTTTTGACTGATTTTAAGAGAATAATCCCTGCATTCACTGGAATATACATGCAGATTTTCTTGCCTCTTTTGAAATGCTTGCATTTTCACAAAATTCAATTATGTTCATTATTTACTGAATTTCATTTTGTGTAATGACCTTTGAAAGCTTTTTCAGTATACTAAAGTTAAACGTTGAATGTTAAAATTTGTGTCTTTTTGCTTGGTATTTTTGTAATGTTACAAGTTAAGCAGACAAACAAATTTTTAAAAATGCTTCATCCAGTGAATTATTCAAATTTCAAAATTTTCATTTCTGGCTGTCACGAATATTACCCTTTGTTTGTTTAGTCGATCTGCCATTTCATGATTACTAGCATACCAATACTTTCTTTGCTTTCTCTTCAGTGTAGTTACCTCATCATTTCGGTTCAAACTCTTAATGTACAGTAATGTTTAGAAGCATTTCGTGAACATTTTATGATTCTCTGTGAACATAGTGTATCTGTTCCAAAAGGACAATTTTGAATGTGGAAACTTTAAAAGCTGGGATATAGGAGTTGTACTTCTACCTTCTATCAGCTAATATTTGAGAAAGAACTCTTACTTATTTACAATGTCTCTATAGCAGCAGTATTAAAGCTTTATGGCAGTGTGACCCTATAAAAATGCGAATGAACCCCAAAACAAATTTGTGACTCGCAGTCAGAGCATTAACCCATAGTTTTATACCATCAATTCAGATTTTTGGGAATTTTTATCCACCTATAAATTTTGGGGTCGCAAGCCATAGGTTGAATCCTACTGTGCTATAGGATTGTTTTTTGAACTTCAAAATATGGGAATACTGCCCCTTTAAAGTCCTGCATTCAAACAATGGATTACTGTCAGCTAGATGAAATTGTCTATATTCAAGTCATCTAACTGGTTGTGTTTTTTTAAGTCAGTAACATTTACTGACAGAACTGTTTTAACTGCGTGATAAAATAGTTCAACAGACAGTCATAAAATTATACTGCAAATTTTTGTTTAAGCAGTTTATCACTACGTAGTATCTTTATTTTATTGCTTGTTTGGGCATCAAAGTGGTTCTTAAAAATGGCATCACTGCCATCGGTGCCACTTAATATAGTATACTAGTGACCTTATGTAGATTTTGCAGCAAAAGGGCTATTTACCTTTTACCAGAAAGTCATGTTTTAGTGAGAAGAGCAATATCAACTGCAATAATCATGCAGCATTGTTAGTGGAGGCATGTTTCAGCCTTTTGAATATTGTCAAAGAAATCACTCTACAGATAATATTAACCATAGAAGAGCTTAAAGCCAATACTGGCGAGCAGGTCAAGAGTTAGGATCCAAAATTATGACAAAAGTTTTGGAGATTTCTGTGGGTAGGATCTGTTAGTTTGAGGCTAACAGTCACCATTATATGTTATATGTTGTTTCCAAAATGTAATTCTATAAATTGTATTTAATGTTAAGAACAGTCAAAGGTAAGTAATGTTGAAACAAGAAATGTTATTTGTTATTTAAAGTATAATGTTAGTTATACACAGTCTTATCATTTATGTATGAGTATCTGAAACAGTTCTTTTATTTGAGACATTAAAAATAATATGCTTTGTTTATTTTTAGGCTGTAGTTGGTTGGTATCGATTCAGGCGACATGTTCCTGTATATCCTTCAATGCGGGAGACTGCTGTTCATAGAAATTTAAAAACTATATTTTCTAGTAATCTTCCTCATGGTCATGAATGTTTTATCTATGGAGTGCTCAGTTCATCATGTCTTCAGAATTTTGCCACACACTCTTTTGATTATGCCTTTTACATACAAATTTCCAATACGTAAGTATGTTTTGAGGGTAGATATCTGTCTGTTATATACATAAGTATTTAACTGTTGCAGTATCCAAAATTAGAAGTCAAGTGAAGAAATTAGACTTTTTCACATTTTTATACAGAAATGGATTGCACATTAAAATTTTGGATGTTAAAAATTACGCATCAAAAGAATCGTATTTTAAAAGTTTGAAAAAACATATATTCAACTTCACTGTATGTTTTCATGCTTTATACTCATAAAGGGAGAGACAATATTTGCGAACTCAAAACTGGAAGATTGCATAAAGTTCATATTCTGTATGGATGTGAAGTCAGATTGGAATGTTCTCATAACGAGAATTTTCCCTGAAGATGAAGAATGATTTTCATATTGAAAATGTATTGTGACTCAGTGCTTGATAAAGAAGTCTGCTGTTATTGGATGGTAACTAAAGGTGATATCACCATTACAAAAACATGCCTTTATTAAAAGCATAGCAAAAACACCCCCTGTAAATAATGCTATTCTTTTACTTTCTTTTAATTTGGGATTTAAAAGAAAGCTGATAGTTACACTACATGTAGATCAATAGTGCATGTCCAAAGAAGTGAATTTGGAAAGAAAATATGAAAGTCTATCACAAATATTACCTGATACGTTTTAGAGAAAATTGATTAAAAGCAGTCTTGGAGTCTGTGGATGCCTGTAACAGTAGACTAAATGCTACAGAAACTTTTATAAAGGATTTTTAAAATGTCTTTTCAAATCCATCTACAGTTATGGGCTGCATGAGATTTAAGTAGCAACAAATAAGTTCAGGAAGAACCGACTGATTAAATTATATGTTGGTCCACCTTTTCCAAGCAAAAAGTTAAAGAGCATCTGCAAAAAAATGTAAGCTTGTGTCATCTCTAAACTGTCTTCTAGTTTATTAAAGATGCCTTTTCATACTTCTCGATTATACTTACACCCTGCTAGTAGAGGAAATGGATTCCATAAAGCATCTCAATTAGTGTGACAAAGGACAGCTACCTCTTGTTTAGGATTGACCATACTATTAATACTCTGAATTTAACTTGAAGGCTTGGAGACTGTGGTGGGAAGTAGTTTTCTACATTACATCTGAGAGGGGAGTAATGGAAGTTTAGGATAGATTCTAATGAATTTGAAATGACATGAACACTAAAGCAAGGTTATTGCAGTTTTAAATGATAATTTTTTTAAGGGTTTTTTTAAAGAACAAAGTCATACCTTTTGGCCATATAACATTTCATTCACATTCAAACATGTAATGGTAATGTGTTTGTAAAACCTGCTTCATATATTTAAAGAATATCATAGGGTTATGGACTTCTGAACAACAACAAAAGAGTGCTTCAGAAACTGGTTAATTTAATCCATTTCGAATGGCTGCTGCATAGGCATGGTAAATCATCATTATATCTATATAATTCCTGTTAGCTTTAATAATCTGTTTTCTTTTAAGTAGTAACAATTAAAATAAAATGAGAGAGTTGGACACATGAATTTATGCTGTACTTTGATTACAATAAAAGATTCTATTTAATAAGCAAATTCAGTTCTAAGTTTTGTGATGGTTGCTTGAAATTATGATTTAAAACAACAGCTTTCACGGTTATGGTTGACAGTGAAAAAATTTCAAAAATTTTCAAATTACATCACCCACTTTTTTCCTGTGCAAATGGATCAGTGCATTGAAAAACTGTAAATGGCATTGGAATGATACCAATATGACAAAAATTGCCAATGTAAAGCATTCACAACACAAGAGAGAAGAGGAGTAAAAAGTTTCGGAATTACAAGTTTTCTACGTGCTGCCTTCACAAACAATAACTTATTACATGTGGGAGATTGTTGACAAGAATGAAAAACATATCACAGGAAGAATCTGTTTAACTTCACATTTTATGGTATTTCTCAGTTCTGACAAATCTAGTTGATTTGATGTGTGTGCTTTAGATTTCAAATAACACCAGAACAAGAAATCCATTGGAGTGAGGTCAGGGATCACAGTGGCAATGAAACTGCAGTTATGGAAGATGAGTCTATCTCTAAAGTGCTGTTGTAGCACTTGCCGAACACATGTGATGATGCGTGGAGGAGCACCGTACTGCTTCCATGCAAGGTCATTAATGGCATTTTGCTGCTGCAGTTCTGCAATTACATAATTATTCAACATTATTGTATATCGAGCACTTACGATGCAGCACATTTTCATACCTCTGGAAGGGATCTCTTCGAAGAAGTACAGACCGAGAACTAAAGTGCATACAATGCAGCACTACACAATCACTTCAAGGGCATGTGAAACTCGTGTGTTGTTGCACTTCTCATTGGTGCAACCCAATCAAGCAACTACATACTGGAAGCCACCAAGGGTCTCTCGCACTGTGCAATTGCTACATACACATTTTCTTTAGAATTCATGACACTCAAATCAATCTCATTTAATTACTTATCAGCTTTAGAAAATCGTCCATGAAATCACCCCTCTCTTTAGGCAAACGTATGTTACTTGTTTTGCCATAATTTATTAATTAGTAATAATTGATTAATAATTCATTAATAGTTAATTTCTTGCATAAGGATTTTAAGTTTTACTAACGTTTATTTTATCTTAAATCTTTAATATCTTCCTTTATTTTCCATTTCCAGCCAGAATAAGCACGAATAGATTTAGTGTATGCAAATCAGGTTGCAAACTTTAGAGTTATTTAAGACATGGCTTGTAGCCAAGAGTGTAGTGAGAGAGCGATTTCTCGAGGCCTTTACCACACATGTGATTTTTCCAGAATTTAGTTCTCGCTGATATTTGGAGACGTTTTAAAGTCTTTGCACTCTACTCTCTACATACATAATATTAAAGGGCCAATCTTCGCATTACTAGTCTCTGTAAAGCATCTTAGTTGTTATTTAATTTAGTTCATTTTCTTATTTTCTATTTTCTGATTTTCTTATTTATTGCATATTTTAAACTGTAAAGGAGCATCCACTACAAGCTGGGATATGCCTTCTACAGAGTTGCCAACTCTCCCGATTTCCCACCGTTCTCCTGGCAACCCGATTTACAATATATTTCTCCCGACTTTTTCTTATTCTTAAAATTTCTCACGATTTTTATGTAACTTGGCTTAATACTTCGTTATTTGCGTCTCCAGAAATGTGATTTGGGGTGTCTGAAAGCACCTGGTTTTTCTCTAGACTGCATAGAAAACCAAAGTAGTTTCATGAGTGAGAAATTATGGTGCGCTTCTGCTTTGTGAGTGAGATCACGTGCCCGAAAACGTCATGTTCCATTTCTCAAGCGAGCATCGAGTGGCACTGCATGTCATCTGGCACATATTAGCCAATGAGCACATAATAAGATCGAGGTTGTTGTTTCGTTCATCTTGTCGCTAACCTGGGTGAACGTACGTGCTATCGAGAAATTACAATACTTCGTATTAGTCATGTCTGTGAAAAAGATAAAATACTCAGATGCTTTTCAAAAATCGTACACAGATGAGTTTCCTTCTAATATTTCCTCAAAGAAATGTAATGCATTTGCAATGTGTATCATTGGTCATTGCGATTTTTCGATTTCGCACGTTAGAAGTGCCGATGTTCTCAAACATGTTAGTACACACCAAAACAAGAACAACATGAGTTCTATTGAAAAAAACAAAAAGTTAATTTCTTCTATGGCAACAAAAGCCCAAAAAGTTATTAATGCAGAATGTACTGTTTGCATTTAAGAATTAGTAACTGAACTTTCAGATATTAATCAGTAACGATTTGAAGTAAATTTATTATTAAAAAATATATTTTTATCATTGAAAATAAATCTCCCGATTTCTAAAAACATTCTCCCGATTTTTGAGCCTCGTAAATTGGCAAGTATGCTTCTATTTTAGGAGCACTGTATCATCTATTCAAAGATTCTCCAGCATGTCAAGAAGTTTTTTTTAAACAGCGAGTGTGCATAAGACTTTTGCCATTGAAATTTTGTAACCCTAAGTGGCTAGAGAATGTACCAATATGTTTGCGGGCTTTTGAAATTTGGAAAGATATAAAAGGTTATTGAGAATGGAAAATATGCAAAAATAACTTGCAAATCATATAAAAGAAATAAGAGATGCAATTGAAGACAAATTAATGCCTATAAAATTCCGTTTTTTCATTTGTGTGGCTGAATTAGTCAAACCCTTTTTGTACCAGAGTGATGAACCACCTGTTCCTTTTTTTGTCTTTGATATTTATACAAATTAGTAAAACAACTTTCGCAGCATATCAAAATTATAAAAGAAGAGTACATGTTAAAAATGAGTTCATCGCTGAAATATTCGTGTAACTTCCTGAAAAACTTTGTGATTTTTCTGAGAAAGGTATTGTTGGTGAAATAAGCAATTTACTGCTGATAAGCTCTTGCAGGAACGATATGCTATTGAGAAATGTCCAGATAATTATTTACTAATTTGAAATGCTGTTTCTGTGAATCCAAAGTATGTGGCGCAAAACAGCACAAAAGTGTATGAGAAAATGAAAAGTATATTGATGCATGCTCCCCAAAAAGTTCACATTACAGTAGAAGAATGCGATAACATTCTTTTGGATATTCTGATTTCATCGAAAATGTTGTCCACCCATATTTAACAGAATTTCAAACCTATGATGTGAAAAAAATGAGATTAAATACTTTTTTGCACACATTCATTAATGAAAAATACTTCAAGTTATGGGAAACATTTAGAATTATCATTATTCTTTTCCATGGCCAAACCTGTGTTGAACGAGGATTTGGTATCAATAAAAATATAGAAACAGAAAATCAGGTGGAAAATTCATAAATTGCCCAATGCATAGTTTGTGGTTTTGTGGAACATGTTGGGATACACAGAACTGGATTCAGATATTAATGAAAAGACACGAAAGAAAAATCAAAATAATAATATTATTATTAAGCATAAATCTTTTATCTTGCTCACTTTTTTATGCTGTAAAGTACTTCGTAGAAGAATACAATAAATTCAATTTATTATTGTTTATTTTCCTCATTTGTAATTGAAATTTCATCAGTAAATCTTGTAATATAGTTTAGTTTTGCATAGGAGTTTTCTCCCCTCTCATTGTAAACTAGTTCTGTAAATTGAACTGTTATTTAAAATTAAAAAATAATTGTTTGCCATGGTTGAGTAATGCCAATTCTCTCTTAATAAATACTGAATTTCTCATATTTTAAATTATAGTCAAGTCTCATTTTTCTTTTAAGGGTGTTCAGTTTTGTATATATGTAATTAAACAGGCACTTTTTTTTTTAAGATGCGACTGAAAAGCCCTTATAGATGCTTTTTTTTTAAACTAAAATATGGCTACTAACCCAGCTACAGCTTACGGTAGCAACTGTTTTACGAGTGTGATTTCATTTTGTGGTGATTATTTAGATTGATACAAATTATTATTGTTATTATTTTAAAGAGAGTTTTAATGTTACTGTATTTTTAAAACTTCATTTATACAGAATATTAAATTTAACTTTTTTTTCACTTGACCAAAAGAATATGAAGAATGTTTTTGCTTTTGCAAAAAAAAAGGTTAAAGATAAATGTATGCTTCGTCTACTGTTTTATGCAATTATTGAAGAAAGGCATGATTAACTATGATACAGTATATGTGTTTAGACAAGTTTTCGGAGATTTGTTTGATTGCATAACTGTATCATAAGAAAAAGTGCTAGTCTTAGCAAAGAAACGTACTGTTTTACTTCAAGCATTTCACAGCATTCAAAGCATAATAAATTTAATAACACTCTTGAGCTGGGACAAAGTAGAAATTATAGACACATTGAATCTGATGAATACAAATGATGACATAATAATAGAAGATATTTTTCAATTTTATTCCATTTTTTTAAGACATAGGCCTTGTAACTTCCAAACCATTGATGATTTCAATGTGTCGTCATCAATACTATCACGTGTGGCTTCCAATGTGCTCACTCTCTTTTCAGTTTTGGAAGGTGAAACTACATCTTACATACGTTATAATTTGCATTCATGATCATACCTTTGTATTTATTTTTCAAATCTTTATTTCTTTTACTGTTATTTTAAATTTTGTGAGAGAATTTATGTGGAAAACAATGTGCAAAGTCTTTATACAAGGGGTGTTCAAATGAAACTGATTCGAAGTGTGTAACCATGAGATGTGTAGCAACTGAAATGAGACAGATACATGGGTAGGAATAGCAGTATTTAGTGATTGAAATGCATACAATGTTTGTTAAAAAAATCACCCATTGCATTAAGACAGGCGTCCCATTGCTTGGGAAGGTTACGAATTCCATCCACGAAGAACGATATCAGTTGATAACGGAACCAGGTCATAACTGCAGCCTCGTCAGACTGAAAGACTTGATCCTTTATTCTTTTCTTCAGCGGTGTGATAGTCACAAGATGACAGATCTTGTCTGTAAGTTGCATGGATGTTCCAAGATTTCCACATTTTACAGGTCAGTGCCTCAACATACACCCCGGGGGACATGCGGCCTTGAATTCTTGTACAGAAGGATCATACCTCACAACAGCATATCTGGGTGTTTGTTTTTGATAGCCTTATGCAGCTTATCAAGCGTTTCGATGTACCGTTGGGCATTAATGGAGATGTGCGGCTCCTTAAACTCTAGTAATAGAGGACCCTGAATGTCGAAAAATGCTGTCAACATCACCTTTCTATCTGAGTGCTGTGAGCCTTGGCAAGTCGGGATGTTTCCAATGCATATTGATGGACTTCCCGTTGGAAGTGGTGACACCAGATTTCATCCCTTGCCACTATGTACTGCAGAAAATCATCACCATCAGCCGTGTAGTGCACCAAATGCTGTAAACTGAGGAACAGTTTGTATTTTTTGTGGTGGTCAGAAAGTATGCGGGATACCCGTTGGCAACAAACTTTTTGATATTTCAGAGTAATGCTGACAATATTGTGAACAGTACTGATGGAAACGTTCAACTCATTTGCAATGTCACGAATGTTTTGATATCAGTTTGCCTTGATTGCTGTATCAATGTCCATAATGAACTTATCTGTCACAACTTTGTGGGCTTGGCCAGGCCATGGCAAATCCATTGTCTCCTGGCAACCATCGCTAAGCATTCTCACCCACTTCGTCACTGTAGGTTTTGACACACACGTCTCCGTACGCGACCACCATTGTTCGATGAATGTTCACTGCCTTACACCCTTCCACTGTTAAAAACTTAATTGCAGCTCACTAATCTGTTTTCAATGCAATTGCATCCACACCAGCCATTTTTGAATGAATGCCACGTCCTTACAACTAAAGTTAGCACACATCTCCTTCCGCACACATATGCATGTTACATACAGCCTCACTATTGCATTTGTTTCACGAAAATGCAGTGTAGACTTTTGGCATGTGGTGCTTCAAATCACTTTCATTTGAACATGCCTTATTTGTAAATTAATGGTGTGCTTCTTCACTTACTCAGTTTTGGCTTATAAAACATTTTACTAGAATGCTTTATGAGCAGCTTATAATCCCAGCTTTATATAATGAATCAAAGCAAGAAGAAACTTTTAAATTCACCTACTGTAACTTACTATAAATTGCTTTATATATTTTAACTTACTCAAAAAGCATTAATTATTAATAAAGATTTAGTAATAGTGATGGGATTGATCTTGTTACGATTAATGATATCACTGTTGCAACTGACATGAAAATATGAATAACTGAGTGACTAGCTCTGAAATGGGGAACCGACTATGTTAAAATTCATGGCGTAGGTAGAGTTTTTTTGCACCTGGAGTAGATTGAGTTTGCTGCCATTCGTGCTATATATCAAAAATGCTGTAAAATGCCAGAACAAGATATGAGAAAATAAAATATTATGTTTAATTCCAATATTCTCAAATGCTGTTTATTTATTTGTGCTTTACTGTCAGCAAAGTTGTTGACAATATTATGGACATATTGCTTTACGTGTTTGGTCTGTACGCAGAATGGTAAGATTTCATTGATGCAACTCATTTGCTCATTTACAGTTTTTGATCATTTTTTACTTACAAAACTTCTCACATTACTCATAACACTTTGAGCACTTGTGAGGAAAAGTTGCAGTTATATCATTTAAAAAAGATTCTAGAGATTATGTTTTAAAATAAAGTGGGCAATTTCCTTGTATGTCTTCATTTCTTCTATCATAGCAATAACAGAAGTAAAATTATGGAGCTATTTTTCCTAGTGAGAAACTAGGATATTTAGGTCGTTACATAGGTTGTATAAAATTGAACATTTTATAAAATATTGAAGATTTGTTATAAAACATTAAATTTATGGTTTATATTCATTCAAGATCAAAAGAAGAAAAGTATTTAGAAGAAAAATAACTATAAGTAGCCCTGGCTCCACTTATGTATATAGCAGTATGCCATTTCTTGTGAAAGAAAGGTCATTGAAATATCCTAGTGCTCTTCCAAGAAGTACATCTTGAGAAATTGTTTTGGTTGACAGAAATGATGGCATACTTTTACAACTCCATCATTTTTCATAAAGATACAGGCATCCTAATATTCCAGTGTTTTTCATGAAGTTTTATGCTAATTTATCATTTTCCAATAAAGATGCAGCCACTTTAACTTAAAGTTCCCATTTTTCATAAAAGTTCCAAAGATTTGTTTCATCCCCTTTGTAATTAATTAATAAGGCAAGTGAAAAGTGGACTGCATAAATGTGCATGCACTTTTTTGAAAGTTGCTTCTTTTAAGTTAGAAATTGGTCTTTACGAAGATGCATATACCCTCATGAAACTTTCTGTCTTTTCAAACACCAGCCAACCTGCTTGGTATCATTCTGAAGTGATTCCAGATGCAATGTATGACTGATCTGGCTGCTTGGATTTTTTATGTTTTTTTCTTTTTTGTATGCTAATATTAGCCATTTTCTTTCATATAGCTGTGAACGAAGCTGGTGTCACTTGAGAACTTTTACATAATAAATTACCTGCTAATATTTCAAGCTGTTATTCATTGTGTATAAACTTAACTATGAATCGAAATACATCATACATGCACTCATTAGCTTGAATAGGCGTTAACCCAGTAGGGCTACTGGTCTCAAAACAGCATGTTGTGTTGTATCATTTAGAATGTTTGAATTGCTTTTCAAATTGTTGCCACTAAATATTATCGCCCTGTATTATATTTAAAGAAACTAAATAAAGAAGAATCTACATGAATTTATGTATGTTTCTCACACTGTGAAAAAGCAGTGGTACCTAGAATCGTCAAATTTTGAATAACATAGGCTTCCACCTGAACATGGCCACCTGGAAGCCCGAATTTGGAATTTGTTCTATTGTCCATTTCATATTTTGTAAAACTTAAACGAATTTTTTGATTAAAATATCACTAATTTCAAAGCAAGTCGTGGCAACACTGTAGGGAATAAAACATTTTATTCTCCAGCATGTGAGACTGTTTATTGGAAATTCTAAAGATATGATGGTTTTAAGTAGTTTTAGCACAATGTGCCATTAGCCCAAATGCTCTCAAAACATGTATGTGTCTGCAAATGGGGGGAGGAGAAAAAATGCCCGTTTGGCCATATTATAAAATCTGAAAGCTTTCAGATGTTACTTTTTGTAATTTTTATTTTTTTATGTTGTTCTTTTCATTTTGTATGTGGCATGAGAACCAGCTCTTCACTGACTGAAACTTTTTTAATGCTGATTTGTAGGTCCATAGAAGTAGGCTTTTGGAAACCTCTTTGCTATGTAGTGTGTAAATTTATATATGCTTAACATCTTTTTTTTTTTAAATATATATATGCTTATATCATTAGATTGAACCTTGGCTATTTCTGCAGATTTACTTAAATCAGTCATTCCAGCAGCATTTTCTTATGATGAAGTTTTAATATCAAATGCATATTATAATAAAAAGCTTATAGATAATATTGTTATTTTCTATTTAATTTTGATTATGTTATTTATATAATACTTGAAAATGTATTTGATTTTTTTTTTAGATTTTTTAGACCTTTAGCTGTGAAACTTTTGAATCTTGGGGACACAAAGAGTCATTATCGAACAGGGTCTGTTGCTTCTGCTTACATGGAATCATCAAGTTTTCATTCTGTTCTGAGCTCTTTATGGTATGTAATTTTATATTGTGATATGTGACTCATAAACCCAGATTTACTAAAGTAATAATATTCTCAAAATCTATTTTTAGGGATTTTTCTAGTTGTTGGAAAACAGAGGACCTTATTGTTCATTTCCATAATAAATTGCGATCAAAATTTGATGTAAGTTTTTAAATTGTTTTTTGCACTATTAAAAAGTATTATTTAGTAAACATAGTTTACACTAGCCTAAATTGATGCCAAGTAAAGTCATGCGAGTGTAAAATATGTATAAAATCCATCTGTTATTTTAATTAAAATTGCTTTTAATACACTAGTGAAAAAAATTTTAAAAAGGCAATAAAAATTAGTATGATTAATTTTATTTAAAAGATCTCAAAAATGAAAATTACTTAAGATGCTTATTTTGACATAGTTTCAAAGCATTATTGCTTATTTTTAAAAGTTGTTTTAAATGTAATAATAGGATTTCTATGATGAACTGAGAAAGCAAATATTTTTATAATAAATATTTTGCTTAGATATATGCATAGTTTTAGTGGGTTATTTTAAGACATTTGGCCAAAATTAAAATTTTACATTGATTTTTCATGCTTTTTGACTCTATTTTGTAATCGTGTTTCCTTGCTGCATCATTTATCTTAGAGCACAATTTACCTCTAAGTTGTGCCAACTGTATGGTATTAAGGAAAATATTTACAGCATTGAAGTGGCAATAGACTAAAAATTTGCTGTAATCAAACAGATGGGTTTAGAAGAAGTATTCAGTCCACCAGTGGCCAAAAACTGGGTTCGATTCTAGGCAAATCGGCTGGTTGCATGGGTGTTTTTGTTGTTTTCCCTATGTGTAACGTGTATACAAGCCAGTTTCCCTTAGAACGTCCTCCAGTCCAACATTTTAAAATCAAAGGGCATACCAATTGCAAATTGTATTGCTTTTGTTTGCACTAATTCCTCTGTTGTGATTGAACAGAAAGTGGTATAGTTTATGTCCTTAAAAAAAAAAAAAAAAAAAAAAAAAAGATATAACCTGAATTGTTTGTCAGCTGTTGTTATGCCATCCCATTAGTCTAGCTGCAGGAATAAGAGCAAATTCACTGCCAGTGAAGGTAAATGAAAAATGATAAAAAAATTTAAATTATCTTGTGTTGACTCACTGGGATCATATGTTATCCCAAAGAAAATGAAGATGGAGGAGAATTCAGTTACAAATGTTTCACCTAAAGCTATTAAATATACAAATTATTGTCATAAAGTCTAGATCATTTTATTATCTCCCATAATATCAAAATGTGAGCAAAAATCTCTTAAAAACAATTCAAAACTTGTAATAGCAGAGAAGACAGAATTCATAAATTTTAGTCTTCTGAACTGAACAAGATATTTTGTTGATTTCTACTGAACATTTTTCCTGTTCTAGATAAAGTGAATACGCTCTTTCAAACCAAATACCCATTGATTTACAATCTACATTCATTTTTTTTTAGAAATTACTATGAGAAAGGCTCATTTGCCCGAAGTATCAAAGGAAAAGTCTACCACTGAAGTTGTAGGTTATTTCAAAAGGTTGTAGGTTGTTAGGTTATTTCAAAAGCAGTAAAGATGAAAAATGAGCAATGCCCTCACCGGCACTTGAACCGTGGACATCTCGAGTATGCATTAAGTGTACTAACTACTACACCTCAAAGGCATGGGAAGAAGGCAGGAGAAATACCTTATATACTCCCCCTTTTAAATGGCGACTGGGGATTAGGGGACACAATCGCCAAATCCTGGTGGTTGAGAATCATCATCCACCACCTTTTTTAGTTCGTGTGCCACTATAGATTTATTAGGTAGTTTTGAAACAAGGAAATCTTAAGAAATGAGCAGTTCCTTCGCCAGTGCTTGAACCATGGTCGAAGAAGGCGTTAGAAGTACCTTATAAAGTGTTCTATAATAACCTGTTTATTCGGAAAATTGATTTTGATCTGATTTGGCTGTACAACTGAGAAACTTGTTTGTAAACTCTGTGAAAGTGAGAAAAATATTTCTGTACTACATTAAGAAAATATTTATTCTAATTTGAAACTATGTAGAGTTCATAAGCTTTCTTTTAAAAATGCTGTTCTTAACTATGGTACAGTAGTTAATATTTCATCTTTCACAAAAGCCTCATTTTCAAATATCCTGTTTCTCATTGAAAAGTTTCCAGTCATGTAGGTGAAAACGAAACTGCTGCTTCGATAAAGTCTAAGCAGAATTTTGTGGGTTTCAGACTGCAGAACTTTCTTATGAAATATTGCAAGAGAAGTGTCGTTAACCAGTGGCTTTTGATCTCGAAATTTCGAAGTGGTTGCAGGAAGAAAAAATGTTCTAGGCTTTCTTATATTGCACTGCCAATTTTGACTGTTCCCTCCAGTAATGCTGAATATGAATAGATATTCAGTTAGATGAGGTATGTAAAGGCAGAATTTAGATCATATCTTTCAAATGCAGTCCCAGAAAAATTTATCACTAAGCACTGGGATAAAAAGAAAATGATATGAAGGAGTATGGTGACATATCTTTAAAGAAAGCTAAGGCAGCAGCATTGCTATGTATGTTTCATTGAAACTTACATACATTACGTAAATTGCATCTCCCACACCTTTTGATGCTCAGCATAATTTTTTCTAATCAATTTTTATTTCATCTGAATTGTTTTCAGATGTGCAGACATTTGTAGAAATTTTTATAAAGACTGAATAGGTATTTAATCAAATAATATTTGAATTTTATTTTGTTGCACATTAATAAATAGTGGAGGGTGCAGCAAAAAGAATCCTCTATTTTGGAAGCTAATAAAATCCTAACTAAATAAGATATGAAAATTTTATTCTTGGAAAGTACTTATAATACAGTTTTACATCAACATGTTTATTGTTTTAAATATATCATCACTCAAGTGCAAGCCTCCAATATTTACACACTTGAGTCTTTTTCAATACTTGTCCATGACTTTGAGAGTGATTTCAGGGGTAATGGCAGCATCTTCCTGCCTCTCAGAGCTTTTGAATTTGGGTACCTAAAGGTTATTATTATTTTTTGGGGGGGGGGATTAGAAACAGAGTCCTGTCAACTGAACATGAAGTGGGAGGGAAAGGTAAGCTGCTTTGCTTATGGCAACTCACCATTGTGAATAAACTGCTGTACAACAAAAGAGCAATGTTCATCTGACCAAGTTATGGTCTATTCTAAAATGCAAGTTATGGTACGCATCCCATAACTGTACCCCCTTCCTGAAGTATAGCTAAGATACTCCCAAATTGAGAAGTTTTCTCTGCCGTACCCTATATATTAACTAAGTTTATCTGCACAACCATGTCTACATTAATTATTAATTTCATTTTCATCATGTTTAAACTACTTTGATTATTAAAAGCTTTTCTTTTATGCTCAACATTTTGTCAGTATAAAAGTTTAAGAAAATTGCAGAATGAAATGAAATTAGTGGAAAAACATGAAGTGTGGTGTAGCTAATTAAAAAATAATATATTGTTGCGTTTTACGGGTTCATAGATTTGAGAGTATTCGATGAAAACACAATGCAGAACAATAAAAAGCACAATTTATTTACAAGAATCACTATTTTCAGCACAGTTCCAAAATTACCTTTACAAGCGTCGAAAATCTACAATAAGTACGCTGAAACAATCAGCAACACAGCTTCAGGCTGTAACTGTAAAGGTAGCTTCACGGCAACACTAAACTTATAATAAAACACCGTGGAACAATCACCAATCCACTGTCAAGCTATACTGTAAAGATAGCTTCACTGCAAAGCATTATCTCTATTGCTTTCCGTTCACAAAACTCTCGCGTAGCCATTCTCACAATAATCACAACGCTCACACTACTTCACAATTAACTCGCAACTCTTCGCAACGCTTGCAACTCGTAACTAACTAACTGGCTCTCAGAAACGCAAGGGTTTATATAGCTTTTCTTTAAGTTCGACACGTTTCGAGAAATATCTCGACAGGAAGTTATTCTAGAAGCTTCCCGATTGAA
This sequence comes from Stegodyphus mimosarum, assembly GCA_000611955.2. NCBI lineage: Eukaryota > Metazoa > Arthropoda > Arachnida > Araneae > Eresidae > Stegodyphus > Stegodyphus mimosarum. The sequence goes on from KK122537.1 coordinate 257,890, forward strand.
CCATGGGATATCGCCCATTTGGTCGCCAAATGGGCGATAAAGTCGCCAATCTGGCAACCCTACCATACACTATTTTATGGCAACCCTAGTGCTATGCCGGAAAGCTTACATACAGGCGCAACCGCCGAATTTTTCGCAACACTGCCCCCTCCCAAGGACTGCACGTCCCGGGCAGTACAATCCCTGGTTCGAACCCACGTTCTCTTTCGAGAACCAGAGAAAGTTTTGGCAGTCAGGGACTGGGAACGCCCGGTGGATGTTCATCAACTTCGGAGCTTCCTGGGACTCTGCACTTATTACAGAAGATTTGTAATGGGGTTCTCCAACATCGCAAGACCTCTGCATAGATTAATGGAAAATAAACAGAAATTCGTGTGGACTGAGGAATGCGAAAAATCTTTTAATGAGCTGAAGACGGCATTAACATCCACGGCTGTGCTCGCGTATCCCCAGATCGACAAACAATTCATACTTGACACGGATGCAAGCAACGAAAGTGTTGGAGCTGTCCTTTCCCAGATGATTGACGGTGAAGAGCGAGTGATAGCCTATTGGAGTAAGTGCTTGTCAAAACCGGAAAGGAATTATTGCGTCACTCGGAAAGAATTGCTCGCTATCGTAAAAGCCATAGAGCATTTCCATCATTATCTCTATGGCAGAAAATTCTTGCTCCGCACCGATCATGCTTCCCTAACTTGGCTATTGAATTTCAAAAATCCTGAAGGACAGATAGCCAGATGGATTCAAAGACTCCAGGAATATGACTTTGAAATAAAACATCGTAAAGGCTCCTCCCATGGAAATGCGGATGCTTTATCTAGGAAGCCTTGTCCTGCGCATTGCGGGTATTGTTCAAGAGCACAAGCTAAGTATGGTTTGGCGAATCCTAGCATCCGACAAGTAACATCTTCAACAGCATCGGAGCCAGATCCGTGGAGTCATGAAAAAGTTAGAGAAGACCAGTTGGCGGATCCTAACATTAAGCCAATAATAGAGCTGAAGGAATCATCGGCTACGAAACCCAAGTGGCAGGACGTTTCCATCTTCAGTCCTATGACTAAAAGGTACTGGGCTCTCTGGGACTCACTTCACCTTCGAAATGGAGTCTTATATCGACTGTGGGAAAGCGACGATGGAACTAATAAAAGATGGCAGCTGCTGCTTCCTCAAAACCGAATACCTGATGTCCTGAAAGAAATACACAGCAGCCCAACAGGAGGGCATTTCGGCTATATGAAGACATTAAACAAAGTTCGAGAGCGCTTCTTTTGGAGTTCCGCAAGAAACGACGTTGAGAAATGGTGCCGGTCTTGCGATGCCTGTGCAGCCAAGAAAGGACCAAAGGAACGCTGTCGCGGAAGAATGCAGCGATACAACGTTGGAGCGCCTTTCGAGCGAATTGCCCTTGATATACTGGGACCTCTGCCATGGACTAAAGATGGCAACAGATACATTCTAGTTGTCATGGATTATTTTACGAAGTGGCCTGAAGCATATCCAATTCCAGACCAAGAGGCTGTCACTACGGCTGAAGTCCTGTTGCAGAATTGGGTATCTAGATTTGGAACTCCCCTCCAGATTCATACCGACCAAGGCAGGAACTTCACTTCGGCTGTGTTCAAAGGACTGTGCGACTTATTGGAAATAAAGAAAACACAGACCACCCCGTTACATCCGCAGTCTGACGGCATGGTGGAGAGATTTAACCGCACAATCTTGAACCACCTATCGCTTATGGTTTCCAAGAACCAAGAAGACTGGGATCGTAAGCTGCCCCTGTTCCTGCTTGCTTACCGTAGTGCCGTCCACGAGAGTACCGGCTATTCCCCTTCTCAAATGCTCTTCGGTCGTGATCTCCGTCTTCCGAGTGACCTGCTTTTCGGCCGTCCTCCGGATCTACAGTCCTCTCCTGAGGAGTACGTTCAAGATCTCCAAGCCCGGTTGGAAACGATGCACAGGTTTGCTCGAGAGCGAATTAACATCTCGACGGACAGGATGAAGAAGAGGTACGACGCAAGAGCGACCGAACATAAGTTCCAGGAAAACGACAAGGTTTGGCTGTGGAATCCGAGCCGTCGTAAGGGCATTTCTCCCAAACTGCAATCGCATTGGGAAGGTCCCTACACAGTCCTCAACAGACTGAATGACGTCGTAATACGGATCCGTAAGTCTCCCAATTCCAAACCTAAGATTGTACATTATGATAGGTTAGCTCCATACTATGGCCATAGTAATTAGTGATAGTTATTTTTGTTATGGGTACCCCGTATTTCGTAATGTTTTTATGTTTAATTGTATGATTTATGCATAGTTGCTTGTACATAGATCTTTGTAATTAGTGTAAATGTTTTTGTTATTTGTAAATACTGTAAATATTTGCAAATTTTGTTATTATTGTAATTTATTTGTTTTGTAGCTTTTTCGATTATTTCTTTTTGGCTCCCAGCCAGGGATTGTACTGCCCGGGACGTGCAGTCCTTGGGAGGGGGCAGTGTTACGAAAAATTCGGCGGTTGCGCCTGTATGTAAGCTTTCCGGCATAGCACTAGGGTTGCCATAAAATAGTGTATGGTAGGGTTGCCAGATTGGCGACTTTATCGCCCATTTGGCGACCAAATTGGCGATATCCCATGGTCCAATCGGGAAGCTTCTAGAATAACTTCCTGTCGAGATATTTCTCGAAACGTGTCGAACTTAAAGAAAAGCTATATAAACCCTTGCGTTTCTGAGAGCAGTTAGTTGCGAAGAGATTGTGAAGTATTGTGAAGTACTGTGAGCGTTGTGATTATTGTGAGAATAGCTGCTAAGCTACGCGAGAGTTTTGTGAACGGAAAGCAATCGAGATAGTGCTTTGCCGTGAAGCTATCTTTACAGTATAGCTTGACAGTGTATTGGTGATTGTTCCACGGTGTTTTATTATAAGTTTAGTGTTGCCGTGAAGCTACCTTTACAGTTACAGCCTGAAGCTGTGTTGCTGATTGTTTCAGCGTACTTATTGTAGATTTTCGACGCTTGTAAAGGTAATTTTGGAACTGTGCTGAAAATAGTGATTCTTGTAAATAAATTGTGCTTTTTATTGTTCTGCATCGTGTTTTCATCGAATACTCTCAAATCTACGAACCCGTAAAACGCAACGGGGTTTATATAGCTTTCTTTAAGTTCGACACGTTTCGAGAAATATCTCGACAGGAAGTTATTCTAGAAGCTTCCCGATTGAACCATGGGATATCGCCCATTTGGTCGCCAAATGGGCGATAAAGTCGCCAATCTGGCAACCCTACCATACACTATTTTATGGCAACCCTAGTGCTATGCCGGAAAGCTTACATACAGGCGCAACCGCCGAATTTTTCGCAACAATATTTTGCATCAGAACCACATTATAAATAGTTCAGTAAATTGAATCATATGTTATAAAGTGAATTTAAGTCAAACTGGCATTCTTTTGAATTCACAGCATGAAAACCTTCCAGTTTCTCTTTGTTTTTGCATGAAAATTTCCCAGTTTGTCAAATTTCCAGTTTTCTATACCTTGGCTATTTTCATTTTAAAATCAAGAAATCCAAGTTTTTATAAATCTTAAGTGAACTTGATATTTTCATTTAGCCAGATTATTTTTCTGACTTCTTTCTTTGAATAAACCAAATTGCTTTCTTAAGGTGAGTTAGAAATACAAACAGTTCTCAATATTTAGTGCCATCCTTGTTCAGGTGCCATGTAGAAAAAACTTGTATTACATTCAGTCAGTAGCTGTTTTAGCAAAGACAATCTAGGTAATAGATTTTACCTTGAACCTTTGGCTTGCTGAGCTTTGGCTTGATTTTACCTTTGGCTTGCTGAGACTGTCTGCTCTTCTGTGGGTACATCCAAATTACACTTGGTGAATCTATTTTATTAATTAAGTAATTAATACTGCTCAATGGGATAGTGCTTAATGATTCTGACTACCGTACTGAAGGGCCTGGGTTTGAATCCTGGAAAAGCTATGGATGTTGTAAATGTATAGTGTCTTTGCAGCATGGGGGCACTTCAAATGCATGGGGAGCCGAAAGTCCTCTCGTGGTTTGGTGGAGGGATGGGAGACCCTTGTACTACCCCAGGGTGCTCTCCTTAAAAATTGGGGTGGAATTGGGTAAAATCATTACCTGTAATGGGGGTGGTCAAGGCTCTTGCTAATGACAGATGCAGTTTTGTACTCTTTGCCATGGTAAAATTCATGGTCTGGTTTTGATAGGTGACAAAAGAGCGTAGTCAAAACAAGAAAGTAACACATCTAGATCTATGACTAGATCTAATTAGTTTTATGAAATTTAATTGGAGAACTTTTTGTATAAATTATAAGAACAATGAACAAGCATGTACAATGCATATGTATTATTCAGTGTTATCCGAGTAACTGTGGTAGTAAGCATGGACATGCCAACTTCCAAGCAACCTGTACGAGAGTTTATAAAAATGAGTGCCAAAATCTGCAAAAGTTATTCTTCTTACTTCTAATCAAGACAAGCAAGTTTAGTGTCTAATAAACTTCAAATCATATCTTGTTTTCAGCCATTGATAACCCATAAAAGACATCCTGCTTTTTGTTTGTTTGTTTGTTTGTTCACAACAATTAATATTTGCACTATTTTTGGATGAATAGAACAATTGTTCTTTAATGTAATATACAGTGATTCAAAAATGCCTGGCAAAAATATAAACAGGTAGAGAGGACTGAAATCATTGTCTTTTGTGATGGAATATGTGTGGAAGTGGCATGTTGAGATGGTGTAGGACACTGTTTAGCCGCAAGTAAAAGTTGATGTTATAAACTGTTATTCCTCTTGAACATTTTGAGCGCTACAGAGATTCAGAGCTTTCTGACACATATTTTTATGAATGGAAAATTTTATTTATTTAATCTGAAATGGCACAACTACTGTAAAATGAGTATCACCTTAAAGCAGTTGCTTTTTCCTCACCAGCCTTACAGATAAAATGCACATCAGTGAGCCCTATGTTCATCTAGTGATGCGTAATTTCTTGAAATCCACTTTGAAAATGAAGATTTACACCATTTCTGTGCACACATTACATTACAAAATCTGTTTATTTCTGTCCCCTCTACCTGTCTTAAAAAAAAAATAAAAAATAAAAAAAATTCTGGAATGATGATATTTGCTGTATGATGTTTAACCCTTTCATAGGGAGTATATAAAATAATTTAAATTGTAGTTAATTTTGCATGAATTGTAACATAAACCTGAAGAATACAAAATTAAAGCTTTTAAAGAATGTGGAGTGAAATTTTGAATTTTGAGGACCAATGTTATTTTGTACCACTGCCTCTGTAAGACATTTATTCCATGTAGCTGCTGATTATTAATTTTTTATTTCTTAATCTATTTTTGTATACTTTTAATGCGTATATGTAGTAATTGATGCTTGAATGCAATTTCTTAAGTTTGGAGTAAAAAATTTCTAAAATTTCTTTAGAAGTTTAAGATTTTACATTTAAAAATGTTACATTTTTAGCCACTTATAATGTCACTCAATTGAACATATTTACGTAAAATATGTGAAAAAAGCTTTTGAAAGTAATTTAAATTCAATACTATTAATCTGTAAAATTTTATAAATATAACACTGAAGGCATAAACCATATCTTGCTGTAACAGCATAATATTATGGGGAAATGTAACTCATCTAAAAATGACAGTTTACTTCTATAAATTTATTACGTTTATGCTTTAGATAATCTATAAAAAGAGTATGCCTCTTGTTATGATTCCAGTCCTCAAGACTCGCCACCCATTCACATTTTCGATTGTCAAGCCTTGTGAGGGCCCTTTTTTAATTTTTTGTAAGTATAGGATGTAACATATTTTGTTCAGGTTATTAAGCAATCAGTATATAATGGAAGTCATTAAACAGTGTTATATCTGATTCATCTCGAAGCCCCTTTTTCTATTTTCAGTGCCTTAGGAGCCCCTTTTAAATTTTTCTGTAAATATAATAATAATAAGTAACATTTTATTCAGGAAGAATACCTCTTTACTAGAGGTAATGTCCTGACACACCTCAGAGCCCTTTTTTTCTATTATAAGGCCTGTGGGTCTTGTAGAAGCCCTTTCATAAGTAATTGTAATATAAATAAACACTCTCGTCGCACAAAGTAGAGAAGAAAGACAAGCTCAGTGGCAAATAATGGCATGCCTTGTGTAGGCGCCACTATATTTTATATACCAGTCTTATAAATTGTTAAATGGTCTACTTTAAATCATCAATTTTAATTGAAATGCAGTAAATATATAACATTAAGCCCGAGTGTTGTTTATTTGTAGATTTTGAAATTTTTCTTTCCTTCCAGTACAGTTTATGAATCTTGAAACAGGAAACTTCTGAACGAGATACATTAATTTAATAGCTGCACAATGTTGAGCTTTGATAGTGTAGCTCTGGCATCTAATATCGATAAAGAACACTAAAAATCAAGATTTTGATGCAATAAAATTAGAATTTTTTAGGGGGTTAAAGAATCGACAAATATCCAATATATTTAATATATCAATGCTCTTCAAAGGGTTAACAAACATTATATTCATCTGCTGTGAAAAGTGTTCTGTCTCTTTCTCCTGTGCTGCTTTGTTCTTACTCCTAAACGTGGTAGAAGTTCTTTTGCTTATATTTATGTTGATTATTATTTTAATGTTCCGTGAATTTTTCATGTGTGTCATTCATTCATTTATAACATCATAGATTTGTATATGTTCAAAGCAATCCGAACCTTCATGCAAAATCCATTTTTTTCTTTTTTTAATGGAGTTTTTAGATGCATTTTGACCAAATATAAAATTTTCTACCAGATTTAGTTGTCTTTTGACATACTGCATACCATTAAAAGGTGCATTAGTAACTGATTGTTAAAATATGAAACACTGATAGTCTTGTCCTGTCTTCATTTTCTTATGGCTGAACAAGCACTATCTGCAAGATATTTTATGTGTTTCTTCATTGATTATAATAAATATTTATCAGTTGCTTTTACTTTCTATGATAGTATATCCTCCATTTGCGGCAGCTAACTTTTATGTGTTAATCCTTTTTTTAGTTAGTTAAAGAGGAATTTATATATGAAGCCTTCTTAAACCCATTAATAGGTGCATGTTGCATACTGTGGGATATTGTTTTTTAAGTATTGAGATCTGTTAGAAACTTTTGAGTTATTTGCGTAGAAATCAAATGGAGTTATCCACATGTACAGTAGAACCACAACTAAATTCTCAAGTAGTAATTCATATGGTATTGATCTTATAAAAGGTTAATTGATGAAAGCATTCATTTTGCCTCTCATCTCACATTAATAAACATTCGCTCTTCACTTCTTTGTTTTCCCATTTAAAACTTATTAAAACGGCCCTCTTGGAATGATTAAGAGAGCCTTTGACTATGAGAAAAGACATAATTATTCTAAAGACTATTTCATACGCAGCATCTTTTTGAAACAGCTCACTGCCATGAGAATTTGAGCATGACAACTGTTATCAGACATTTCTGTTTGTGGTATGTTTCCAGTGTGAGCTGTTTCAAAAAGATGCTGCGTATGAAATAGCCTTTAGAATAATTATGTCTTTTCTCATAGTCAAAGGCTCTCTTAATCATTCCAAGAGGGCCGTTTTAATAAGTTTTAAATGGGAAAACAAAGAAGTGAAGAGCGAATGTTTATTAATGTGAGATGAGAGGCAAAATGAATGCTTTCATCAATTAACCTTTTATAAGATCAATACCATATGAATTACTACTTGAGAATTTAGTTGTGGTTCTACTGTACATGTGGATAACTCCATTTGATTTCTACGCAAATAACTCAAAAGTTTCTAACAGATCTCAATACTTAAAAAACAATATCCCACAGTATGCAACATGCACCTATTAATGGGTTTAAGAAGGCTTCATATATAAATTCCTCTTTAACTAACTAAAAAAAGGATTAACACATAAAAGTTAGCTGCCGCAAATGGAGGATATACTATCATAGAAAGTAAAAGCAACTGATAAATATTTATTATAATCAATGAAGAAACACATAAAATATCTTGCAGATAGTGCTTGTTCAGCCATAAGAAAATGAAGACAGGACAAGACTATCAGTGTTTCATATTTTAACAATCAGTTACTAATGCACCTTTTAATGGTATGCAGTATGTCAAAAGACAACTAAATCTGGTAGAAAATTTTATATTTGGTCAAAATGCATCTAAAAACTCCATTAAAAAAAGAAAAAAATGGATTTTGCATGAAGGTTCGGATTGCTTTGAACATATACAAATCTGTATGATGTTATAAATGAATTAATACACACATGAAAAATTCACGGAACATTAAAATAGTAATCAACATAAATATAAGCAAAAGAACTTCTACCACGTTTAGGAGTAAGAACAAAGCAGCACAGGAGAAAGAGACAGAACACTTTTCACAGCAGATGAATATAATGTTTGTTAACCCTTTGAAGAGCATTGATATATTAAATATATTGGATATTTGTCAATTTGCTATGATGAGGAAGCTGTCATTACTACGAGCAACTTCCTGGGTGAGGGAGTAAAACAATTATTCAAACAAGTGCTTCGTAGGATAGTACCAAATGCACATACCAGTTGCGATGCTGTCTGTAGAATTCTTACTTATTCTACATGTCTAGTCAAACAAGCAAGGAGAAAGCATGATACAGTAAAGAAAACTGACCTTTTTTTCTTTTTTGTACACTGATTATAGACGGCATTACAAGCATCCATTATTTTGCGTATGTGCATTGCATATCATTTTAGTTCAGTACTCTACATATTAATTGACTGCTCTTATGGTGTTTCAGATTGAAGGCCAGCAGTATATTACTTCTGTTATTCTCGGAAAAAAATATGCAGACACTGAAATAACCTTTTTTTTTTTGGCCGAATGTATATGGAACATTGTTATTTTCGTGGTTTTCCTGTATGTAACTATAAAGTGTTAATGAGATTTCCTTAGCATTTTATGACAGTAGAGTCAGGCATTTCTGCTAATCATCAAAAGTTGTTTCTTTTAAATATGAATTTATATTCGAAAATTTGTTTAAACGATTTCATTAACACTTGTAGGTCAGATTTAAGAAAGTGCCATGCAGTTTTGAAGCGCTATGTAAGTTTATAGGGTAATTTGTAGAATAATTTGTAGTTTTTACTTTGTTAGCATCCTCTATGTTTCCTCTTCAATTTCTGTATGTTTTAATTTTCGTAACATGGCAACATAGGATTGTTGCCCAGCAACAACTGGTAGATTATTTGTTTTGTGTTGATGAAAAATAAATTAGTAGTGTTCTTTTTCTGAAGTCATCGTATCATCTAATTTTATTCATTTAAAGAGTTAAAAGTTTGTTACGGGTGAAAGATTAACATAAAATATCCACTTCATTGGTGACCTGGACGTGATAAGAACATGCAGCCTTCTGATTTTTTTGTGGCAATGTAAGCGCCACCCAATTTTTTAATCACTACTTGTGCCAAAATATTCGCTATTCCACCATTATTTAACGAAAAAAGAGCTGTTGTAAAGCTGGAACTCTTCGCTGCAAATGGAATCAAAATTATGATTTATATGCAAAAGTTGCTAAAATTGGATTTGGGACTGACAGTATTTGATTGGCCTTTTGTGATAGTTGATGTTAATAAACCGGTAATAGGTTTTGTCTCACTTTTATCTTTTGGTTGACAGCAAAAATCATAAATTAATTGATGGCATCACTTCATTGTCCTCTATTAGTGACCCTGTCTATGGTGTCATTTCACAAGTGGTTCATGCGGTACGTAAACAGTACGAAGTAATCCTGAAACAATTTCCAGATCTTTTGCAGCCAACATTCGTCAATAATAAAATCAAAAGTCACAATATTGAACATTGCATTGAAACTAAGGGGGCTGCTGTTATGACTAGGGTCTCAGGCAAAAAATTAAAAGCAGCAAAAGCTGAATATAGTTTGTTGCAACAAGGGTTTTTGCAGGCCTTCAAAAAGTTGTTGGGTCAGTCCTCTGCATCTCACCGTAAAGAAATCAGGTGATTGGAGACCATGTAGAGATTACAGTGCTCATAATAATATCACCACTCCCGATCAATATCCTCTACCATTCCTCACTGCCTGTGGCTATATTCTACATGGAAAGAAGATTTTTTCATCCATTGACTTAATTGGAACTTATTGACAAATTCCAGTGCATGAATGCGACATCCCAAAAACGGCCATTATGACTTCTTTTGGGCTGTTTGAGTTCCCATTCATGACATTTGATTTATGCAGTGCGGCACAGACATTTTAGCGATTCACGAGTATGGTACTATCAGTATCAGACTTTACATTTTGCTATTTAGATGACATACTAATCGCTTCAGTAGATGAAGAGTCACACCTTAAGCACTTACACACAGTTTTCCAAAGGTTAAACAACTATGGTTTATGCATCAATGTTGCAAAATGTATTTTTGGCACTTCTAAACTGAATTATTTGGGTATGAAATCACAACTGAAGGAATAAGACCTCTTCCAATGAAAGTGGATACTATACTAAACATACCCGAACCCACATCATCCAACTTGTGCAGGTTCTTAGGGATGATCAATTTTTATCACCGCTTCATCCCAAAGTGTGCCAAGCTTCAACAGCTTCTAACCTCACTACTCAATGGGAGATGCGAAAATCGTAAAATGCCACTAACATGTACCAGAGATTCTCACAATGCATTCAAAAATCTCAAAAACGCGCTTTATCATGTTCCTATGCTGGTTTATCCCTCAACTGATGCTACTATAGCTCTCACATGCGATGCTTCGGATACAGCTATCTGGGCCGTCATTCATCAAATTGACCAGAAAGAGATGCGTCCATTAAGTTTCTTCTTATGCTTCTTAATGGACACGCAGAGAAAGTACAGCGCATATGATCGAGAGCTCTTGTCCATCTGCACTGCAATAAAGCATTTTAGGTACATATTAGATTGAAGGTCTTTCAAAATTTATACAGACCACAAACCTATCATCTTCACTTTTCAACAAAATTTAGACAAAGCCTCTTCGAGACAAGCAAGACAACTGAGTTATATTGCTAAATTTTCAACGAATATTTGCTTCGTCATAGGAGAAGAAAATGTTGTTGCAGATACTCTTTTCAGAATTGATTCCATCACCAATTGATTATGCAGCTATTACAGAATTTCCAGATGATGAAGAGTTAACAATTTTAAAAAACAACCCAAGGCTGAGAATGCTTCAGGTTACCATTCCAGGCACCAACAAATCGATTTATGTGATGGCTCCACCAGCAGTAACTGCTCATACATCCCCTTAAACTTTCACCTATAGATATTTTGTTCTATTCGTACCCTATCTCGTACAGGGATAGAAACTCGAGAAAATTCATCACAAAAAGATTCATGTGGCCAAATATCAATAAAGATTTTCAGTTATGAGGAATGCATGGAATGCTAATGATCTAAGGTTCAAAGACATTCAAAGTCAGCTCTTATGGACTTCAAGGTTCCATCTGAATGTTTTCAACATATTCACATTGATATTGTTGGACCTTTGCCTTCATGTGAAGGTTTCAGATACTTATGATACAGATGATTGATGGTTTTTCAAGATAGGTTGAAGCCCTTCCTATGGTGGATGAATCAGCGTAAACAGTTGCAAAGGCGATCTCAACTTGGATTTCCCGTTTTGGAGTACCACAGTGTATTATGTCTGATCAAAGATGTCCTCGGGGAGAAAGATGTCAGTTTGAAAGTCAACTCTTCTCATCTTTGAGCAAATACTTCAGTTTTCAAAAATCCAGAACAGCAACATACCATCCACAATCAAACGTATTGATTGAGCGACAACACGGTATTATAAAGGCAAGCATGAAATGTAATTTACAACAAAGCAAATCTTGTATAGACGCTTTACCTTTGGTTCTTCTTGGATTACACTCTGTACTGAAAGAAAATATGGGATACCCTTCAGCCGAGCTTCTTTACAGAAATCCTCTCTGTTTATCTGGAAAATTCGTTACCACGATCCCTAATGTCACACACTCAGAGTTCAGCAAACAGAGTTCATGCAAAGGCTACCGTAACATGAAACCTTCTGTAACAACTACCCATGGCAGTACAACCACATTCATTTCAAAACACCTTTTGTATTACTCACATGTTTTCGTCTACAATAACACGACGACTTCATTTTAGCAACAAGTTTATCTTGGGTCTTAGGTTGTCAAACACCAAGCACCAAAGTATTTTGACATTGAAATTAATGGAACTGTCAAAAGAATTTCAATTGATAGACTGCAACCATGTTTTACCATAAAAGACAATGATGAGCAGCCTCTTGAAACCCACAGGCACATGGTTTATCCAGATCCGCATACATAGTGCGAACCTCGGGGAGAAATTTCGCTGCCAGTCAATCACAACCATACCACATGCAGAGGAAGGACCATCAGGTTTCCACCCCATTTAAAGGATTAAGTCTCCTAATCGTTTTCTTTGGAAAGGGAGTGTGTAGCGTCCTGTACGTTTCCCTATGTTCCTCTGTTCCATCTTATCTTTAATTTCTGTACGTTTTAATTTTCCTAAGATGGCAACATAGTATTGTTGCCCAGCAACAACTAGTAGATTTGTTTTGATGAAAAATAAACGAGTTTGTTCTTTTTCTTAAGTCATTGTATCATCTAATTTTATTCATTTAAAGAGTTAAAAGTTTATTACGGGTAAAAGATTAACATAAAATATCCACTTCAAGTTCATTCATTAACAACAATGTTAATGATTTTTGAATAACAATGAAATTTTCCTTAGCACTTTATGAGAGCAGAGTCAGTTTTTAACATCAAAAGCTTTTTCCCTTTAAATATGAAGTTATATTCAAAAATTTGTTTAAGCATTTTCATTAACACTTGTAGGTCAGATTGGAGAAAGTGCCTTGCAATTTTGATGGATTATGTAAGTTTGTAGGGTAGTTTGTGGTTTTTACTTTAATATTAAGTCATGATTATGATATCCTCATTATTTATTGATTCATATAAAATGTCTGTTCTGCAGGAATGTGCTAAAATTTCTTAACTTTTATTTTGAAGAATCTAATTGAAGAGTTGGCTGCATCAGATACTGTCAATGCTTCCTTGGAATGTCAGATTGCTGAACTAGAAAATGAAATGCATAATTTATTAACACTGCGAGGTAATATTTATTTTTTTACATGTAGTTTTTCATGCACATTATTTCCTGTATTTCACCATCATTACTTACCTACGTTCAAAAATTTTAAAAGCATTACTTACCTACGTTCAAAAATTTTAAAAGTAGTAAGATAAGTGCAAATTGTTGTCTGAGCATTCTGTCACTTTTCTTTCCTGTTGAAAGTGAAAAATTTCTTACAACATTTTCTAGAAGTTTCCTCAGTGTTTAAATAAAATATTCAGGTGAAAAGTTAGTTATGAATATAGACACTGGGAACTGAAGTGAATTAAATTTACGTTAAGAAATTAAGTTTGATATAAAGTAATAAAAAGGAAGTAAATTTTGTTTTATTTGCATTTTGTTAACCATATTCTCGCTGAAAATTGTCTTTATGGTTTTTGAATTGTATACTAACTTTTATCCATGCCAGGAGAGTCAAAATGAAAATACTGCAGTGTTAATATTAAGCTTCTGTCTTTTGCATATCACACAGAAAATATTTAAAGTATACTTTTCTCTGAAAAAAAAATAAAGCATATCTTTTTGTCAGGAAAAACAGGTCTAGGGAAAACTGATTTGTTGGAGAAACCATAATTTCAGTAATTTTAGGCACTTGAAAATGTTAATATTTCGGTCCATGTCTTTGCATATAAATATTTTAAAATTTAATCTCTAAGAGTTTTTAAGTTTCTTAAATTAGTTATTTTATGTAAAAAGGGAAATGATAGATTTCTAGTTTTTTTAGACATAAGGTAAATGTTCTGATATGCATTAGTTAAAATGTACAAATATACGAGGGTAAGGTGAAAAGTTCTTAGCCTGACAATGAAAGACTATGACTTTCAGTAAAAAATGATTTGATTTTTTACATAGTCTCCCTTGACTTTACACTTGGTCCAATGTTTCTCCAACATCAGTATTCCTTCCCGGAAGTGGGAGTCTGGAATGTTGTGAAGATATTCATCTATGATCCTTTCAACTTCATTGGATGTGAAGCGCTTCCAAGAAACAAATTTCTTAAAGTGTGGGAACAGATGGAAGTCTGAGGGTGCCAAATCAGAATACGGAGGATGGCCGAGAAAATCGTACCCCAACTTCTGCAGTTTTTCCATCGCCAACACACCCTGTGTATAAGTGCATTGTCCTGGTCAAAGATGAATGTTTTCTTCTTTTCTTCTTCAGGTCAGTCTCTTCTCGCAAATTTTGACATCCAGCTGGTCGAGAAGGTTGGAGTAGTATTCGCCTGCAATTGTTCAGCCTTTTGCAAGGTAATCAGTTAACAGGATCCCTTTCACATCCGAAAACACAAGATCCATGACCTTTACAGGAGCAGCTGTGATCGACTTCGCTTTCTTTGATGCTGAACCATTGACTTCCACCCATTGCATGGACTGCTGTTTCATTTCTGGTGTGTAGTGGTGGACCCATGTGTCACCATGGTGACATATCGCCACACAAAATCAGTCAGATCCCTGTTGAATTTGTTCGGAGATTACTGCAAAAATCGTTTGCACATTTGCTTTTGACTGGCATTAGCAAATATGGCACCGATCTTGCGTAGAGCTTTCATGTCCCTAATTCTTTGAGCCAGATGTTTCGCACCCTTTCTTCCGATATCCCCACAGCTTTGGCTATCTCATGACCTTCACTCGTCTGGCGTCAACACGATATCATGCTCTTTTTTGATGGTTTCTGGCGTGGTTGTGGTTTTCGGCCATCCTTCACGTGGGTCATGTTCGAGGGCTGTGTGACTATACTTAAATTCAGCCAACTATTTTTTAACGTTTGACATGGAAGGAGCAGAGTCCCAGTAAACTTTTATCAACTACGGAGGAATTTCTCTAGGAGTTGATCCATCCAAAACGAAGAATTTTATGACCTCACGATATTCAGGTTTATCCATTTAACGAATTAACATGCAAGATGTTTACTGCGAAGATTCGTGTAAACAAACTACTTGAGAGAACAAGTTGAAACTGGTCATACGAACTAATGACACGTGCACCCAGGCAGGAAAAAAATTTTTCCTGATTGGAGTGCCATCTCTGGGTCAGGCCGAGAACTTTTCACCTTACCCTCGTACATTACATAAAATTCAATTTAATGTGAATTCTTGTTAATTCAAAATAAAAAAAAAGAAATTGCACACTTTTGTTAACTTGTAGAAAAGCCCCAGAAGTTATAATTAAGAAGTAATGTTAATAAATTTGACTCATTACTACTTCTGTTTTAGAGGCCCACCAGCGGCCGAGCGGTAAAGATGCTGAACACTGGTAGTTCGGTCCAAGGTTCGAATCCCGTGAACGGGCTGGCTGCGTGGGCGTTTTCATGGTTTTCCCCATGTGTAACATGTATACGAGCCAGTTCCCCTTAGAAATTCCTCCACGAAGGCATCCCTCCCCTTAGGCTGATAGCCCTCGTGTGCTTTGCCATAATTGAATAACCTAACCTAACATACTTCTGTTTTAATTTCAGACTGTTTGAACAAGGTTTGTGAATGTTGAATTGTTTTTGTCAAATTTTTGTTGAAGTGTCAGTTTTTGATTTTTTAAAACATGGCTGTTGTCTGATTTTCATCACTAACTATCTATGCATGTCTTGTGCTTTGATAAGATCCTGAATAGTATTCTTCAGTCCATTGTCTGCATCTCTCTGGGATCAAACCCATTCAGCGCAGTAAAGCAAAAATTTGGGGAGCTTGGTACCTGAAGTTGTGTAGATTTTACAGTTTTGCAGATTTTTAGGCTAAAATGAAAAGTAAATGAAATGTACTTTAATCTAAAAACACATTAATTGCCTCTAAAAGCAATTTTTGACTTTTTATTGCAAAATGCATATATATATAAATGCATGTATTTATATATATATGCAGTATAAACTCTGAGATCCGGACATCCAATATACGGTATGATCTAAAATCCGGACCTCAAAACTGCCAACAACTTTTTTTTACTGCTTTACGCATGGGCATTTGATTTTCGCCCCATAAATAAAATGTGGAGAATCTCGATTCTTAATTTCCCTTCAGCACTAAATAAATACCTCGTTATTGAAGAAACAATAATTTAGCATAATTTTTTTGATCAATTATTTGGCTTTGTAGCTGTGTGTCTGCTTGGCATACATCTCGGACTGAAACATTCATCCTTGATTTTACACCTACTAATATCCTTGGTGCCTGACTGGCAAATCATTCTTTATTATATTTTGCTTTCATCAGCGCATGTTTATCAACACATGACAGCTTGAGTAATGACTCATGCAGCGATGCCCCAACAATTTTTTTTTATGTAAATAAGTGAATAACAAAGAGTATGGTAACCTTTTATGTTGACATTACGCTTGGTAATGGTTACAGGTTTAAGTTATTGAGGAGGAAAAATTTTTTAAAAATTTTCTTTCCATATGCAAAAAATAGATTTTATTAATTCTACCCATAGGCCAAAAGATTATATTCAGTGCTATTTGAATTAAGTATAACTGATTTGCATTTTACATAAACCGAGAACTGGCACCAGAGCTTGTGCGGCTGTACCAGGCGGCAGAATTTAGGGAAAAAAAGATTTTGGGAATTTAGAGAGGGACTGAGCAACAAAATTAAAGGCTGAAAATTATTTTTAGAATTCAATTTCTCTAAATTCTAAAAATAGGATCCAAAATTAAGGGGTGGCAAAAATTTAGAACTTAGGGAGGCACTTGATAGCAGAATTTAGGATCCGCAGAGTTTGCATTAGAGGGTAAAATATCTAGTGCCAGCCCTCAATAAGCCTTAAGTATATGTGGGAATTTGTTTATTCAGAACTCAAATAAGCCTTAAGCATGTGTAAAAAATAGATATGAGTATAATAAATTATAATAAGGCTTAATTTTCTCAGTGTGCAATAGAAGCAAGACAAAATTCAGCAGAACAACTTGTCTTTCGTTGTTGATGTCATGATACATAGCCAATAATGGATAGCGGACGCTATTAAGCTAGGCTGAAATTATACTTAACTGATTCCAAGGAATTTCAGTCAATATAGCAGATTGTCCTGTTCTTTAACTTTCTGATTTGATCCAACTTAATTATTTTTTGCACGCTGTTTTTATTACAGCATTTTTATAAAAATGTGGTTATTAATAATATGGAAGTAAATCTAGAAAAAACTGTATATCAAACTTTTTCCCTCACACACCAACTGATCGAGCTTGATTTATTTTACCAAAACCTCTCTGTTCATCAGATAAACCACTTCTCTTATTTCGGTGTCATTTTTGACCATAAAGTGACATGGAAAACGCATGTTTGAAATATATTGGAAAGAGCTACCATAGACTCTTCAGCAAACCTTGTCAGTAGTCAACGCGCGAACGACATTTTTACAACTTTGAAAATGCGCACGTAACGCATGTTGTAATTAACTATTCATTAATTTTTAATTAATTGTAATCAATTTTATTACATTTAAAATCCATATGCATGTAAAACTGCATAATTAAAAATATACCTTGTAAATTATATGCACATTTAATTAGAAATTTTCATTTAACTCCTCAAGCATGTATATCACTAAATCTACTAATATATGAAAAAAGCAAGTATTTCAAATCACTACTAATCATAGAAAAAATCAGAATCTATAAATCATATATCTTTATTCTGAATATGATTTCCACAGGGAAATAAAATTTAAATAACCAAGAATAATACATATAAGTATTAAAAAAATACTTATAATTTACGAATGCAAAGATTTATATGTAGCATGCTTAAGTTCTGATTTTGAGAATGTTTTTTTATAACACAATTCTTCATTTGCTGCATATTTATTTTTTCAATCAAAACTGCTTTAAGAGTTTTAATTAAGACCTAAATTTGGTCGAAATTGCGTCTGATTTT
The DNA here is from genome assembly GCA_000611955.2 of Stegodyphus mimosarum. Taxonomy (NCBI): domain Eukaryota; kingdom Metazoa; phylum Arthropoda; class Arachnida; order Araneae; family Eresidae; genus Stegodyphus; species Stegodyphus mimosarum. Next base: position 275,998 of record KK122537.1, read on the forward strand.
TTTTAACAATAGAAAAAATTCTTTTGCAAGTTGCATTTGAATGATTTTTTAAGACAGCAAGCATTACAGAAGGCAATACTTTGTATTTAATACACCCATTCATATTTCTGAATTTGGAAATTTCTCCTCATGCTATATCAATACACAAATCTACAATTTCTTTCAAATCATCTACTTGATACATGAAAAATTCAATTTCCACTTGATTAAGACATTTTTCATCAATAATTGATGGAAAAGTATTCATCAAGTAAAGAACAGATGAAAATGAAATTTCAGTTCTCAAGTTGAAGTCAGCAACTTCAGCATGTTTTAGAAATGGATCACTTAGTGGAAATTTATCAATTATATATGAATATATCAATTACATATAAATTTTTTTGCTATGGCAGAATCCGGAAACATTGCTTTGAAAAGCTCTTTGGAATGATCCGAAACAGAAAGCGGTAGATTATGTTCAATTAAAAATCGAACAAATAGCATTCGGCTTTTATAGGATCTGTTTCATCATCTTTTATTAAGAAATTCGTTATTTCTTTAGATTTTACAGTGCCAAGTTCTATATGCTTTTGAGAAAAAACATGCCGTTTACAGTCATCTTTACCGCCATGTGCAACTGAGAAATCTTTGTTGCATACACTGCAGTGTGCGTGATTCACAGAGATTTCGGATGCTTTAATGCATGGAAATTCTGAAGAATATGAATTTTTAAATTTCTGCTTTGATAACTTTGGCTTCTTCGTTCGAGGTAGCATTATTAACAAAAAACTTCCACCTGAATCACAGTTCACAACACACACGCTAAGCTCTCGCCGTAATCTAACCAATGGAGCCACATGCAGTCTAAATACGCAGAAGCGCGGAACCTGGGAGACAGACAAAGTAGACAGGTGTTTGGGGGGGGGGAACTATTGACAAGTCATTAACAGTTGGAGTTACTGATCTACGATTGGCTATTCTTCAAAACCAGAAACGCACTCAACATGTGATATATGATAACACGAGTATTCAGCCAATCATCGAACGAATTAGTTGGTTCCGTTTTGCATACTGGTTCTCCTGCTCTTGTTTCTGTAAAATCCGTAGTTTTTTCCATACTTTTCGTAGCTCGTAGTTTTTGATGAATTTCCGTAGAAACTACGGAGAATCCGTAATAGTTGGAGTCTATGGAGCTACTAAGAGACGTACTTTACTGAAAAGAATTGATGCCTCTAAGTAGAGATGCTGCAAAACAACCCTTGACCTAATATGTAATTCTGCCACTTATTGTTCCGAATCTTTAGGGGCGGCAGGTAAGCAAGTTACTGATACCTTGGGAAATATGTTATTTAAATGACAGTTTCTAAGATCTGGTTGGAAGTTAAAATAATGTAGGAAATCTGCACCAATTATAGCAGTTTAGACATTGCATGCAAAAAAAGGGGGAAGACAAATTGTTCTCGTAAAGCTAAAATAAAGATAATAACTTTTGTTTATATACATTTATCATAGTACCATTTGCTGCTAGAAAAGTTTGATGGGAGTAGCCAGTTTATCAGATCTTGAGGATGGAATTAAGAAACCGTCATTATCTATATCGATTTAAGAGTTAACACTGGTTTTGTGATTACAAACAAATAGGTGATGAAAATTCGAAAGTAAGGCTTATATTGCTACTACTCCTTACCCTGCAAATTTACCTGAAAACTGCAGGGTTGAATACACTTCTTGGTTTTAGAAGCAAATTTGCGGTGGTACCAACATAAATCGCATTTCTCAGAGGATTTCACACAATTAGTATGGCGAAAATTACGATTATGAGAATGACTTATTGAACATTCTATAAATGCAACTGCCTTGTGAAGCAATTTTATTTCTTTAAGCAGATCAGAGCTTGGCATAATACTAGATGATGCATAAGAATCGGAAACTGTGCTTACCTGTGCAAGCGACACTTCCTATATTTTAACCGCTATTTTAGCAGACTTTTGTGTGGTTAGAGGGGTGATTGGTGCTAAAATAGACTACACATTCTTAGGCAGTTGGTGTAGAAATAATTCCAAGATAAATGTCTCTGCCACATTATGATTCTCTGAACATCACTGCACAATGCATAAGAGTTCAGACCACAGCAAGCGATGACATTTTTCAGTTTCTTACATACATCTGCTCTATCAGGAGAAATGATGATATCCTTTAATGTCACAGTTATGGTGGGAGGTAGGTTCGCCATACAGTGAGCTTATAATGTTCTGCATTTTGTTATAGCTTTTGGAATTGTTTGTTAAAATTAAGTTCGACAATCGTGAAGCAGAGAGACAGATCAGAAGGAATGCAAGTGGGTATTTTCACTGCTGATATGTGATGCATTGTATGTGATGTATAGTTCCGTTTTGTACTGTCCAAATTACGTGAAATGATCAGAAGGATGAACATTGTGCAGCATTGGTCATCATTGTAGAAGTTTTGTGGTGAGGTAGAAGACAAGTTTATAAAAATAAACTTCTTTAATCATAGCTAACGTAATAACACTTCGACAAAAAGCAAACTGCTGCATTTCTCCACATATTCTGCAATATCTGATAAACCATGCAAAATAAAGTTGCATCTCTATTCTGCAAAATGAAAACTTCACATGCTGTTTCCATAGCCTCACCATGAGAAAATCTGTTGCTGGAATATCCAAATATTGTCAGAAATCATGCTTGGGTTTAAGGCCAATGAATTTTGCATCTTTTGATGCCCTTCAGGCATTTCTGGAACAGCTACAGCTTTTCCTAGGAAAGTGATTTTGCAAAACCAGTTCAGTGTTACGGTATGTTTGATTTAAATCAAGTTGAAAGAGAAGCGCATGATTTCTTTCTTTCTCTCTCTCTCTCTCTGTGTTTTTTTTTTGTTTGTTTAGAAGAAGTGAGACTTTCTTATCACTCTCAAAATTGATAGAGTTTTATTTAAAATCTATACCAAAGTTGCTTTTTTACTTAGTTTGAAATGTGTAATCTAGTCAAGTCAGGCTTCTTTTGTCATTTCCCTCATTAAGACTGTCTTTTAATGATGAAATACACCAAAATGTTAGAAACAGTAAAGCAGAGATAATTGTGATCCCAGTTACCTGCATATGTAGTAGAAAGCTACTGCAATTGCTTGATATATGTGAAGCTTTGAATTGATCAGTGATAGCATTAAGATTTGAGAACATTCTCTGTTGCTGTGGTCTGTATCATTCATGAAATATTCATTGACTTGTAAAAGGAATGATTAACATTCTTCCTCTTATAGCAGAAAAAATATATAATTAATCGGTAATGCTCCCAAGTAAGTAAATTGCTTGAACTGAGTTTTGTTTGTATTGAATATCTACCACTATATCACATAATGACTGCCAGGAATCAAAACATAATTCAAAATTTGAAATCATTTATCATGGGAGAATCTTAAGTTTTATAAGGAGGATGTAACATAAGTTTGAGTTTTTGAAAATGTGGCGGCTTTTATTTAGAAATCTTAGAGGAACTGTAAGCTATAGCAGATGTTTCAGACATTAGTAAGGGAAGTTGTGAAAATATATTTTTAGAATATATGTCAATTAAAGACACTATTCAGACAATGTATGTAAAAACGGATGATGGTACTGTAGAAAATAATAAAAGAACTGTAGAAACTGGCAGTGAAAGTGTTACAGAAAAAAGTGATGATACACCAACGTCAAACAAATCCAAAATATCACTCCAAATTCTAAGAAAAACTCGGGATCGGAAAAGTTTTGATCAGGAAAGTTGCCAACAGTTTAGCAAAATTGAAAATACAATTGAAGAACTGTTGATGAGCAATGTGCAAAAGGGTAGAAAAATTTATAAATAAGTTTAAAAATTTCATCAAGTACATAATTATAAAAGTGTTTATAAAAAATATAAATTTCAACATTGCATAAATAGTTAATTTTAGCATTAATTTTGAATTAGTGTTTTAGGTATTAGTTATTGGATGAGTTGTTTAAATCTCCATTTCTTAAACTCAGCCACTTAATAAATTCAAAAATATATTTGGACTGGAAGTTAATTTAGTAAGTGGCAGATATTGTATCTATATGATGCATGGGAATACTGTGAAACCTTTATCAGTTGACAGTTGATTTTACTAAGCTGAATTCATATATCTCTTTACCCATGTATTACACGAATATGAAAATTGAAAAGTCTAAAAACAAAATAAATTCTTAAATTTTTGTAAAAATTCAAATGTGATAATGTAACATTTAAGATTACTTCTTGGTAATGATTTGAAGTTTGTGGGCAGGCAAGTGTTGAAGAAATTATTAAAACTATTAATAGAATGTGTAATGTGGTAAAAAAATGTAAAATTGAAGAATTGGTTTGTGCTTTTGAAGCATGTGTAGTGTGACTGAAATGTTGGCTGTGCATTTGATTTAGGTATGCGTTCATTCTTATTCAGCCTTTATCAAAGACTAACAGTGGCTATTACAAATTTGAAAGGGGGGAGGGAAACTAGCTCAGTATCTAAAGTTAATAGGGGTATGCAGACAACTATAGATAATTTCTTATTTGATAATCTTTGCTATTAAACTGTTATTTGTGTTGCATTTAGAAGTATGCTGGACAGCTTTTGGAGATGCAATATAAGTAAACAAAATTTTACTTTTTTTTTATATCTTTCTTAGTTGCTTAACCCAAAAGCAGCTGAGTGGTAATACTGGTGAGCATTACTTGTTTGAATCCTTACAGATTAGCAGGCGCATGGATGTTTTTGTGGTTTTAATATGAATTCAGTTTCCTGGGGAAAGTCATCTACAGAGGCATCTTTATGTTTAGACAGTAGTTTAGTGTGCTTGGCCATAATCCAAGTAATCCAGGCCGGTAGTAGAGTTTTGGAGTTTCTCAATTTGTTTTCCTTGGTTTTCAGTTTTTAATTTCTTTTTCCGTATTTTAAAGTGAACTTTGCATAATACTTTCAATAATTTGAATCTCAGGTAAATGAAACAGTTAGTCTCTATGGGTTAGAATTAATGAAGAGTCTAACTCAGGGGTCAGCGACCTTGTAACTGTGGTGTGCCATATCAGTCTACCAGTATGATTCAGGATGGTGCACAGTAGGAAATGTTTCAAACAATTCGTTTCTATCTGCAGTGCATGCAGAGTTAGGGAATAGACATGAATACAGATTTAGAGTTTTATTATATATTAATTATGCATCATTTAAAGATATTTATTTACATAAAAATAAACAACATACAATATAAGTATTCCTCCAACATAAATAAAAAGTTAAAATTGTACATGTATTATGTATCTTAAAAATGTTTATTAAAATAAAAAATAAATGACAAAAAATATAAGTATTCTTTCAGTATAGTTAAATATAAAATAATTCTCGCCTCCATACGTTTTCTTCATCAAACTCAACTGTAAAGGGCATCTCTGACCACTTTTTTAAATATTTGAAAGTGATATAAATTTCTTTTTGTAAAAATTGAAATATTTTAGTTCTATTTTGTAATAACGCTATACACAAAGTTGCACTGTCTTGTATTGAAACAGTTTTACAAGATGTTCTCATGTGTTCAGGTTGAAGTCATTATCTTATTATATAATATAACACAATTAGATAATTATTTAAAATTTTATTCTATTTTAGAAACACTTTCATCTCCAGCTGGCAGCCAAACTAAAAGTGAAACTACTGAGGAAGTGAATCTTAGTACAGTTAAGAAAACTGATGATAAACAAGGCTCTAGTAATAATGATGTTCATACTTCAGACAATTCAGAGGATCCATTACCAAGTTCTCCTGATCATTGTGCAGATAAGGCAGTTTCTGAGCACAGTGGTGATAAATTTGAAACTGCCTCAGAAGCATCTGAGGAATCTGTTGATAAGATGCTAGCTACTTGCAAGAGTAATGAAGATTCTACTAATAGTCCGACTGAAGCTCTTAGTGATTCACCTAACCATTCTGAAGATAATCTGATAGTTAGAATTCCTTTGAAGAATATTGGAGATTTTGTAGAGAATACTTCTTGTGTTTCCTCTGACTCAAATCAACAAAGCAGAGAAAAAACATTTTCTCAGACTTATTCAGATCATCCTGAAAGCTCTGTTCCACCTGAGGATAAATCCTTTTCTTTTCATGCTGGTGGAGATACACCAAAGAAGTCCTCTCTAATGCTTTCACAGTCATCTCAGCTGTCTAAACGTCACAGATTATCTTCTTCCAAAAGAAATGGAGATTCATCAGATATGTCAGAATCTGCCAAAAAGAGATTGTGTTATGGAAAATGTGAGTATTTTTAAGTTTCGTCTATATAAATAAAACTAGCATTTTTGCTATTACTTAAAGCGTATTAATATAAAGCAGTTGTCTTTCTGGATCGTATTTTTTTTAATTGTTAGTTTTTTTCAAGTGGAGAAATTTTATGGGAAGTTAAATTATTTCAAGGTTTGAATGATTATTACAGTGCACATGTAGAACACTGTAAAAAAAGGGTCAGTATTCTTTTTAGGCATTGTAATTAAACCCACATGATATAATGACTTCTTCCTCTTTTTTTTTTTGGCCCACCAGCGGCCGAGCGGTAAAGATGCTGAACACTGGTAGTTCGGTCCGAGGTTCGAATCCTGAAAACGGGCTCGCTGCATGGGTGTTTTCGTAGTTTTCCCCATGTATAATGTGTATACAAGCCAGTTTCCCTTAGAAAGTCCTCCACGAAGGCATTCCTCCCTTTAGGCAGATAGCCCTCGTGTGCTTTGCCATAATTGAATAACCTAACCTTTTTTGTATTTTTAAGTCAGACAGTAATTTCTGTTTTAAGTCAAATTGAGTCATATCTGTTTGAGGGAGGTATTTTATAACCTATACCATTTGCAATTGGGGATAAGCCAGTAAATGCATCTGGTTGTTCAAGGTTTCAGTACAGCTGTTTTGCAAATTTTGTAGTCGGATTCAAGTTGAAAATATTGTTTGACGTTCTTTTAAAAAAATAAGACATTTATGTATTTAAAATTCAAAGGAAAAAGAAAGGTGATCACTGTGTAATTGCTGCTGCAGAATATTATTTTTGTTGTTATTAAAAGTAGAGAAGTTTTTTAGCTATGGTACTTAGTAATATGACATTAGTTATATTTTATTTCATTATAGTGTTGATATAAATATTTATAAAATATCAAATCATCTCACAGATTAGTTATAACAATGATATGAACATGAGAATAATTATGATGTTGCTATATAAAAGAAGTGGTTTGAACAGGAAATGTAGTACAAGCATGAAAAATTGTAAACCTCAGATCCACAGACATGAACAGTAGAATTCACAATTATGAAGAAGACAAAATTGCCAAAATTTTGAATTAAAAATGAGATGTGAATCAGGATAAAACAAAATAATTTTTGAGGAAGGTATTTTCCTATATTATACTATATCCTATATTATATAGAGAGAACTGGAGGGACTGAATTAAAATAATAGTATTATATGACTGTAGGAAAAGTGTGCTTCATTTGGGGTTATAGAGTTGACTTTGGTGGCTGTTGGTAAGGAATTCGGAAATGTAAGTGAAACTGTCGAGAAAAAGAAATCAAAAGGATAAAATGCAACTTTATTGAAAAAGTAGCATGGAGCACAATGCGACAGAAGGCCGAAACAGACGTGACAGGTGTCCAGCAAAAAACATCCAGCCTTTAGTTGGGGATTTGATCTCCGCTGACTGGTGTGCAGGTTTCATGTTGTTTGTTCATATGACCATTTGTTTCACACAATTTGTATGAGGTTGTCAATGAGTGGCTGTTAGGCATTGCTGCCCCCTTCCTCTTGTAGTGACAATCACAGCTCCAGAATCAGTAATGATGATAAGTTATGTGCTGCCACACATCTCCCTATAAAATCCCATATATGCTCAATGACATTTAGATCTGGAGACCTTCCGGCCAATCCATGCTTTCAGAATCCTTCCCTGCACCATTGAGCATTATTGTGCACCCTCCTGCAACGGTAAAATGCAATATTGGTCATCCAATCACCTGTTCCATGCGTCTTGAGATTTCTCCTGCTGTCTGGTACCTGTTGCTTCTTGTGTATAGGGCAACGTACAGTCATCTGCTGCTGTGGTTGCTCGTGGATGACCATTGTTGAACAATCGAACAGCTGATCCTGTAGTTTGAAATGCTCTCCAAAGTCATGAGACAATGCTGTGAACAATCCCGAAATCTGCAGCCACATTTGTCACACTTTGAACTTCCTCATTCTTTCCAATGATTTGACCTCATCTAAAATCATCCAGATATCATCAAGCAGATTGTTTGTTCAACATTTCGCACTGGGGCTGCAACTCAGTATTATTTAAGCTGATATAAGCTGTGCAAAAGCTTCCCAGAAATGCTGAACTTGCACAGCCAGTGATCTTTATACCCCTCTGACACTGCCCCATTATGTTTAGTTGCATATATGCACGAATGCTACTGTACTCGAATCTAGTCGATTTCCTGATTGGTTTTGATTGCTCTGCCTCTTTGTTCCGCTGATAAGCTAATTTGTCAACTTTGTTCTTAATTTTTGCACACCATTGCATTTGGTTTTATAACTTCTGACAAATAAATAACTTCTTTGAAGTCATCTGATGTGACCGAACTGCTGTTTTAATAAAAGATTGTAGTAGCTGGAATTTTAAACTTTTATTATGATCTGAACAAAATTATTTCTCATTGTATCAGAGTAATGAGTTCTAAATAAGCTGGCAATTTTCCTATGAGGAATAATGATGATAATAAAAATGAATCTAGATTAACGAAAATGCTGCAACTGATTAGAAAGTAAAGATTTTGTTTGGGGTGAACCCCTTCAAATTAAGGCATTCTAAAATTTTAAAACAAAAGTGATATGAAACAGATGTTTGAAAAGAGTAAAAAATAATTTTCATATGCTCTTATCTTTCCTTTTTATGTATTCACATGTTACATATGGTAACTCTCTGACAGGTGCAGGGTTTTGCTAAGAAAGCCTAAATTACCAAAAATTGGCACGACAAAAAGGTATTTTGGGGATTTTAATGCATAAATGCCATTTTACTTATGCCTGGATTTACTTTTAATGTTATAGCCTGAATTGTTTGGACATATTTCGAGATGCATGTATATATACTTTCTTAAAGATGTCTAAAAAATATTCTAGGCCCCATATATATATATATATATATAGAGAGAGAGAGGTCTTGTCAGTCAGAAGTTTAACATTTAAACATTTCATATTTGTATGTTAAGAAAAAAGTTATGTCTGTTTCTTTGCTGGTCATGGAATTGTAATGAGTAGAGGATTTATCTCAGTATGAAACAATAAGCTAAAAATATCGTTATAGATTTTAGTTCCTAATTCATTTTCAGTGCTGCAATTTTCAACATTTGGCTTATGGCATATCTTTTTACTATTTAAATTTATGGAAGAGATTTTCGTACTTGTTTTTATCTTTGGCAATGTTGTAAATTTGTTGCCCTTCCCATTTTTAATGAATTTCCATATAGTAAGATTCATATAATTCTTAAAAGGTCTTAGGTCTTTTTTTAATGATTTTTCGTCTTTAAAAATCCTTAATTTTGGCCAAAAGTGGCTGAAGGTCCTCAATTTTGCTCATCTGACACTTGTGTCTTCTTCTCAAATGCCTGATTAATTTACAACAATCCCCCCTTTAATCACGCATTTGGGAAATATTAGAAATCAGATTTAGCTCATTTCTTAATTTCAGAAATTTTGGTTTGGGCAATGGCTTAGTGAAAATATCTGCAATCATAGAATTTGTACTGCAGTATGTCATCTCGATTGTTTTATTTTCTTCCATTTCTCTTAAAAAGAAATATATAACATTAATATGCTTTAACCTGGTATTCATTTTTCCCTGTTTTATCAGAGCTATTGTGGACTTATTGTCCTGAAATATCTTAATGGGTAATTTTTTAGGTAGTTCATAATCTTTAAGGAGATCTAATATCCATTTGAGCTCTTGAGCAGCAGTAGCTGCAGAAATAAGCTCGGATTCGGTAGATGATAAGGAAACACAATTTTGTCTCTTTGTGTACCAAAATATTGCGTTGTTTCCCAGAAAAAATAAATTTCCACCCGTTGACCGTCTCGTTAAATCAGATGCATAGTCAGCATCAGTATAACAAGAAAGTGATGGTGGGCTATCAGAGACAATTTTCAGGTAAATGTCCTTTGTAGAGTTCAGGTATTGAATCACTCTTAGAACTGCTTTCCAGTCCTTCTCCTTTGGAGACTCATTTTTCCTGCTTAACAGATTCACTGCTAGGGTAATGTCTGGTCTGGTTACAGTGGCTATGTATAATAAGGCTCCGATGGCTTACCTATACTTTGTATTGTCCACTGGTGGACAGACGTCCTCTTCCTTTGGATAAGAAGTATCCATTGGCATACCTGCCAACTTTTACGAATTTTTCGTAATTTTTACGAAAATGCGTTTGTCTTTACGATTTTACGATCGTAATTCATTTTTTACGATTTTTTTCCTTTTCAAGCGTTTTTATTGATTTTTGTCGAAATTTTAGAATTTTTCGCCAATTCAGCGATTTTCGCCAATTGCATCGTGTTTTACCGCCAACTACCGACTACTTCGAATCCAGTAACCTGCGGTTTCTCCCAACTCGCCGCTTAACCAGCCAATCTAATGCGCTGAACTTGTTTCTCCCACTCTTTTCTTTGTGGGCGCCAGATTATTTTTTTCACGTTCTCTTCAGCAGCAAAGGAATTACTCAGCGAGCGTGGATTGTCGCATTCTGTTTTTTTTTTTGTTTTTTGTTTCCACGTGCTACGAATTTTCTAAGTACGTCGTTGTTACAAAATGAGTTAAAAAAAACCGTATTCTCAATATTTTCGGCCTGCCTACAAAGCCGAATTTCCAACAATTAAAGAATCCTTCAAAGGAAATAACTATGCATTTTGCAACATGTGCGTGTGTGACTTCATAATAAGTCACGGTGGAAGAAGCGACATTGTGAAGCATGTTAAGTCTAAAAAGCATGAAGTTAATGCCAAAATCTCCCCTGCTTATCCAAATTCTTGATGATCTTTTGAAAGAACTTTATACTAAGTTTGTAAAACCGTCCGTTGTGAAAAACAGTGTGTTGATTCGTGTTGCCTATAATAGTATGGCAAATCAAAAGGATGACAATTATCTTATAATTGGAAATCAAACCAGGGAACTTGTAAATTCTTTGAAAGATCATGAGAAAAAAGAATTTTTTCAATGTGTTAGAAAGTACTTTTCCTCAGCCTGTGATTACATTGTAAGGAAGTTTCCTTTGCAAAATGGAGTTCTTTTAAATGCTGAAGTGCCAAATTTGAAACAAATTGAAAATTCATCTTTTGAAAAGATTCGTTTTTTTATTGATAAATTTTCATTTTTGTTAACAATTAAAGAAAATAAATGCCATAATGATGCTTTAGATGAACTACAGAACCAATTTTCTGCTGCACAGTTTGAAGACTTTGCCAGTTCTGGAGAAGATAGACTTGATGTCCCCTTTGGTACCTTAAAAAGAGTGATGGATGAATTCTTCTCAAATGCCTGATTAATTTACAACAAAAGCTTAGTGTGGAAAAAAAAAATATTTTCAAACCTCCTTATAGAAGTTATGGTATTTTTCAGTGAGGTATTCAAACATTGCTATTAAGTCTTTCGTCTTTCCTTCGTACAGCATTGGTATTTTTCCATTACAAGGAAATGTAACCATTTGTTTGAATCCGTTAAATTTTTCCTTCTCTAAGATTGTCTTCTGTTTCCACTCTTCTAATTCATTGAAAGTCTTTTTGGTGCTAATGAGAGGAAGTGTTGAATTCTATACACTAATCCAAGAAAGTTCATAATTTTTTAGAGCAGTAGTGTTCAGGAACAAATCGCAAATACGTCCAACAACTGTTAAACGAAACAGAGAGCAAATGCAATGCTCTGTCAGCTTTTCGTTGATGAAGTTCCCTCTCCCCTATTAGCGATAGTTTTGCAACTCCAGGAACTGCTTTTATTTGTGCATTGAATTTGTCACATATATGGCAAGCATCGGTTCATGGCCTCTTGAAACTAAGCTTCGGGAAGTTCTTCTTAAAAACCTTTCGGTAATATCTTTCATCTATTTGAAATGCAGGGTATTTTTTTAAAAATGCTACGTGCATACAGTGGATATTCAAATCTGGACTTAAATATTCCTTTGAAGATTTGTTGCGGCTATAATGGCTTTTCTCATGAGGAAATGAAAGGATGTGTTCCTTTATCAAGCCCCTGTCATGATCTGTATATTTCAGACAATGAGATTGTACATTTTCCCCGCGACCATCCCTGAATACAATATCTCCTTTTTTTAAGGGATTCAAAATGAAATTCATTTCTCTTCTTGGAAATATCAAAGATTGATCTAAAAGTATTATTGCAAACCTGAATACAGCCATTGGCTGATTGGACGATATATGTCGCTGACGCTTGCTGGCATCAACATAAGTTCCGTGTCGTTTTCTCCCGATTGTTGTCAAATGCAGTCGGCTCATCAGATAAGTATTTTGAGCTTCATTTGTAAGCGAGTGGAACTCAGTGTGCAGCTTGAGGATGTCAAACAATCTCTTGCACAAATATTTACACTTGCAGGTCGCCTTAAGCAAGACAAAATAAGTAAAAAGGTAGTTTTTTTCGATACAAAGTCAAGGTTAGTTAGCTTCAATATTATTTCTACAACAATAGATAAACCAACACTTACATTTTGGGACAGGACAAAGTCTTTTCTGTTTCTGCATTTTTTAGTTAATGCAGATTGGAGGAAGGTTAAAATTATCCCTTAGGTTTTCCTGTTACCTCTTTTTCAATGCCAAGTATTCGGGAGTTACCCCCCAACCTCATTTTCCGGCAACGACTGAAACTAAACGAAGCTCGTTAGGCACTTGCCTCTTTTTTGATTCTATTGGCATTAGAACATAGATTATTTTCAGGGAAAAAACGCAGTTTTGCGAATTTTGGCACTTACCTCATTTTCGTTGTCAACGCCTCAATTTAATCACAGTTAATGGGTGAAAAATCCAATGTTTAAAAGTTATTCATAGCATTGGAAAACCAATGAATTTAATGTCTGATTTTGTTTATTACTTAGATGGAATGAACTGTAAGTGTTTAATTTCTTTTGTAAAGGTATGTTTTTATGCATGTAAAATTGATTTTTGAGTTATACTTTAACTAAATGTATTTGCTCTGACATTTTATTATAAATGTATTTCAGTGTTAGTGACAGCAAGTATTTCAAATGCATTAACAATCACTTCTGGCATTATATAATCTTTTCATGTAATAAAAAAGGAATTTATTTGGGCTTAACTAATTTTGTGATGCAGTTGATTGCTGAAGAAAATGCTGGTTTAGTATTTAAATACTGTGTAGCAATTTTTTTTAATCGAAGTCCTACATAATTAGTGTTTTCAAGTGTTACCATAATTAATTAACCCTCAGCGCAGCTAACATGCACTATGCTGCTAGACTGAAATTTTATTTAAATACACCTGAAAAACCGGGAAAAGTCAGTGAATTTCATTCTTCTGTTTGAGTGGTAACCCTGAAAATATGTGTTAAGAGCAAAATATAAGTATTTCAAAAAATTTTCTTATGTTAATCACTTGTTAACTTTCATAAAGTTGGTTTTGTTTGTTTATTTATTTTATTAGTTTTACAGTTACATTAAATATTAAATAATCTGTTTTTCTTAGCATGGTATTATAAAAATAGAATCGATTGCATAGACGACTGCTTTAATTTATTCAGTCCCCGTTTGTTGATATAGGCCCTTAATATTTTTTGCTGATGGTCTTTAGAAGTTACAATATGCACTAAATTTCTGCATACAGAAATGTGTACATCAAATTCAAGGTACCTTACTATACCTTTTGGTAAATCACTTATTAACAATAAGATTTTCGTGACCTTCTTCAGCTATTTCTTCCACTTGAGGTAATACAAGATCAGCTTCCTCAGTATAATTTTCTTCTAAGACATGTTAACAATAAAATTAAATTATAAAAGGCATAATATTCCTTTCAGTAACAAAAATAAATGTATATTATAAATATACAGATTTTAGTGAATGAAGGTTATGAATTATAAAAAATAGTGTTTATATTACAAGCAGTATAACATGATTATTTGGGTGTGATAATATTGGTTTTGGCTGCATTTTCCTTTCATTTATTAAGCTTTCATTCTTTCATTTATTTCATGTTTGGTGCTGTGTCGTTCAACCTAGAAAAAGTGTTATAGGAGAAAAACGTATGCAGTATACGTATATGTTTTATTTGCTATCCCTGCTCTGATATTTGACTAGAGTAGTATGAACCCCCATAATTTAATTTTCATTCATAAATAGTTAATATCATACACTATGACTGAAGAAAAACTATTATAGAAAAATTAAATATGTTTTATGTATGCAAACACATAAATTGAAGCTTCCGTACATTAAAAAAGGGTTGGTAATGCCTTTGCATTTTATGTGTTAGAAAATTGTTTAACTCAGGTACAACACATTCTGAAAATATTTCATTAAAAAACTTTTAATTGCTTAATTCGCTTAAGTATATTATGTGGTATGCAAATGCAATTTTAGCAGGCAATTAATTTCGCAAGTGCCTCCTCATGAATGACTGATATTCTGAAAAGATGTTACATTAGATTCTTAGGTTAACCACTTCACTGATTAATATTTGGTATTTAGATAAGTGTAATACATCATATACATATGAAATATATACAAAAAGGTTATTAAATCAACTTTTTTTTAATATTTCTACTTTATGTAATTATGAGACCTAAATTCAAGCAGGAAATTTTTTTTTGTTTTGTTTTTTAAATTTTGTATTCTGATTTTCTTTTCAAATTAGTTTTGAATCTGTTTTTAAATAAAAATATCTTTTGCTTATTTATTATATGTATTCAAATTAGTAATGCCTTAAGGAATTAAATGTTGAAACAAAGCTGGGACAGTTTAAACTCTGGGAATTTCTCTTTCGTATGAAGTAATTTTAGTATTTTTAAAAATTGAATTAAGGAATTAACATTTTCACGAAACCTGTGAAATTTTGATGCCAAATTCTTTGTGATTTTCTGCATTTCTATTAAAAATCAAAGTTTTTTTTTAAATTTCAGGAAGATTAATTTCTGGTGATGTAATTATGTTTTCTAGATTTCTATCATGAGCATGGAATCAAATACCGTGCTATTAATACTTCAAAAGCTTCAGTTGGTAAACGTGTAAGAGTAGTTCGTCGATATCGTCTGCCTCCGAATTCTGGCATAGATAATAAGGATGTTTCTGCATCTAAAGAGCATTATTCTGCTAATTCAGAAACAGATGTAGTTCAGAGTTTTGATGAAAAAGCTGATGTACACTCTAATCTTAGCTCAGATGAGAAAGATGGACAGCAAAGGCAATATTCAAGCAGTATAGGAACATCTTTTGATACAGGTAAATTATTTACTTCAAATACTTATTGTAATATATTGTTGGTTTAAAGATATTATTACTTTTCTGAATCCATTCTTACGAGGCGTTTTTTAAAATTAAAATCTAGTTAACTGAGTAATTATGAACTGAAACTGTTATACATAGCAGAAAACTAACTTGAAAACATAGCGAAAGATACAAACATATGTATGTTAAGTTGTAATGTATTCCCAAACTATGTTATAGCAAAAAAGCTTGAATCATTAGAAATAATAAAAAGACTTAGTAAAAGAAAGCAGTAGAATCAGTAATTTTTTTTTCAGTTTTATATAATTTCTTTATTTCTGTAAATATGTCTCAAAAATATTTTCACTCATTCTTTAAAGAATACTTAAACCAGATGCAAATATTGTCTATTGTAGACTTTTGTCTATGGCGGTGGTGCATTACGCCATCATTGGCTAAAAAATTGAAACATGTACATCAAGTGAGCAATTCTGAACATATTTAAAAATGTTAAATAGTTTTCAATTATTTCATCTAAAATACAGAAATGAAACCACCCTCTTACTGAGAAATAATATCATAAACAATATATTAAACATAAGAGCAGTGTTTTTAATACAAGGAACAAATGCTATTGTTATTTTACTTCAACTCGGGGATAAGGACAGAAAACTTTTAGTATCATTTACATTATTTTAAAATAGGTTTGTTTCCCTTCTCAGCATGTATTTAACCAGGTAAGATTCCATGTGATGACTCGCTAGTGTCCAGTGTTTCTCATTGCACTTTCTCAAGTTTACTTGCAACCACTCAATTGTTTATATTTGTGTTCCAAATTCTTGGTGTATGAAATGATTTTTATGATTTACTTTAAAATGTTGAACCCCCCCCTTTTAGATTTGCATTGTGATAGGTTTTGAAAGAATTGAAACATTTAATAGATCTTTACTTAGTCTTCTCTTTGATGGCTTGTCATTTTAAACTCATAGATCTCTTCGGTACCTGAAGAAGAAAACACTTATTTTTCTGCCAGCAGATCCGACCAATGCTGCCCAGACAGGGTAGTGGTTACTCATGCAGACTGCCTTATTTAAGAACTCAGGTTAAAATCCCAGAGAAGTCATGGATACTGGTAAATGAATATTGTCTCTACAGCAAGATGGCACAGCCTGCCAGAATCCTTTTGAGAGGTTAGTGGTAGGGGCAAGATGGGTGGGTAACCCTCGGACCATCCTCCCTGGGCTGTTTTGCCTCAGAATTCCAAACATGGGTGGAAGCTTATCAGTTAGTTTCAGCAATACCTAATGTGCTGTAGCTTCTATATGTAACTCTTGAGGAATAATGAATCCTGCATTATTTTGTTGCCTTTTAAAACATCCTTTCGTGAATTTTAACAGTTACATTGGGCCTTCCTCTTTTTTTTGGGGGGGGGGACTGATGTTCTACCAAAGAACTGACATTGATTTCTCGCTGATAATTGCTTCAGACCACAGTTGTAATGTAGCCTATTACCACTGTTCCTTATATTATCTCTTTGCTCTAACCATTAAAGATTCTCAGTGATGTTAAAAGATTCACTCTTGGTAAATGAAAATATGTTCCTATATGCATACTGTTTTTGCCATGACGGGTAGAAATGTTGCATTACCTTCGAATGCTGTCCTTCAAACACTTTATATTTCAGGATGTTCTTGCATAAATTGCTTGAGTAGGCAAAATGCATATTTCTTGAATAGTCCCAAATTTTCACCATAATTAAGTGTATTGGAGGGCTTATAAAATAATCAAGCATTGGTTGACACTAAAATAAGTGGGAAATAATTGTACCTTAATGAATTTTTTACTAAAATGAGATTAAGATTCTGAAGTAATAAAACTACATAAAAATAATAATAATTAACGTGTACTCAAATACCCAAAAATTATAAATGACACTTTTAAATCACAAAATATCATTGAATGTCATTAAGGGAGGAAACATTAATCTTGAATTATCCAAATTTATATATTAACTAAATCCTAAATACAAAATTGAAAATGATGTCAAAAATAGGAAATTTTGAGATTAAGTATCTCAGTCAGTTTGGGTCATATGGGAGTAAGAGTTTTTATATATATTTTTTTTAATTTAAAGTACGTACTCTTTTGGGGTAAAAAACAGAGGAAATTTCTAATTTTAATTAAATATGCTCCATACAGGTAATGAATTGATTAAAAATTTATGCCCTTAGGACCTATCGATTGGTAACAATTGCACATTGAGTGTTCAAATCAGTAATTGGTGAAACTCATTTGGCAGTGACGCATGCTTGAAAACATTGAGGTAAGGAGTTATAAAGGTTCTGAGTGTCATCCTGCGATACATTCTGCCAGGTATTCCTCAATTGTTGCTCCAGATCTGTGACATCTAGACTACTCAAATTGTGTGGTGAACCCATAGATGTTTGATCAGTTAGAGGACTGTGGACCTTGTTGATCAAGGAAGGGTATCAACAGCTTGAAGACAAGCCAGAGCTATGCAAGAAATGTGGGGTCTAACATTATCCTCTTAGAAAATGGCTCCAGGTTAGCATGTCATGACGGGTAATGCAAACAGCTGCAGAATGTCATTAGTATATCCTTGAGCTGTTAAAGTTGTATGCATGCCGACCTGGGTTGACCTATTGTCATAACCGATAGCACCCCATACCATCACACCTAGGGTAATGGCTGTGTGCATGTGTGAAACAAAAACTGAAGGAGAACCGTGGCACCTCTACACATGGACCTGATGGTCATCTGCTTAAAGACTCGAGCAGGATTCATTGCTGTACTGGGCAAAGAAGGAGATGTATGGTAATGCACATGTAAAAAAAGTAATGAAATGCAATTGGTTTATATCGATATTGAAATATTTGCATTTTACTGATAATTCTACTGCTAGAACCGAGGATCAGTTGTATAAACTTCGAAACATTGTTGATAAAAAAGTTCATAATTTCAAAAATACCATGGAACCCGGTAAAAATATAGTAATTGATGAAAGCGTGGTTTCATGGGGAGGATGCCTCAGTTTCCGTCAATATATACCAGGCAAGTGACACAAGTGCAGGATAAAACTATATAAACTGTGCCTTTCGAAAGGTTTTACGTACAGTATGCATATTTATTCCGGGAACTATGGAGCGAGAATTTTAAAAGCACATTCGGAAAATGTAGCTATGAAATTGACAGGGGATTTATCGTTCAAGGGCTGGATATTGTTAACCGATAGTTTTTATACAATTGTTCCCTTGGCTGACGAACTTCTGAGGAAAAATATGTAAATTTGTGGTGCTGTAAAAATGAATAAATTCCTACTGCCACAGGCAAAGCAGAAACAAAAACGGGGCAACATTATGTCGTTTGAAAATCGGAGTGGGGTAAAATTTGTAAAGTGGACCGACAAAAGGCCAGTGTGCATGCTGGCCACTTCACCAAACCACAAGTGTATTGTTATTCATGGCAAAAATTATAAATTGAAGCCAGGCATTGTTTTTTCTTACAATGATTCTAAATTAATCTGAAATGATTCTGATCTTAAATGATTCTGATTTGATCTATCTGACCAAATAACTTCATATTGTAATTGTTTATGGGGAACAGTGAAGTAGTACAGGAAAATTGTTATACAGCTGATATGCGGAACTTCTCTCATGAATGCATGGTACGTTCATAAAAAATGTTGAACTAAGTCTATCAAAATTTTGAAATTTATTAATTAGAAATTATTGATCATCTGTTGATGGATATTGTGAATCCCTCTAGTGAAGTAATAATAACAAAAAAGAAAAAGAAAATTAATTCATGCGAAGGATCTGCAAGGAAAACAAGAAATGCAAAGAATGCTATAAATGCTTGGCAAGCCTAAAAGGTACTTAATATGCCACGAATAGAGTAAAGAAAGTAACATCATATTGCGATAGTCGTAAGGGCAAACCGTCACTTTGTTTAGCCTGCTTTAAAAAATTCCATAGAAAAAATTAACTGTTGAATAATTAAAATAAAATTTTGTACTATGTATTTTTTTATATACGAGCATGACCCATTGGTGAGTCATGCCGGCGCACGGAACAATCAAGCTTGACCCACCGGTGGGTGAGGCCGTTTCATGGAACAGACAAGTATAACCCACTGGTGGGTCAGGCCGGTGTCAACATGTTAAACAAACAAGAAATTCTAAATGATGTTCATGTGGTCTGGCATGCTTAAAAAAAGATGAAGACCCAACCTATTTATTCTATTTCTCTTTCTTTGTTAAGTAGTTGCAGACATAAATTCTGTCCATAGCTGTATGTCTGAAACTATAAACACTGTATTTACAACAAATACAAAACTGAAATATATTCAAGTGCAATGTATTATTGGTTTAGGGGTGAGGCACAGCCCATAGGTTGCCAGTTTAACTACTTCTAAGAGGCTACTGTTGAAATGATAGATTTTATTATGTTTCTAAAACAAACTCTTTTCATTTTTTAATTGTTGTTCGTTTTCAAATCAAGTAAGTCTTATGTCAACTGATGATTTACTATTTGAGTTGTTAGCATTATAAATTTTTATGAATTTTATCTCAGATATATATCATATTTTCCTCCCTTTTTACTAATTTTATCGTTCAAAAATTGAGAGGACAAAATTATGTGAATGATTTTTTGAAGGATGCAGATACAGGAAGAATATGATAAATGAAAAGTAGTCATGATAAAATACAAGTAACAATCATAATATTATTGCTTTCAAAGTAAGCTACATTCCAATAAGAGTACATTGTGTACTTTACTTTAATAAGAGTACTTGTCTACTTCTTGTCTACTTTACTGTAACTTGAAGCTTGCTTGTTATTGTTGTCTCTGCTGATCTTTAGACCTGAACTCATTCGTAAATAGAAAAGGAGAATGTGCAGCTGACTGAGTGAAATCATAGACTGAATACCAGTTCATGTTTGCTTTGCTGTGATAAGTCAGTTCTTATATTAGGCTGGCAAAAATTTCAAAAATTAGAAGGGACAGGTTCATTGCGTCCTTTGCAGGTAGTTTGCTAGGGTTTATCTTTGTTAGTAAGTAGAAAATAATCACTACATGGACAAATGCATTTTAAAATGTAGGTGGGTTTGTTCTCGGAATGCATTGAGTAAGGGAAAATTATGTGAATATATTTTAAAATTTTCAAGATCTATCATTAAATATAGGGAGAAAATATGGAAGGAAATGTGTGATATTCTCAGAACATTGTTTCTTGTTATAATCCTTTAATGTTTAATTTGCATTTAGATTCATCGCAGCAAAGTACAAGTCCTCAAGAAAAAAGGCCTAGCAGACCTGTCATAGTTTTTGCTTGTCCGTGTAATGAGACAACTAGAACAGATGAAAGAGAAAGTGACACACTGAGTCAGGATAGTTCTTCAACTCATAGCATCAAAAGCTCTGAGAAAGAAGATAGTGTTCCAACATCTGAAAGTTCAACCAAAGAATTATAATTTTTTGTATATGCATAAGTTGAAGTGCCATTTAAAAAGATTTTTTTTGTATGTATTTTGTATTACATTAGGAAATTTTCCCATCTGAATATTGTGTAGTGTATATCATCTTTCCTTGTGTATTATTTTTAGGTGCATTATATGATTTTTTTCTTTCAAATTGCTGTCTGTATTGTATTAAGAAGTTATTTGTTTCAAGAACTTTGTAATTCATTATGTTTTCTTATCTGTGTATGGAGAGTCATTTTAAGTAACCATTTTTATTTAAAATTCTCTGCAGAATTGTCTGTGATCAGATTTCATTAGTTAAAAAAAGAAAATAAAGTTCTCTATTTTCAGGAAATTTGTGCATTTTTTACTGTGTTATATTTGGTTAATTTTAATGTGAACATTTAGTATATTTTATTTTTCAGATTTATCTATCAGATACAAATCTGTTTTATCTTCCCAAAAAGTGTTTCTTTGATCATTATTATTGATGAATATTGTGCATGTAAATAAATATACGTTTTCGAATATTTTTGTGTATGTTTACTCTTATCGATGGTACGGGATATCACTGTCAAACCTTAACTACTCATCTGAATAGAATTATATGCACTTAGATTCAACAACTTCCTTTTAACACATTGCAGTGTTAACCTAGATCACAAGTTCTGGCCACATCACCAACATCAGAGTGCTGGTTTTCCTGACTAATTACAAAAATATGAATATGTATTTAGAAGCAAACTCATCAGGCTATATTGTATTATATGTATATATATATAAGACTTAAAAATTTTATAATTTTTTTTATCTGTTGAATATGTTTGCAAGCAGATATTAAAATAATCTTTTGTGATCAGGCTGTATAACATGTAAGGATTTATATTTATTTTAAATAACCAAGTTAATTTAATTTGAAGTTCCTATAAGCCTCATTCTCCTAATTGTCAATGCCAGAATATTTAAATTTGATAGGGTGCGTGAAGTAATGCAAATTCTACCAGTGGGAGAAAACGTTTAAATACCAAGTTCTAGAAGGGAAAGTTTGAGAGTGTGGGTGAACTCTCTGCTTGTTGTAGTGTGAACTTCTGCTTAGCATTTATTGCTGGTTAAACGTGGCATAACAGCTATTACTTTGCTGCCACTAGATTATCAATGCTCTGTTAGGAAACAGGATAGTCTGAGCCCTGTGGCGTAATTCTACTTCTTGTTAATATCTTCAAATCTTTAGTCCTTACTGTTTCAGTTACCGCCCAAGCATAGATTGTTACCATCAAGTTGATCCATTGTAAATTTATAAAAAGTATAATAAAGGGTAATTTTAACCCCCTTTCTGTGCAGTTCCAGTTTTCACACAGGAGTTGGAGGAGTAGAGCCTACAAAGCCCTACAAGCCTGACATGGGTGATGTGGCTTGTTCATTGCTTTTGGTGTCACCTGAAGCAAATGACAGTCAAAGTATTAACCTGCACTGAAATTTCTGAATTATAAACAGAATTAACATGTTACATTTCGTCCAATGATTTCTGATGATCTCTACATTTTTTTGAAGTTAAATTACAAAAAGATTGCAAGCGCTAAACTTTTTTCCATATGTGTGAAATATCTGAAAATAAAAAGGCAAAGTACACAAATGGTATGTTTCATTAAATCTAAAAAATTGGTAGTTTGTACTGAGTTAGGCTTAAATATTATAAATAGGTAAAAAGTTCATGTAATAACTTCCCTACTTAATCAAAATTACTTTTATATATAAGTATGCTAACATTTCTTGCTGTAAGTAGGAATGAGTGTTGTCATGGTAATTCATTGTATGGCTTAGTCATTTGACAGCATTATATTATATGCATATTTTATCTGTGTTATATATTTTACAGACGGGCCTTTGTGATCCTCATATTCTGCAGTGTAGTTGTGTGTGTCAGCTTTTGGTAGTTTTGTCGTTTTATTAATGACATATTGTATGCTTGTACTAAAATTTAGCTGTATGTAGACAAAATTTCACAGGTTGTTAATTTACTTATACAGTGTGTCTTGTTTCATGTTGACCCAAGAATTGTTTTGTATAACTCTGAAAAGGAGATGAGTATAGAATAAAAAGAGAGATGAGAGTGTGCAAGGCCATAAGCGACGAAACCATTTCTCATACTAATAAGTGATGCTATAGCTGCAGCATTTGGTAGCAGATGCAAGGAGGTTAGCTCATGGGTGAGATTAGTAAGATTAGCATGTTATGCATGCTTAGTGTAATTGTGCTGTATTTTCAAGTTTCACTATGTAAGTGAAGAATATGAATTAGTATGTAATTTAACAGTGTATTGTTGTGGTCTGTACCAACTAGCGAACTAACTAAATTGACTTCCTGAAGTTTAACACAAATTGCAAATTAGCAATTTTAGAAAGTGTTGTTGAATTTTGACAGCTGAAAATCATTGCATATACAGATGGCAGTATGCTGATAATGTATGATACAGCCAGTTACCATTGACTGTCCAAACATATGCTTACTAGGCAGCAGTTGAAGATGCCGGCATTCTCAGAAGTTTGAATTTAAATGCTGATATATAGTAAAGCTGTGTAGGATAGTTTTTGATAATATTTCTATGGCTGAAAGAAGGTGAATGGCAGATAGTTTGTGCTGGAATGCTTTCAGATGCATTGAAACAGGACAATCAAAGATGTCTCACTTTTCTTTGATAGTTATTATTTTTTATTTTCCCGAATGTGTAAGCAAATCAAACAGTAGTCCAGAGATCAGTGTCCGTGAACCAGGAGTAGTTATTACTTCTAAAGATTGGTATATTGTTACAGTAGCCAAGCAGAATTGAGGAGCGACCTCTGCAACTGTTACATCCATGATGCAGCGTCATTTGGCAAGACAATATCTGTCATTACTGCACGCTGAAGACTTCACAGGAAGGGATTGTAAGTCCGAGAACCAAGTATTTTTGTTCCTTTTACCATCCATTCCAGAGGACCAAGATTAAAGTGGTGTCATCAACATCTCAGGTAGACGGGCGCGGATTGGCGCAGCATATTTCCTGTTCAAGATCATTGATGAGCATATTCAGCACATGCTCAAAAGCAAAATTATTAAACCGATAAGTAGCCTTTATGCTAGTCCAGTAGTACTTTGCAGGGGAAAAAAATGATCTGCCTCCTTCAAATTTTAAAGCCTTAAGGCTAGCAATTGATTACTTAGTTAATTAAACTAACTAACTTACTTATTATTATTACTTAGTTAAACTTAGTTATTACTTAGTTAAACTAAACAGTTTAACTAAGTACACCGTTTACCCCCTGCCGATCATTGAGGAAGTTATATGAAACATTAAGTCAACTAAGTACATGACCACGATAAATCTTACATCAGAGTACTTTCAAATAGCGATAACACCCCAAAACAGCATTCATCACGAAATCAGGCACTTATGCTTTTCTCAGAATGCCTTTCGGCTTATGTGGGGTCTCGGCAACTTTCCACCGAACGATAGATATCATTTTAAGACCTGTCCTCGGCAAATCTACGTTTATTTATCTCGACGACATTATTGTCTCAAGCAAAAGAATTGAGGCACACATTAAAGATTTAAATAAAGTTTTTACATTATTAAGAGATGCAGGCCTAAAAATAAATGCTAGTAACTGTAAATTCGCGGCAGAACTCAAGTATTTAGGATATGTAAAAACGGAGGATTCGAAAATAATCGCAATAAAGAATTGCGCCTAACACAGCGAAAAAACTTTCTTCTTTCTTAGGCATGTGTTCTTATTATAGAGCTTTTATAAAAGACTTAGCCTAAATATCCGAACCGCTGTTACAATTGAAAAGAAAAAATGCCAGATTTGAGTGGACATCTGAGCATCGCATATGAGAGACTAAGAACTGCGTTAATTCAAGTGCCGGTTTTAAAATTCCCGGAGGACGACGAAAATTTCGGCTGATGCCTCGGATTTTACCATAGGTACGGTTTTGGCCCAGAATAAGCAGCCCGTGGCGTATTTTTCAAAAACTTTAAACCACACACACAGCGCAATTACACGGCAATGGGCGTACTTTTACCGGTGCAAAAGTTTAGAGTTTATTTCGGTAAGGCACCGATAGTCCTGTATTCAGATCACGCCGCCGTGGGTTGACTATATTCCGGCAAAAATTTATCGCCATTGTTGGTAAGATGGGCATTAAAATTGCAAGAATTGAATTTGATAATTACACACACCGGGAAAGGAGAACAATGTAGCAGACGCTTTTTCCTGAATAAAATTAGACGAAAAAGGAAAATAAATAAAATGTTCCATATTAACATAAAAAATATTAAATTCCCGGGAAACAATTATTTCTAAATTAAAAGTTGATCCAGAGTGTAGGCATATTTATGCATACTTGCAAGACCCGGATAATTTTGAACATTCGAATATAGCGGTTATAAGGAATAGAGCAGCAAATTATGAAATTGTCGATAAATTATTATTTTATACTAAAACAACAAATGAGAATAGCGAAATCAGGCCAGTCATTTCAGCCGATTTAGTATTTTAGAGGAATTAAACGATACTTCGACTGCCGGACATCCTGGAATTCGGAAAACGGGGCAAAGAGTGTTCGAGGCGGTTCTTTTCCCGCAACTTCAAACAGTAGTAACGGAGTATGTCAGGTCCTGCCATACTTGCCAGTTAGTTAAAGATGCAAATTATAGCCCGGCCGGGCTTCTAAATAGTATAAGAGCTGCCTTTCCAAATGAAATAATTGGGATAGACTTATTTGGCCCGTTTCCAAAAAGTGAAAGTAAAAAAAAATAGATATTTATTAGTTATCGTCAATTATTTCTCAAAGTGAGTAGAAATAGTCTCCCTTAAAAGAGCCTCAGCGAAAATTGTAGCCGATTCTTTTCTAAATAAATACATTCTAAAATATGGTGCACAATTTAGAGTCATATCCGAAAAAGGCCCTCAATTTATTAGCCAAATTTTCGAGGAGCTATGTACAGGGCTTGGCATCCGCCAACTTAAGATGGTCCCTTACAGACCAGAGTCTAA
The DNA here is from genome assembly GCA_000611955.2 of Stegodyphus mimosarum. Classification (NCBI taxonomy): domain Eukaryota; kingdom Metazoa; phylum Arthropoda; class Arachnida; order Araneae; family Eresidae; genus Stegodyphus; species Stegodyphus mimosarum. Next base: position 301,987 of record KK122537.1, read on the forward strand.
TATCGCCGAGCGCGTAAACAGGAACACAGTTAAAATCCTAAGGAGTTATGTAAAAACGTATCACCAACGCTGAGATGACTGTATAAATGAATTGGCGTATGCCTACAGAACGGCCAAGCATGATACCACGGGAAGTACGCCTTGCAAATTATTTTTGGCGAGGAAAATAATTACCCCATTAAACAGACTGTTCTGTATTACCCCATTAAACAGAAAAGGAGGCAGAATTTAAACTAAATGATATTCAGAAGTTAATTAACTGGGCTATTAAGAATTTAGATGTAGCATGAGAAAAGCAGGACCTTTACTATTACAAGAAAAGAAAAGACTTTAATTTTAAAATAGGAGAAAAAGTACTTATAAGGAAGCATACATTATATTGCGCCAGCTAGAGAAAGTGTCAAAATTTTACCCCAGACTTGAGGCCCCTTACATAATAGAACGTATTTGTGGTTCAGTTTTATATTTAAAAGGAGGCAATATTTAAAAGGAACTGGATCAAGTTAAAAAATATTATGATCGTAATGAGATGGCTATTTTTAAAGGTATTTGACAGGAAGAATCAAGAACAGCAGAAGGGTGAAAAGTAACCCTTTATTAACTCGAAGTTTAAGAGAAAGGCACGGTTCTTCGTGCGTTACAAAACACCTTCAACTTACGATGGAAACTTAAAAGTAGAATATATTTCAAGTCGAATCTAAAATAGAATAGTGGATTAACACGTTAATTTAGAGGTTGACTCTCAAAAACCTAACAGGCGTGATGATAATCCGAAATAGCCAAAAGGCTTACTGGCGTAACAGCAAGGTGGCAACGAAACGTAACGCTGGCTAGCGAAAACACGCTCTGAATAAACTCAGAGTTTTACCCGTTTAAATATTCACTTCACTTAACTTTAAATTTACATTCTGGCGAGAAAATACAAGGCGAAGTTGAGATGTTCAGGAAAGGTATCAAACTTAAAATAAATTTGTTATGCAAAGTAAGGGAAACCTTACAAGTGTTAGAAAGGTGAACGACAAAGTGTCTACCTGTTCGGTAGGATTTAATTATATGTATTATGCAATCTGGAAAGCCCAGATTGTGGATTTTGCATATTAGTGCGTCCATCCACACACGGTCGAAAGTTTTGGCTATTTCCACGAATAAACCCCCAGTATACTTCTTGTAGTGAATTCCTTCAGAGATGCATTCCACAACACGACAAAGTTGACAGGATGTAGACAACGGCTTCCGAAATCCAAACTATTGTGGGATCAGTATATTGTTTGCTTCCAGATGATCACGTATTTCTTTGAGAATAACTGTTTCCATAAGCTTACTTATGCAAGGAAGTAGACTAATGAGTCTGTATAACCCAGTTTCAGATGCAGGTTTATTTGGTTTGAGGATAGGAGTGCTTTTAGCCGTTTTCCACTCCTGGGGAAAGTATTATCATCGAAGTTATAGTATTGAAAATGTTGGTCAGCTTGAATATTAACTTGAGTGGTAGCATCTTCATCATCTTGTTGATTTGGTCAATACCGGGGCTCTTGTTGTTCTTTAAATTTTTAACATAGCCAATAACTTTCGATGGACGGACTGGAACGATGTCGTTAGTGAGTGAGTTTGCGTGCAATTGTTATGAAAGTCAGAGATAATCTGTTTTTGTGTCATGCATGTTGTTTATGCAAAATTGAGATTCCAAATGCGAAGCTAAGAGTTCTGCTTTTTCAGTTTCTGTGTAATGGACCCTGTCAGGGTCTTTAAGGGGCCTAATATTATTATAACATTTCTGATATGTAGAGCATGCTCTTCAGATGGAATTATCATCCGTAGAAAAAAATCGAAAAAATTCGATGATTAGTCCAGTTTTCCTGTGACTGAAAATTTGTTAGAGACCTGACAGCATCATTCAATCTATTTAGCAAAAAGGTATTTAATTTATTGTTTTATTTCATTTTGCACGGACTTTTTCCTTGCCTTGTTAGTAATTTCCAACATATTCTTAATTTTAACTTATTTCATATATTTGCTGAGTATATGCTTGATCTTTATTTACTTTTACATGTAATTTTTTAACTTCTTTCATACTTCTTAACGTTTGTAATTTTCAGCATATTATAACTTTAAACCTATTTATTATATTTTACAAGTGCAATTATTCAAATACATGCTTTTTATTTATTGTATGATTTAATTTTAAAGATTATTTTAACTTTGCCATTTTTTGCCTTTCTAGTTTCCGACACACTTTGAATTTTAATTTATTTCTTATGTCTTGAATTTTAATTTCTTTCTTATATCTTTTTTTCATAATGACATTTTTCGTATTTGTTACACTTAACGCTTTTTTCACTTAATTTTACATAATTTGTTCACATGTTTAAATTTCTTAAACATAACGAGATTTTTAAATTAAACATTTTATTTCACGACTGTTGTTATTTCGCTTAAAATTATATGATTTTTATTCAAATGTTTGAATTTCTTAACACGTCTGGATTTTAAATTAAACATTTTATTTTATTACTGTTAATGATTATTCATAAGTTATGCAGTGAATAGTCCTTACTTAAGCCATATTTTATAATTCTATTTTATTTTACTTCTTCGGTATTTTTTTACTCTGTAATAGTCTTACCATTTAAAAATGAAGCAAAATACTAATTCTAGTAAAATATTAATAATGAAGTAAAATACTAATTCTAGTGTTTTACTTCATTATTAGTTCTTTCGCATTATCAACCTTTATAATTTCCTGTATATTCAGATACTTCATTAGAATTTTTAATATAATTTGTATTTGAATACAGGTTTTTAAGCTTTTTGATATTACCAATTTTTAGTATCGAGTTTCGATCGCCTTTATACTACGTTGATATATTCTTAATTTTTAGAATCAAGTCACAATTGTCATCCCTAATTTAGAACAATATTAATTGTTTCAAAGCGCGCATACACAAATTTTTCCTACTACTAACATTTATCTTAATTCAGCATGTTTTATTAAATTTCACCTTTCGTACAATTGCTTTTACATTTCGTGCAAAATGACTATGCTAAGTTTATCCTACTATGTCTTTCAGGCGCTAAATAATTACGACTGTATCTCCGTAATGTTTTTTATGAGGAACTAGCGATTATTTACCTCATATGTACAAAGAAATTCTTAAAACCAGTATTTGCAGTATCAACCCAGATCGAAATTATTACAATTCAATTGTTTTGCTCAGTTGCATCTCTTTATTTTCACAATTTAAGTTTAACCCCACAAATTAACCCTTTTAGTTGATTTTACTTGTAATTGCAACGTATTTCCTTTTATTCGGACTTAGTTCAATATGAACGAAATACATTAGCCGAATTCTCCTGCAGTCTATTCGATAGTTTGTCATACTACGATTTTTATGAATTAAAAAAGTAAATATTACATTATTAACCGTTTCAGAGTAGTATTGACATACTGGAGAATTTTCTTTAAACACATCCGAAGATACAATTGATTTGCGATAAGAAAGACTATCATGCGTTACACAGTTGTAATCATCCTTCAAGATGTCCGACTTCTAATGCTTATTTCACAAGTTTTTCAAAATCTTTAGAAAATGCACTTGACATTTTTGCCCTCTTTAGAGGAGATTTACTTCTGTAACGAATATTTTTTAAAATTAGGTTGTTATGTTAATGACAACATTCTGCGCTAAATATGCTTAAACGCCTAAATTAAGAACATTCTTTCATTTGAAATAAGATATGATTTCCATTCATGAATTCAGTTTTCAATAATATATTTTCTGCATAATCTTGTTGGAGACATGCATAACTTTATGCAACACAAGCATTACTAATATACACACATTTCTAGAAGGAAACAAATAAATAAACAGTAAAAGATGTTTTGCTCCAAACTACATAATATTTTCGAATTTTAACTTTCATCCAAACTCAATACGTAAGTATGGCGAAATGGCCCTAAAATAAAAAATTCCACTTGGCTGGTTTTTAAATACTACAGTGTTAGGCTATGAATTAAATATAAAACGGAGCTAGAACAGGCTCACATGTTTCTACTTCTTCTTCTACCTTGTGAAGCTTGGCTTTCCTTCGGTGCCTTGTGCTTCTACACATGCGCAATGCTACTTCCAGGTAAAAATGAAGATGCTTTCTCTCTGCTCCAGAGATCACTTTAGTTCAGAATCATCTCTATGTCTTAATTAAAATTGTAAGGTATATTTTAATCTTATAAGAGTTACTTTAATTTATTCTATAACAGTTATTTTAATTTAGTTAATCGTTCCTTTACAGCTTCCTACCAGAATGACTGTTTAGAATAGCGTTGAATGCAAATGAGTAAGAAGTAGTATTTAAATAAGGTTCAACTTACTTCGAGAGAGAAAGCTAGGAATCCTGAGTAGTGCGTGTTTGCCTTCGGACTAAGTCTTTAGAAGCTGTCACGCTCGGCCGTATCTTACGTCCCTTTTCGTATTCACCGGCCAGTTTAAAATTAAGGGCCAACTACATTAGGTTTGTGTTAGCTTTCTCTAAATCTCTTAGTTGGTTATAGTTAGTTCTTATTTCTTATTTTGATTTCAAGCCCGAGTAGAGGCTTTACTACAAGCCCGAATAAGGGGCCAATTGTTGATCTTATTTTGAGAGAAATAAAGGGTGGTTAACCCTTCTTGAGTTTACGATTCATGTTATTTGAACTAAGCTCAGTTCACTACGTTCCTCGACATTTGCGTTAGTAGAATAAGAGAAACTCTACAAACCCTTTGGGAATTCTTCAGAATGTAATACGTGATAAATGCCTCAAGATTTGCATCTCCAGGGATTCTTATTACTGTTAACCAAGAGATCAGCCATTAGATCGATATCTTCCAGTTTCATCTTCCTTAGCATAGTGCCTCTGGCCTTGTTGTATTTTCAAAGTGAATGATTGCATACTATTACAAGACACAAGGTGTGTCCGACCTTCGATATCTACACTGAAGCTAATTTGTATTTAGCACTGAAGTCTCACTTTAAGAACCGTAACTTCCACTACTCTACTGATGTTTAAGCCTTTACTTCACTCTTTATAAACATCACAGTAGCTGAATCTGCATCCTATATGGGAATTTAGCCAGCTGTTAACTTGCTCATCCCTCATGTCTCAGTGAGGTAACGACAAGCATCTTCTACTGAAAGATTATTAACATCTTTCACGTTTTCTTTTCTTGCAGCTATGTCAGCTTTTTCATTCAGTCCTATGCCTTTGTAACCCGGGACCAAGGTGATAGTAAGAAAGCAAAACGTTTAAATCACTCCATAAAGCTTTAGGATGAAATAATTTGAATTTTTACGAACACAGTCAATAGCATCAGCTACTGACAGACTATCCGTGAAGATGATGACTTTATCATTCACGTTCAGATTTTCGAAGGGCTTATAGAGGGCCCAAGCCTCGGCAGAAAAAATAGAGTTCCTACTATCAATTCATTGACAACAATCACGCCGTCCCCATTTACTGCTGCTATATCAACTCCGGTGCTGGACTTAGAAGCATCTGTAGCAACAGCTTTGTAACCTCGTTTCATGTAGTCTCTTTAGTTCAGAGACTAGATCTCTGCTGCACCTCTCTGTCTGCAATGTACTTGGTCTGGAGCTCATACTTATTTGTTTTTGTACTGAAATTTACATCTTCAGGAAAATCTTGCTCATTGGTGAAAGTGATAATATTGTTTGGATCCAAATTAAGTTTGAAGAGCTTATCTTTGACAATCTGACTAATGGGCTTACGTAACTTTCACCACATATATTTATACTTTTGTAGACAATTTTTCAAGTTGGCAGCGGTAGGGGAAACCGTAGAGAAAGTGATATTCTTCATTAAGAATTTTGATTGCTGCTATTCGCATTATAATTTGTAATGTGAACGCTCCTGCTTCTATGTACAGAAGCGGGAGAGAAACGCTGATTGGAGCCCCAATATCTAGCCTTAAAGCATGATTAATGACTGTAGTAAATTTTTTTGTTACTTTTTGAGGTGGGCATGACAAGAAAACTGCTGTATTCCGTCCTCTCTCTTATGGTAGCATTCGCGATTTTGACTAAGTCGATTTTCTTCGCGCTCCACTTCGGGCTAGCAATGAACGTAAATGCGTTTAGCATCATTTCCAGTTTGGAAAGAACTTTATTTACGTGAGTACTCTATCTAAGCATGCTGTCAAATCACATCACTAAGATTTTTATTTCATTTCCCTCTGGGATGTCGACACTGTTTAACTTCAAAATACCCTGTTCACTACCCTTCCTTCATTCGAAGACGATAGATTTGCTTTTATCGGGCGACAAACGTAAATTCCATTCATAGTTCAGAATTGCATCTTAATCAATTACTAAGTACCTTGGAGTGAGAGCTGTTTCCACAATAGAGAAAGATATCGTTCGCGTACGCAAAGCAATCAACATCATTTGGAATGAGATCAAATATATCATGCATGAAGGTAGTAAAAAGTACCGGAAGTAAGATGCAACCCTGCGGAACTCCACAGGACAAATCATAGCTTTTCGACATAAATGTTGAAAAGCTATGAATCTTCACTTCACTCTAACATTTCTCTGATTTAAGAAATTCTTAATCCATAAGCTACTGTTCCCTTTAATTCCAAATTAGACGATTTTATAAATCAGACCGTCAATCCATAATGAGTCAAACGCAGCTCTGAGGTCAAGTGCGACTAGCTGAATAACTTTACTTTGTCTGTTTTGATGCAAAATACTGCTAAAGATTTTGTTTAGCTCAAAACCATGGGATTTCTATTAGCGAGGAATCCGCAGTGCTTCTCTGAGAGACTTCCGCTTTTTCGAATCCTTGGGAGCAACCTATTCAGCACAATTTCTTCCATGATCTTAGCCCTAATTTGGGTCAGAGAAATTGGTCTGTATGCTGATATTTTAGAGCAGTCTCTTCCAGGTTTTAAAAAGGACTTACAACTGCCTTTTTCCGTTTTTTAGGTATTATCTCGAGACTCACGAGTTATTACTGACCTCCAGTAACGCGCACTTGCTATCATCATCTAACACCATAGTGACTGATCCTATGAGCCCATCCTGCCCTGGAGTTGAGTTCTTGAGATTCATAATGGCCTTATCGAGTTGAAGTCTGGAGAAAAGTCTATTAAAGCTGCTGCAATCGTCCTCACTTAAATCCAAGGACAGAGATTTGCAATTAGAGATCTTGGTGTGATGCTTAGCAAACATATCATATTGTTCTTCGGCAGACCAAACATGGCCTTCAGGTCGTTTTAGAATGCTGTGCGAAGTCTGGTTTTGATTATCCTCTTTGAGGAGGTTTATTGGTATCTTAAAGATCTTTCCATCCTTACTGGCATGCATACGAATATCCTCCCAATACTGCCTCTTTTTTAACTTTAATGGTTCTATTTAAGTTCGCATTCCACTTTTTATAGGAGATCGAAGATTTCTTAAAAAGCTTTTAGCAAGTTTGAGATGTTTACGCTTTTGCCTCAAAATAAAATTTCATTCTGGGTCACACCAAGGGCAGTTACCGCGTTGTTTTACAGCCCTAGTCAGGTTGCGGTTTTTCTCTTTATTCTAAATATTAATGTTTTCCACATTCCTTTCCTATGGTAAGAGGGAACTTATATTATTACTGCTTTCTCTCTAATATTTTTTCAATCGCAGAACTTGAAGATTCTCTTATTGTTAGTTTTTAAGAAATTACCGTAATCTGCAAGACAGATTTTTATTTGATAATGATCACCACTAAACGGGGCTTCGATAACATTCCAATTCATTGAACCATGCAGCTCAGCTGGACATAGAGCCAAATCAATGCTACATCACTCAGACTCACGTGAGTAGGGCTCCCATTGTTTAGTATACAAAGATTATTACTATTGCATCACCTCAACAAGAGCTCTACCTCTGTAGAAAATTTGTGCTAACCCCAAACTGAGTTATGGCAGTTGAAGTCACCTAAAATTACAAATCTATCTGGCAGTGTTGCTAGCACTCTATCTCAATCTTGCTCACAGAACTGGCCATTAGGGAGATAGGCATTTACAATAGATAAATCGTATCCATTTGCACGAAAGTCTACTCTCATGATGTCCCTTCCTTTGATTTCATAGCTATTATCTTGCACCAACAAGTTAGCCTAGTCTTTCCTGATGACGATTATCTGCCCGCAGCTTTGGGCGAGAATTAGACCTGTCTTTAAAAAAACTATCTTATTTATCAAACAAAAAAGTCTAAGTTTGAAAGCCAGGTCTCCTGGATTACTAAGATATGACAGTGAAATTCCTTTATATGAACAATAGCATTTTTCTTATTGGTAACGCTCCTTGCCTTCCAAGAACAAATGATCGGTCCCATTGAGCTGGATGAGAAAACAAAACTTCATAAGAGGAAAGACAGAAGGAAAAAAATCGTTACCACTTTTTTTAATTTAGTAGAACTGCAGGGGTCGCTTTTGAATAAGATTTAACTCATCTTTGGCCTTGTATATGATCTGATAACCAACTGCTCTCCAGAAAACGAAAACATAGAGCTCTATGATCTCTTCCCTGTACCTCACAGCAGTCACACGGCTTGTGTCATAGACATGACGTGTTGTGCGTCTGTGCAACATGATGCCTGCTCAGACCATCGCACCTCAGCTACCACGATGGTCTCTTCTTGGATGCTGGGGGTCAGGTGGATTCTTTCTTGAAGTTCTTTTGAAGATATTTCAGTATTCAGCAGTTTTATCGCAAAGCCGCAGGTGAACTCGGAACTCATACAGATGATGCGATTATACATAATTTATTGCGTCTTAAGGGTAAAATGAATTCATGAAACTTGTAAATGTCTAAACTGCTATTATCTATATATTATCCCTCTAACGAATAGCTCTTTATATCACACATATTATCTTTCATTATTTAAATCCTTGATATTGGGATTTGATGCGTTTATTTATTCCCGAAAAAAGAGCATTTATCATACTCGAAGCGCGTTTAACTTTTTCATTTTTAAATCAAAAACAAATAAAAAATTACTTTTTAAGGATCTTTGATTTGAATAGGACTATTCAGTCTAAAATACAGTTTTGTATCAGTTTTGATGCATGAGATATAAAAATTAAAAGCTTAGGGAATCCTGAAATGATATCTTTTAAACAATGGGAAGTAAAAGAATAATGCAAATATCGAGTTAGATAGACAGAAAATCGCAAGCTAATTAATATGCAAAGAAATGAATGAGATGTGTAATTGTGGAGGACAGGGCACTAAGTGTATGTGTATAAATATACGTAGAAATATCTGATACAACGCAATATATGTTCCATTTATAAATAATTCTATCTATAATGATTGCACTTCATGAAAATTACTGTCATCAGAATGCCACACTTCTCGCTCCGCTTGCAGAACATGGAACACATTTCTCAGAAATACGCTGAATCACTTTAGAATTCAAATAACCTGGAATTCTATTATGTTGCAATATTCAAGTTGCAATATTCAATATTCAATAAGTGTTTCAAGTGTTCAGTTCATGTGCAGATAAATGAAATCTAATTCCTAATAAACCCTTTAAAATTACTCGTAAACTAAAGTGTATTATGCTAAATAGTTGTTTTGGGGTTTTACTTCAGGGTATCTTTCCTTTCTCTCTCTCTCTTTTTTTTGTTCGTGTGTGTGTATGACGAGGATGAACGTCATCATGGAGCTTCCTTGAAGGCATCTGTGTTTCTCTTGCTTGATATTCATTAATACAGAATCTGTTCGGGAAAAAAATATAAACTGATGAAACTAAAATGAGATAATATATTTAAAACTGTTTTATGTAACAAAGCATGAAAAGACCACGAATGATTATAAATTATTGAACTACTGTTTATAAACCAATAACTTACCGAGTCTTTGTTTTTTATAAGAAAATTTGTATAAATTAACGGCGACAAAGGAGGGGGATGGTAATACCTCGAATCGAAAATAAAAACGATCCCTTTACGATGTTATTTTAACCGTAGTCATAATACTAGGTATTTCAGTTACATATTGGCAGTTCAACGTAATACAGTGTATCTAGTGTATTCTCTGCGAACGGAATAGGCGTAATGGACTCACAAGGAAATAACAAATCAACAGGCTAAAAATTTTGGCGAACTGTTTTATTAGTAGTAATGAAATAAAATTTAATCTTCAGTCGTTAATATGAAGTGGCCCTCAACCATAAAAATTTAGTTTCATGAGCGAAAAGTACCCTAAAAATTGTGCACTATTTTCTGTTTGCGGACGAAGACGGCAGAGCAAAGTTTAACTCCCGCAAGTATGTAATATTCCTTTTTGCTTGCCAAGCAAACCTGTCATTTATGATTCTGACTCCGTTGAAGAAGGGTCATGGCAAATCAAGTGGCTTGGGTGAATTTACGCTTTCAAATCTATGCTACACTGATGCTAAATTTCACCATTTTTCTTCTTCTGGTTTTAACAAATAATCATCAGCTTTTTTTTTCTTACCTATATTCGAGTAGTATCGTGCATGAGCGTTTCCAGAAGCCTGCTTCGCAATCGTTTGACGATTCATTTCCGACACCTTCATTGTTTAACACGGGTACTGTATCATCAGTAACAAGCCCGTAAGTTCCATCTAGTTCAGATCCTCAAAAATCTAGACTTCCAGACACTTCCATGTAACATCCTTCATTTCAGCACATTTATCGAAGGGATTAATAACTATGTTAGCCATGACACGATCGAATTGAAGGTCACTGCTTCTCAAACTTTAACAGCGTTCCTCTTATATTTTTAGTGCCATTCGAAACACATTGCAAGGATTCACTATGATCCTTCTTGGACAATATCGTAACAGTAAATGACAGTTATTACCAGAAGGCAAAACAAATAGCGTTTTCTTGCGCGGATTACTCTTTACTCCGCAAATAGAAAATAGTGCTCAATACTACGATTTACTTTTCGGCTTTAAAACTAAATGTTTAAGTTTGAGGGCAACCTCACATTATCATTAATGACAAAATTTTATTTTTATGTTTCTAATGAAACAGCTCATTGAAATTTTTAACACTGATGTCTAGGCATACCCTTGTCAGTTGCCGATCAAATTAATTTTAGGGTCCACCATATTTGTTTTGATGAAAAATGTTTTACATGTCAGGCGTATCAAAAACTATATTCCGTATTAAAAACATAGATTTTTATGCACAATTGCTAGAAATATAACAGCCTAAATGATCTATTTAACTGTGCCTCGCTGAAGCAATGTTTCTGTTCCTCTGCTGTATACTAATATTTAAGGCTTTCATATAATATTCAGTATGATTCGGCGGATATTAAGCATTAATCAAGTCAACGAAGAAATTCCATGTTTTTTTTATAAAAAATTTCTTATTTCTTGTAGTCTTTATTTTTTCTTTCTATCTGCATCGTAATATATTTCTGATTTAGAAACTGGTTTCAAAACTACTTTCCTCTTTTGAACTTTTCCTGGTACGAGAGTGATTAAATTTCGTGTTTTGAAGTAGATTATGAATTCATTCGATTTTCCAGTGATACATTTTATTTCTTTTAGAGATATGTTACATTTCAACTATATTCTATATTCGACTGAAGCAACCATGGTGCTTCATCAGTGTTTAATGGAGAACACCATACTCTTCAGCATAAAACATGGGACATCTATGAATAGACTTCTGAGAAGTAGGAGAAATGCCTTACCTGTAAAATAAAGTATTATTATAGCATTTTATTATTTAAAGATATTGTATTCAAAAGAAAGAACAAGTATTTTGCTCATATTTTTTTTATTCTCCTTCACAGTTTACATATTTTACTAGATATGAATGATGTTTAGCACTTTTTAACAGAATTGTTTTTTCACTGAATTTGTATTACTGTTTATAACAGCACAATTCCATATAAGTGTACCACGACTTTCTTTAATTACGTATATTATAATTATTCAGGATTAATGCTTATTGGAATTCTTTTATACAGGTTTTTTTTTAACTGAGACTACTAAGAGCCAGCTGTAAGTTGATCTATAAGCTGGAATGCCACCAAGTTTGGATAAATTAGTTCCGAAAGTTTCTGATAGGAAAAAAATGGGGCATTGTTCTAGTGCACACAGCAAAGAACTAGATAAATCAACAACAAAGGAGAAATATTAATGCAACAGAACTTTAATTCAGCAAATGAGCTACCGAAGAAGGTACAGAGATGATATTTCAGTGCACCATAGCACTATATTCAATAAAAGTGCTTCATCGGCTAGTAAATAAACCTCTTACAATAGGACCACCTTCTCGTAGATCACACATTACATCCTGTACATAAGATTATTGACAGCCGAACGTAACATGTCATGTGGCATACTCAGCACAGCCCGTGATATGCTGTATTTTAAGGTCGTCGAAGTCAGGACACCACCAAAACAGACTTTGAACTTCAAATAATCGCAAAGGAAAAAGTCACACGGAGTTAAATCTGGGAAGCAAGGACGCCATGAAAGTATGAAAAAACGACTTATGGCCCTTCCTTCTGTAAAGTGATGGCGCAACAGCTTCTGTACCGATGTATGGATGTGTGGCGATGCTGCTCCATCCTGCATAAAAGTTATCTGATTTAGCAACCGCCTCTGTTGAAGTTGTGGAATAAGGAAACTAGTCAGTATATCATGATACCTTGACGTAGAAGCAGTATAGGTATGTGGTTCTGTTCAGGTAATGTTCTAAAAACGAATGGTCCACTGATGACCTTGTTGTGAAGCCACACCAATTCAGTGATTTTTGTTGAAGGTAATGGGATTTCCTGAATTGCGTGGAATTGTTCGGACTTCTAAATTCGAGAACAGTGAGTGTTAACAGTCCCATTTAGGTGAAAATAGGCCTTATCTTCCATAGAATTCTTCACGGCCAAACCTCGTCGACTTCCATTCTGGCAAGAAACGTTAGAGCAAAGGTCACTCTTTTATCATAATCATTGTGAATTAATTCTTACATTCGGCTTATCTTATATGGGAGAAGAGAAGAACTTTCCACAAGATCTGCTATACTGTTGAAAGATTCAAATCCAATATTCGCGCTACCCCGGTGCTGCAATTACTAGCAATGGTCCCGTAGTACAGTCAATAATTGCAGTCGCAACATCAATAACTGTATGTTCTGACACAAGTTTTCACAGTATACCAAACTGAACTGTTAAAGATCCTGTTTTCTTAAACTTCTGAATCGCGCCTTCCAGTGCATCATTTGACAGAGAGCCGTTACGTAGGTTGTTACGATTTCTAAACTATACAGAGCAACGTTTGCGTTTCATTGAGGAAGATAAAACAAATTCACAAGTAACGCGTCCTGAGATTAGGTGAGACACGTGTTGAACTCAGCTAACATTCAGGATGTCCTTCGGTGTTTTCCGTTTATGTTTATAGGCTGAACTACTAACGTTGCGGTCGCTTACGTAACGCATCATTTTCAATTTTTACCTGCGTTTCATGCAAATTTTCAAGTGTGTAAATTAGAACAGCGCCAGATTTCCCCCTATCGGCAACCTTCAGAACTATTTTTTCACACTTTCTTTCTAAGTCATCATTTGTCCCTCTACCACATTTGGTGGAGTTCCAGGTAATAGATCGAGCTGCAGATGCCTATGAGTAGTGTCAGTTTAAAAATAAACATCCTATATATTGGAATAAAAGTGCGCAGTTAAAAAAATAAAATTAAAATATCAGATATCACAGGTGAGTAATATACAATCCAATTTAAGGTTCGTGTAAAGGAAATATGCATTAACTCACTTGTAATAAGTAACGAAGTTCAAAATATGTGATTAAAATACGCAAAATCAATGTTGGGAGATCCTAAGACAAAAATAAATTTGGGGAGAGGGCTATATTGTTTACAAGAGCAAAAGGAAAAAAATAGCTTCTGGCATTTTTATTCTCAGATCGGAATATGATCTTTATACCGAGAAGAAGAGCAATGGTAATATTTTATTTCATATTAAAAAGCGTTAGAGAATGTCTTACTTTAGCAGCTTAAAATAATACTGTATTTTCCTTTCCAGATGTTTCGAATAAACGACTCATATAACAAGGAAAATCTGAGCTCGATTAAACCTAACATATTGTAAACCTAAATAACCAGTAATCAGTATAGAAAGCTACATTGTTCTCGAAGATGCTACAACTAATTTCCGGCAAATCTTTCGAAACGGAAATAAATTTTTCGCTGTTTGGTGTTAAACATTTTGACGAAGTCAAAAGCATTCTTCGAAAAGTAGCTTTCTGTGAACCTTCGTTTAACGGAACTCGCAGTGAAGACCGGACAAAATCTTCAAGTTTTAATTTTTGAACCTGTGTTAGAAGAGTTAAAGCTTGAAGATTTGATATAGATATATATATACACACACACCTTTGTTTTCCTCTTCCTGCGAAAGCGATTGGCATCAAAACCGCTGTTTTTACACTCACTTCCAAATGTTAAGCACGGAGATGTAAAATGCAAAAAAATCAACAAATACTGCTTTGATTGACACAAAATTCGGCAGGAAAGTAGCATATATAGCTATGCATAAAACAAAATAAATAATTATATACAGAAATGAAAGCAATATTAAATTTTGCAAGTGATCAGATAATGACATACTGGCGACTTAAACAGAATTATGTATAAAGTGAAAATAAACAGAATAAAATGAAAAAAAGGACATTAATAGGGTGTATGATTCCCCCTCATCTGTATACAAAGTTCACACCTTGTGACCATGCTTTCAATTAGGTGGTCAACCACCGCAGAATTAAGCAATCGTCATTCTTCTTGTAGAGCAGTTTCCAGCTCAATAAGAGTGGCTGGAGGTGGGAAACGTGAAGATACAGCACGGCCGAGAGCATCCCAAACATTTTCAGTGGGATTAAGGTCGGGCGAATATGCTGACCACGCCATACGTACAATCCCTTCACTCTCAAGGTAGTCATCGACGATGTCAGCTCTATGAAGACGTGCGTTATCGTCCATTAAAACAAAAGCAGGGCCAACTGCTGCAGCACACAATCTCACAATGGGTTCTAGGACTTCATCTCGATACCGGACAGCTGTCAAAGAACCCCGTTTAAAGATGTGCAGGTCGGTGCGATATCCTAATGAAATCCCTGCCCACACCATAATGCTTCCGCCTCGGAATGCGTGATGTTCAGTGATGTTTTGGGATTGATTGCGTATTCGTTGTTCATGCTATATCCTTATACGCTTGTCACCTGGCTCCAGAGCAAATCTTGACTCATCAGTGAACATGACATTGCCCCAGTCAGACACATTCCAATTGATATGTTCCCTGCACCACTGTAATCGTGCCCCTCTTGATTGGACGGATAGAGGAACACAATCTCGAGGTACCCGGGCGTACAGTAGCTGCAGATATCGCCTTACCAGTGGGCACTGTAACTATAGATGTCATACGTGTGGAGGTCGCTCTGCGATTCCGCTTGGCTACAATAGCAATATATCGATCTTCCGCGGGGTTTGTCACCCTTGGGCGACTGGCTACGGGCCTTCGGACAACTGTCTGTGTGGTTTGGATTGTTTTCATAAATGCGAAATTACAGAATGATGAACGCCGAAGAAAAGAGCAACATGTGTGATCGACTGTCCTGCATTAATGCGCCCTACAGCACGCCAGCGCTCAGACTCTTCCATTCATCTTCTGGAAGTCATAGAAACACGTATGTCTTGAAAGCAAATTGTACGAAAATTTTGAACATCTTCTATCAGCACTTACAATCAACTTCTGTAACCCTTCATAAAGCTGGCTTCTTATAAGACTGCCTTTTTTGCATATTTCTTTACATGAAAGCGCGACTGGCTGTTACCTAACATATTTGCATACTTCCATCTACCTCTGCAACGAATTGCCTCCTCTTCATTTCTGATTGTTTTCCGGAAATTAGTATTTTCCTCTCCGTGCTTAACTTTTGAAAGTGAGTGTATCAAACGATAAGGAAGTTACGGATACCGCAATCAAAGAGCTCAGTTTGCTCAAGGGTAGAAAAAACTTGCAGGATGGCTTTCTTTTCAAAGCAGGATAGAATCTGTTTCTAACGTCATTGTCTTCGCACAATTGTCTTCTCGCAGAAAGATTTTAAGCCATCAGTCAATAGGATGTTTCTATTCCTGTAATCCTTACTTTTCCTTTCAACCTATCTGGTGGTGATATTAGGTGGTTTTTAGAACAGCTCTGTATCTGACTTTGATTCTTATGTAATTGGTAAGAGGAGTAAGGAGTAAATCAAAGCCTTATGAAGCTAGTGTACTTTAATTACTATTAAATCGACGAAAAGGCTTAACAATTAATTAGAAAGAAGTCTCTAAATGTAGACTTTTAATTCGAAAATTAATGTTACTGCATAAAATAAATTATGTAAAGTTTTATAAATAAGCACAATATGTTTAATTTAACCCTTAATACTGCATTATAGCTACTGCATATAAATTGCATTTTGAGCTTAATTAGCTCAGTTATTTTCGGAAATACAGGATCTTGAAGTTTTGTGCAATATGGAGAAATGTGATTAAACTGGCGACGCTTAAAATGGAGGCTTTAGTCACTTTCACTTTGTTTCCATATTGGTTCCACTCATCCATGGGCGTAACCAGGATTTAGACTATAACGATGCAAGTAACCTTAGATTTCCTTAGAGTGCAAACAAAATCGTATTCAATAATTAAATATGTATGTTTATGACATTATTTAGCATTGATTATAACAGGTAACATCTAAAATCATCTCTCTGAATTTCATGGACTATGTGATCTTTCAATTATTTGTTACATGGCTGTTACTAAAGCAAATGAAACATCAATAAAAATACGATTAGTAATTAATATGCAACTGTAAAAAGCGGACTTTTTTTAAAGGTGCTAATATAGTTAATTTAAAAGCTTACTAGTTTTTGACACAATAAAAGCGTTGCTTAAAGTATAGTTTAGAAGACCATCAAAATAGTCCTGTATAACACTATGCAATACTGTCAAACATATTAAAATAATCAAACGGTGGATGACAATAAATTGCAGTGTAACTTCATGTGGAGAAAATGTTAATTAAATGAATCATTAAAATAATAATCTAATGCTCTGGATATAATAGTCAGATTGAAAGGAAAAGGATCTATGTCTGCGGAAGAAAAGAAAACATTAGCTTATTTTTCTTTCAAAAAATTAAGAATTTTGAATATGAGAAAGAGGCAACGTTAGAGAGAAAAAGCTAATTTAATATGCTTGGTTAGGAGGATAAGTTTTTATTATGTTGAAAACACACACACACACACACAAAAAAAAAAGTCCCAAAACTGAATTTCTTTCCAACTGTAGACCTCAGTGAAAAAGAAGTTATGGTATGTAGATGTAGGTTACTCGCTGAAATTATAATCTCATGTTTATTGATGCCATAAGCACTTTTTAGATTTCATTTTAATGTATCAATAGTTAATTGCTATTGATAGATTAAAATGAATTTAAAAATTATCACACCAAGAAAATAACCTGCAAAATAATTCAAAATTTTGCAAATTACTGAACCTAAGCACACGGCTATGAATATGAGAATTTTGTTGCTGCTTAAATGACCTGAATGTCTTTGATGCCGACACTGAAATGTTACCAAACATAGTTGACAAGAAATGAAATATAACATTTGAAAGCGAGCTATTTCTTTTAGAAAAAGAATTGCAATTTGTAATATATGGAGTGAAGGAGAATTGGGCGAGAAATAATCAAAAATTATTTGAATCTGCGTCATAAGGGTTTAAAAAACATTTCGAATGCTAATAAATATCCAACCATACATTAAAAAGAATTAAGAAATATTTCTTTTTGATTTTCAGTTGACAGTTCATAAGGTATTTACTTCCTCCTTCCAGCATACCTTTGTGGTGTAACGGTAGCACACTCAGCGCGGATTCGAGAAGTCCAAATTCGAGTCCCGCCGAGGGTATTTCTCATTTTTCACGTACTCCTGCCTCCAGATGTCCTAATGGTTCTACAGTGGCGTTCGAACTAAAACGTTGTGGACAATAATTCTTCATGTACCTCTAGCGCACTCGGCACATGTTGGAGAGGTCCAATTTTGAGTCCCGGCGAGAGCATTTCTCATTTTTCGTGTGCTCCTGTTTAAAAATAACCTAATGACTCTACAAGTTACATGATTTTAATTTGCTTCATAATTACA